>OY856414.1:298560500-298903000 GCA_963693085.1 Alisma plantago-aquatica | reverse complement strand
GAGTCCATGCGGTCTTGGGACCGTGTGGCTTCATGCGGTCTTGGGATCGTGTGAGTCCATGCGGTCTTGGAACCGTGTGGCTTCATGCGGTCTTGGGACCGTGTGAGTCCATGCGGTCTTGGGACCGTGTGGGTCTTTTGTGATTTTTTTATGTCTTTTTCTGTAAGTAAAAGGAGAAAAGTTAGTCTAGCAGTATGTTTGCAATAAAGGAGAATAGTTTAGAGATTTTGTCTACTTTATCTGAGAAAGGGTGTGGAAAACTGATGAAAATTACTAAGGTAACATCACAAAATTGGAGGTTATCACCCCCCTAAGTTAGAGTCTAGCTTGTCCTCAAGTTAGATAGAGCTGAGGCATGCAATGACTAGGTGATTTTAATTAGTTAAGATTTCCATACTCTTACTTCAATTATAAACTCGATCTCTCCTAAGGTCATATCGGGTATTATTGTTTACCTTAACTTTTTAGGTATTAAGAGTTGCTTGGGTCTCAGGTTTCCTCCGCATCTCGTAGCCTGCATTGGGACCACTTTTTTTTCTAAGCATGTTGTTGACTCTAATCAGCTTTATACCTCTCTAAAAGACCTACTGGAAGCTAGACTGGGTATGAGGGTTTCCTAAAGGCTTGATGTGTAACTCCCCCTTCAAATGGGGTAGGGGATATCTATGCTTATAGGAGTTCACTATCGGGCACGACACATCTGCCTTTGTGAGGGCAGCTGAATGTGTCGTCCGGGTGAGTCCTTTATAAGCCTTTCATATATTAAGATACCTTAGGGTTCTACTACTGGACACGACACATCTTCCTTTGTGAGGGCAGCTGAATGTACCGGTCGGGTGAGACCTTCATTGGTTCTTTATATAGATCCTTATTTATGACACACCTCTCATAGTTTTATTCAACTCTCTGGGTTTTATTCGTAGACTCACAAGCTTAGGATTTGGGATTTTTAGGGAATTTGTTTTGGGCGGCCAAGCCTCTTTTATTTGAAGAGAGGAAAGCTGCTCTTAGAGATTTTCAACATGCACTTATTTGGTTTCTTTTTTGTAGTGGTCCGCTTGCGAGACTTCTTGATTTGGATGTCGCCTGATGCCCCTCTCATTCTTGAGAGCTTGGCTTATTTCAGCCTTGATATTGACCTGTGGAGAGTCAGATGTAGCATGAAGATCACGAGTGAAGAGAAATTATTAAGTTGTCATTATATGTCTAAGTGCTATTCTAGTTATTATTCTTGAAGAGTGACTTGATTCTAAAGTTAGTGGGGGATGACTTTATTCCAAAAAAGTTATTATCAGACGAATTATTTAAAACAAACACTAAATGTTTAAGGGAAACTAATAAAATTTTGTACAGAATTGAAAGAGGAGGTGGAGAAAGAAGGATATAGAAATGATACCTTACCCTTGTCTAATATACTCCCCCCCTAACTTATCACTCACTCTGAGCTCAGAGTGTCAAAGTGATAGATTGAGAAGTATAAGGACATGGGTGTCAGGCTTCTGTTAATACTGAGTTCGCCCCTGATGTTTTGAGTAGAGTAGCTGCAAACTTTCCACGTAGGGTGTGGTAATCTACGTCTGTCATATCCTCTACTATTTTTTGAAGGACTATGATGGTGTACATCCAGTAGAGGACGTGGAAGTCGCAGTCGTTTGATTCCCAAATTTTTTGGGGACATTTGTGGTTGAAAGATGGGCGATGAAAGTGTTCTTTGTTGTATGCCCTTATGTGCTGACTTAACAAATCGATTAGTCTGTCTGCACATTCCTTCTCCACTTCCTCTGTGGGCGTCTTTGGTGTCACTACATATTTCTTCTGCTGGGGATTGAACTGGTTGTCAGAACTGTTGTAGATGGTAGTTGTTCCTTCGAGTAGGTTTGTTTCCAGAAGCATCCAGTGCTCATGGTAAAGGAAGGGGAGAATGATAAACTTTGGTGTTGTATGTTGTAGGGAGGAAATTAGTGCTTCAGTTGTTCCGAAGTTCTTTAGCTGTAGGAGATCGTCCTTCATATATGCGGATGCCATATAGGTTGTAGGTTGATTCCGTCCGAGAAGAAATGGATAGGTAGTCATCAAGCTCACAGATAGAGACCCTTTAAACTGTACGGTTTCTCGTAACGCATCTGCCATGACCAAAATGTCACCAAACATGAAAATTAGGTCGTCTTTCTCGACGTAAAGCCTTGACATGATGAGACGAAGTTCATTGTCGGAGAGACTTTTGCAGGCACTGAGGTCGAAATCTGGGAATGTGGGTTCTATGGAAGATAGGGGCACCATTTGTGATGGCGATCTCCTAATGGTTGCCCCAGACAAGTGATCGATGTCCCCTTTGTCTTGTGCCAGATCAAAGTGGGAAGGGTCCCAATTTCTTTGCTTAGGAACTATGGCTGGTTGTTTGTGTTTCTCTAATTCTTTTAAAGTTTGTCTAAAAGGTCGCCTTTGCGGACGCTGGATTGCTGAAAAGAGGTAATGGGGGACGTCATCTGGTGCCATTGCCGGGTCCTTGAAGAACCGTCTATCACAAATAAGCTCCATGGCGTAACACCCTCGCAGGGAGTGAAAATCTTCGGCGACTAGCTCGGTGAAGGGGATTTCTTGGTTTAGCGCTTGAATGTGATGGATAGTGCAAAAAGTGAAGTCCCAAGATCCCTCAGTAGTTTGGACTTGTGGGTTTATTATTTGGAACCAGGGTTGGCTCCAGTCCTGACGGAGGGACGGGCGTGCAACCCAAATTAGATTAAGAAGCCGGAAAGGTATACATCTTGCCTCTCCTGCTTCTTCTCCAACAAAATTTATTGTTCTGGCTGGTAGTTCAGTGGTGCAAAAGTTGTACACCTTGGCGTCACGAGCCTCGGTGTCCACAATCATAAACAACCAGTGATCAAAAACTTGAAATGGCATGGTAAGATATCGTGCCCTCCGTGCTAAACCAACACGCAACCGCTCTATTGACTTTGCGCGTATGTCTTTGTATAACAAGCCTATAGATAGAGCAGGTGAGGCGTTAAAAACTGGCTGTTGCCTCTTTGAGCTTCTGTAAAATTCTATGCAGTTGGCAAGTAGGACACAGAAGATTGCCATTGGCATCGTTGACCGTGGTCGCAGGATGTTGCGGAAATCTTCACGTGTCAACTTGCGCTTAGTCTTTGTATTGTGGTAGATGATGTCTTCCCCCTCTTTGGCATCGTAAAAAATAGTGTTGAGATGGCCGCCATATCTAAATTGTGCATCTTATGCGGTAGAGGTGGTGGCGGGGAAAGCTCCTGCGGAGGGGGTGAAGAAGGTTGTTCCAAATCTGCTATATAGCCTTGCAGATCTTCATCTGAATCGGAAGCAGAATCGAGTTCTTCATCTGTATCTAAACGTACTCATTCAGATTCTTCCAGTTCTAGGGGAAAGGGCACTGATTGTTCAGGTGTGGAAAAAGGGTGAGTGGTTGTTGCTGGTGGGCTTGTGCTGGTTCGTAAAATACATTGGTGGAACTCAGCAAAGGCCGCATCTTTTACAGACTCCCCTATAGATCCCAAGGCAGAGTAATCGAGGAATTGGTCCCCATATGATATATTCACATTTTCATTGTGGGTGGGGGACTTGGGATGATGTCCACCTTCTTGGTGGTCTTTGTCATATCCTTTCTGAGAAGGTTCTGCTCCTCGGCTTGGGCCCTCCCCAGCATTGTCTGGGGCATCAAATTTGTCATATGAGGATGTGGTATCGTTGTTAGAATCGATTGAGGAGTCGGATCATCTTCGTCTTCATTGTCGCCTTCTTTGTCAGCTGCTACTTTGTCTGTTAGCTTCTTGTGTGCTGTCTTTTTGCATTGTCGATGGATGGTTTGTAACTCGTCAAATGCCACTTGCACATGCTCGTGTGTTTCGAGCAGTGCGTCGTGTGTTTCCTTGAGATCTTTGTATCGGCCCTCGGTAGAGAGGAGTCGCGCTGAAAGATCTATTACTGTATCTTGTAATTGTTGGATTTTATTGTTTGTCGACTCCTCTTGGTGATTGTTAAGTTGGGCGGGAGTGTTGTTGATGGTATCCAAGCACATGCTAAGAGCTGTTTGTTGATGCTTGAGCTCGCGGAGGGTCTCAGGCAGAGGTTGAGTCTGCGTAGAGATCTCATCGACTTGCTTGGCCATCGCTTCATGCTGGCTTTTTACCCCAAGGATCAGCTCGAGCAAGTTCTTGAAGTGGCTATCGATGTGATCAACTTGCCTGGCCACTACATCTTGTCGTTGCAGAAGACCTTGGAGGATGCTTGTCAAGGCGCGGTTCTGTTCATCGATCTTGGCTACCTGTTTAGTTAGTTCATGCACACAAGAAAAAATGGAGTTCATTATGTTAGAAGGGTCGGTGAGGAGGTTTCAGATGATGTCAAATTGTCGTCTGAATTCCTCACCAACATTTGTGAAAGGGACCCCAGTTATGGAAGGGTGGGATGGTTGGGGTCTGGATGGGAAGGGTGTAGTGTCCTGCGGAAGAGACACTATTGATGGTTCTGTGAACTACATGGTGATTATAGATGGTGTCACCAGCAGTGTTGGGGTGGTGGTGGATGGGAAAGGTGGTGATGTTGCTGGTGAAAATGGTGGGATAGATAGTGGTGGGGGAAAGACTGCGGGGATGGAGGCGAAGGTGGTGAAGTCGGGTGTAGGGGTAGAGAAGGGGGTGCCCGAAGAGAAAATGGGTGAAGTGGAGGATGTAGGTGGTGGTGTAGTTGTGGAGAAAGATGGAAGAGTGGTGGATTGTGCAAAGGCAGAAGGTGGTGAGGTGGTTGTTGTAAGTTCAGCAGTGAGACTCATAATGAAGGAGTCAAGAGATGAGGTGGTGATTTGTTCTTCGGGGAGGGGGGTTTCTACTTTTGGATGCGGTTTAGATGTTGGTGTCCCCAAAAGCTATTGTTTCTGTGAAAGTCTTTTGGAGGGCCATCTCACAGGAATTTTTGTTACCCTAGCTGTCGGGGCAGTTATGCTGAGTTCTGTCTGCCCCGCCTTTACTTTTTTCTCTGGTGCTTTGACCGTAGCTATGAGTTTTGTAAGCTCCTTGTCAGTGAAGAGGAGCTTTTCCTTTTCGTAATCTGCAAGCTCCGGGAGCGGTAGCAGGGTTCTAGAGGATTTGACTGTAGGGTAGAAAATGTAAAATAACTTTACATCCTTGTCTTTGATGATGTAGGAATTTTTCAAAGTTTGTTCATTTGTTAGGATGTCGCCCTTTATCTGCGTGCATTTTGGTAGAGGTCTGTCCATCTTGAGGTATTTGATGATGGATGTGATATGACCTCCCATTCAAATTTCCTTCCCCAGGGCGTAAGTGGATAGCTTCTGGATCATATGACGTCCAATGTTGACTGGCATCCCATGTAGAATTGACTAGAGAACAAAAAGATCCAAAATTATGACATTCCCTCCTTCTGTCCTGGGGAAGAGTGCGCCTGTGAGAATTTTATGTAAAGTGCGCACTAATCCAGATTGTATGTTTGAGTCCTTGCATGTCTTTGCCTCGTAGGTGGGGATCCCTGTCAGGGATTTCCAAAAGTTATGTCTTTTGAAACTAGTATTCTATATTCCAACCACTTTGGCTTTTTTGAGTTGCTCCTGGTTGTCTATAAAGATTTCATTCAGCATGTTTTCTGTTATGACAACTTTGCTACCGAAGAGTTTGGTGACCAGCCTACGGTCACCTCCATACCTTAATCTATCCATAATGTCGACAGGTTCTTTATTTAGATAAGTGAAGAATTCAGTTGTAGGTTCAGTGTAGGAGATCTCAGGTACCAAACACAGCCTTGAAAGATTGGCGTTGTCTAGCATGGTGAGAATTTTGTCGTAGATTCCCATTTTAAGCAGTACGCTGGAGCAGACATATTTTGTAGGTTTTAAAATTTTATCGATGGAGGGAAGGGTGTGTATGTAGAGGTTTTCTGGTGGTGGTGTTGTAGTGGTGATGGGAGGGAAAGAAGGAACAGTGATGATGGTGGTAGCGGCAGCAGAGGTGGTGGTTGGTGGAATGTTTCCTACCAGGGTTTGCTCCCTTGCAGTGACAGGATGAACCTGCTTCCTTGCCCGCTTCTTTGGTTGCTGAGTTGTGGTGGCTTCCTGGGCCTTCTATTTCCCTTTGCTCATTGTGGTGGGGGATTCCGCCTCAGGAGTCAGTTCAGATTCTGAGCCCTCATCACTGGAAAAGATTTCTTCGATTTCTTCTTCCGGTGCCTCAGCTAGACAGTTGTTTATGCGGTCAATTTCACACAAGACTTTTATGATGTTGACCTTTGGTGGGGCTTTTCCAGTCTTGTTGAAGGTGTCTATTATCTTTTGGAGTTTGGCTCATTCTTCCATCAATTGCTCCTTTGTACAAAATGGAGTGTCGGAAGTTCCTGTGGTTTCCTTAGCTGGTGATGCCATTTCTAAAAATGGAAATTCATGTGTTAGCATAAAGATTGATTTTGTATGGGTTTATATATTTTCATGTTTTAACGAAAAGCAGATGGTGTTGAAAAGACCATATGGTTTGATGTTTACATATTGTGATGTGTTTGAAGACCGTTTGGTCCCAAATGGTTTGAAGACCGTTTGATCCCAAATGGTTCGTAGACCGTTTGGTCCCAAACGGTTTGAAGACCGTTTGGTCCCAAATAGTTCGTAGACCATTTGGAAGGTGAAACGTCAGGGAAAGGTCGGTGGTAGCGGAGGTGGCAGTGACGATGAAGAAGATAGGGGTGATTGAAAAGGGAATCACAGAGGTGTCGTAGACGTCAGCAATGGTAAAGATGATGGTGAAGGCGAAAACGACGATGGTTTGATAGAACAGGGATTCACGGTGGCGTTGCCGGCGTCGGTGATGGTGATAAACATACCTTGTTGCTGTGGGAGGGGAAAACGACGGTGAAAGCATCGGTAACGGGGGTGCAACTGCCGTGAAGACACACGGAACTGGGAAGGAGGGTCGGTGAAGGGAACTGGCGTTGCAGGTTGTCGGGAATCGGGAGTAGAGAAGGAACAATAATCTGAGGGTTTTAGAAGGCTCGAGAGTCGAAAGAAGGAAGAAGGAGGGGGTATATTTATAGGATTCGGGGGGGTTGACTTTGGAAAACCCTAGGTCAAATGGTTTAGTGACCGTTTGCACTCCAAACGGTTTTGAGACCGTTTGTTTCCAAACGGTTTCAGGACCGTTTGGCTCCAAACAGTTTTAGGACCGTTTGGCTCCAAACGGTTTCTAGACTATTTGGCTCCAAACGGTTTCTAGACCGTTTTGGGAGGTTTAAGGTTATTTTGATTTTTATATTTTTATATTTGTTTTGGTTATATAGATTTTTATATTTTCAGAAGATAATCCAAAGGTAACTTGAAAGAATAGAAAATAAAAGAAGTTCAGATCTTGGGTTGCCTCCCAAGTAGCGCCTGGGTTTTACGTCGCTGGCTCGATGAGGTTTCGATGTGGTTATGATGATGTTGTGGCATCTCTGATCTCAATAGTTTGTCTTGGAATTTTATCTGCTGGAGTGTAGTATTTTTTCAATCGATGGCCATTGACTGTCCTTTCTCCTCCATTGTCGTCAACAATTATGACAGCTCCAATCGGGTATATATGTTTGATGGTGAAAGGCCCGGACCACTTTGTGCAGAGTTTTCTGGGTAACAATTTGAGCTTGGAGTTGAAAAGGAGTACTTTGTCACCGATGGTGATGTCTTTTCTTTTTAGATGACCATCGTGCCACATTTTGGTTTGTTCTTTATAAATCATGGTACTTTGATAAGAGGTCATTCAGAGTTCCTCTAGTTCTTGTAGTTGGAGTTGTCTGTTTTTCTCCGACACTTTTAAAATCAAAATTCAGTTGTTTAATGGCCCACCAAGCCTTATGTTTCAGTTCCACTGGAAGGTGACATGACTTCCCGTATACCAAACGGAACGGGGTTGTCTAGATTGGTGTTTTATAAGCTGTTCTGTAAGCCCAAAGGGCATCGGGAAGCTTGGTAGACCAGTGAGTGCGGTGTCTATTGACAGTTGTTTCTAAGATTGCCTTCAGTTGTCTATTTGAAACTTCAAAGTGGATGGTAAGGTGTGGCAACTTTGTGGTTAACTCCGTATTTCTTTAAAAGGGATTCAAAGCTTCGTTCTAGAAAATGGGTCCCGCCGTCGGATATGACAGTTCGGGGGACTCCAAATCTGGGGAAAATGATATATTTAAACATTTTAATGATTGGTTTGGAATCGCTGGACACTGTGGGTGTAGCTTCGACCCATTTCGAGACATAGTCTACTGCAACAAGAATGTAGGAGAAGCCATATGAAGAAGGAAAGGGGCCCATGTAGTCTATCCCCGACACGTCGAAAAGTTCGATCTCTTGCCACATGGTGAGTGGCATTTCATTCCTTTTAGATATGCTTCCAGAAAATTGACATTTGTTGCAAGATTTGACAAAATCATAGGAGTCTGTTGCTATGGTTGGCCAAAAGAAACCTGATTGCAAAACCTTCATAGTAGTTTTCTTCACACTCATGTGCTCCCCAGTGGGGCCGGAATGGAAATGTTCTAGGACGGGGGTAATCTCTTCTTCAGGTAAGCAGCGACGGAAAAGTCTGTCTGCACAAAGGCGAAAAAGGTAGGGTTCATCCCAATAGAATTGTTGTACATCGTGGAGGAATTTCCTCTTGTCGTGATGGGAAGCGGAAGGATGAATGATTTATGTAGCCAGATAATTAACAATGTCGGTATACCAGGGGAATTCATTGGTAATTTTCATAAGTTGGTCATCTGGAAGAGAGTCTCGGATAGGGACTTTATCTTCATCTTCAACTTCAATACGACTGAGATGGTCGGCTTCAACATTTTCCAGTCCGCTTTTGTCTTTGATTTCCAAATCGAATTCCTGAAGCATCAACACCCAGCGGATAAGTCTGGGTTTTGCATCTTGCTTCTGAATTAAGTATCGTATGACGGAGTGGTCAGTGTAGACGATGACCTTGGATCCAATCAAGTAGGAGCGGAATTTCTCGAATGCATAGATGACAGCTAAGAACTCTTTCTCTGTAGTAGTGTAGTTCTTCTGTGCTTCATCGAGCGTTTTAGACGCGTAGTAGATTACATAGGGTTTCTTGTCGATTCTTTGTCCTAATAAGGCCCCTATGGCGTAATCGCTGGCGTCGCACATGATTTCAAAAGGTTGTGACCAATCTGGGGCTCTTCGTATGGGTGTAGAGATTAAAGCATTTTTCAGAGTTGAGAAACTTTGTAGGCATTCTTGATTAAAATTGAACTCGGTGTCTTTGGTCAGAAGTTGGGTCATGGATTTTGCTATTTTTGAGAAATCTTTGATAAATCTTCTATAAAACCCAACATGACCCAAGAATGCGCATATTCCTTTTATATCTTTTGGTGGAGACAACTTTGAGATAACATCAATTTTTGCCTTATCAACCTCAATCCCTCTGTCACTCACTCTATGTCCGAGGACGACACCTTTAGTTACCATAAAATGGTATTTTCCCAATTCAGGATGAGGTTCGTTTCCTCGCATCATTGTAAGACTTGACCGAGGTTGAGAAGACAATTATCAAAGGAATCTCTGTAAACAGAGAAATCATCCATTAATACCTCCATTATAGATTATGTTAGTCCTGCAAAAATAGCAGACATGCACCTTTGGAAAGTAGCAGGTGCATTGCACAACCCGAATGGCATTCTTCTGAACGCATAGGTTCCAAAGGGGCAGGTAAAGGTAGTTTTCTCTTGGTATTTTGGGTGTATAGGGATTTGGTAGAAACTATAATAACCACTCTAGATAGCAGAAGTATTTCTGATGCGCTAAGCATTCTAGAACTTCGTTGAGAAAGGGCAGAGGGTAGTGATATTTCCGCGTTGATTTATTTAGTTTCTTGTAGTCGATGCACATCCTCCACCCCCTCGTAGTCCTTGTAGGTACTAACTCATTCTTGTCATTTAGCACGACAGTGGTTCCTCCCTTTTTGGGAACCACTTGGACGGGACTGACCCATTGGGAGTCTGAAATTGGGTAAATTATGTCGACTTTTAGCAATTTGAGAACTTCAAGGCGAACCACTTCTTTAAGATTGGGGTTCAGCTTCCTCTGGTGTTCTCTTGATGGCTTAAATTCTTCGACCATTGGCAGTCTATGCATGCATAAGGCTGGGTTTATACCCGTCAGATCAGTTATTTTGTACCCAATGGCTTTCTTGTGTTTCTTCAGCTCAACAAGAAGCCTTTCTTCTTGGTTTTCCATCAAGGTGGAGCTGATGATAACTGGGCATAATTTTTCTTCATCCAAGAAGATGTGTTTAAGTCCCGTTGGTAGAGTCTTCATCTCAGGAGCCTTGGGTGTTTCTGTTGCTTCTAGAATAGTGACAGATTTAAGCTCCTCAAAGGTGGTTGTCGGTGCTTCTTCGTCTTTCTCTAAGTGTTGCAAACATTGTTGGACCAATTCATTTGCAGAAAATTCGACTTCTGGGTAGGTAAGAACATTCTCTAACTCCTCAGATGGCTCAAATATTTCTAATTGGGACATTTGATGTATTGCATCTAAGAGAAAAACCTCCTCTTGAATGTTGGGGCCTTTCATGCTGTTGAAAACTCGGAATTGAATTGCTTCTTTTCCCAGTCTTAGAATGATCGTGCCAGCTTCAACATCAATAAGCACCCCAATTGTGGCAAGGAAAGGTCTGCCAAATATTATTGGGTATCTCAGATCCTCCTTGATATCCATAATGACAAAATCACACGGGACATATGCATCTTTGCCTATCCTGACTGGAATATCTTCGATAATTCCTAAAGGTGCAGTGATAGTAGAATCAGCTAACTGAATTGTCATTGTTGTGGGCAGCAAGTCAGTGAAACCTAATCGTTTACACATGGAATAGGGCATAATTGATATGCTAGCCCCTAGGTCAGCTAATCCCTTCTTGCTTGAGGCATTTCCAATACATCACTGAATACTGAAGGAACCTGGGTCCTTCTTTTTCTTTGGCATTTTATTAAGGATGATATCAGAGGTGGTTCGGGCTAGTTTGACGGTCTCTTGCTCTTCAGTAGTGTATTTCCTTGATAATAGAGTTTTTAGGTATTTAGCCCAAGACGGTACCCTAGAGAGAGCATCGAGGAGCGGGATGTCCATATAGAGTTTCTTCATCGCCTCCTTAAATCTTTGGAACCTAGTGTCCATTTTTATCTCTCGAAATCTTCCCGGATATGGTATCCTTGGTTTATACTGCAGAATTTATGGCTCTTTGGAAACTTGTTCTTTTTCTTTGCCTTTTGCGTTTTTTGCGGACTTCTCAGTTCCTAGGTTCGGGCTTGCATTTGGCATAAGGACAAGCGTATCATCATTATCAAGAGCGATTCTCGTAGTTTCGTGAAGGGTGCGTCCAGATCTTATGATAAAGACATTCAACTGCTCAGGTCTATTTTAGTCGTGTCTAGGGTTCGACTCAGGTTGTCCTGCGAAAGTGCCTGCTGGAGGCTTCAGTTGCGCAGCAATTTGTGCTAATTGAGCCTCTACTGCCTTTTGCTGAGCTTGTTGATTAGCGAGCATATTTTGTTGGGACTGTAGCATCTGCCTTATCAAAGTCATCTCATCTGCTGGCTGGAAGGGAGTAGTTTTCTGAGCAAGTTGTTGTTGTCCTTGATGTGGTTGTTGCAGAGGCAGTGCTAACTGAGGTTGCTGCAACTGAGGGTGCATTTGTGGGTGTAGGGGAGGATGGGCATATTGATAGTAGGCGGATGGATTTCTAGGGTAGTTGGGTCTTGGGAAGTTGTTTCTGGGGTTCCCTTGATTTTTATTAAAGTTGCTTTGGAATCCAGGCAGTAGCCTATTGGAGGATCCACCTTATGTTTGGTGTTGTGGATTGGCAGTCCCAGCAGGGTTCCCGTATTGAAATCCTGGGTGGTTTCTTGGTTGATTAGGATTATAGTAAACTTGTCCAGGAATAGAATGAATGGAATTAACTAGTTCTGGCATTTTCTCCTCAGGTTGTTCAATGATTGGCTCGTACTACTATTGTGGTGGGTGCCTATCCATCATCACATTGTAAAGCAGACCGCATGACAGAGTTGGGTGATCGGATGCATGACAGGCTTCACAGGTCCCTATGGCAGCTTTAACCTGTTGGACTTGAGGGTTTTTCTTGTTATCGAATTCTTCAAGCGAAGTTTCAAGAGCCTATTGTTTATGAGCTATGGTCTTTAAGGCTTCAGCAATAGCCTTCATTTACATTGATTCCTCAGCTTTATAGACTTTGAGGACTCCCTTGCCATATGATCGTCCCCAATTAGATTGATTCTCAGCACCAAGCGTGACGAATTTTCAAGCATCCTCGTAGTTCTTCCTCATAAAATTTCCTCCAGATGAGGAATCTAGAAATTGCTTGATGTCATCACTCACCCCCCTGTAGAACGTCTCTATTAATTGATTTTGGGAGATGCCGTGATGAGGAAACTTTCTTAGAAGCTCCTTGAACCTTTCCCAAGCTTCAAGGAGTGATTCTCCAGGAAGTTGGGCGAAGTGGTTAATCTGCCCCCTAATTTCATAAGTTAACGAAGGGGGGAATAACATCTCTAGGAACTTTTCTTCCAAGGGAGCCCATGTGGTGATGATTGGCTCCCTATCAAGAGAATTGTACCAACTCAAAGCTCTTCCAGACAGAGTGAAGTGGAAAAGATGTAGCATTATCGCATCAAAAGCAACTCCGGCCTGTGGGACCAGTCGACAAAGTGCCTTGAACCTCTTCAAGTGATCCATACAGTCATCTCCAGAACCTCCAAAGAATGAGATGCCCTGCATGATCTGAATCCATTGTGTCCAGATCTCGAAGTTGGGTATGTTGATGATCTGAGGCCGAACTGGATTATTGTCTTCATAGTTCTTGGGGACGGCATAGTCCCTCAATTGCTTGTTCCTTAAATCTAACTGGGCAGCTTGGTTAGCTGCTTCATTTTCAGCTCGGATGCGGGCCTGTTCTTCCACTCGGATCTCTGCTTGAATCTGAGCACAGGTGTCAGCGATGAGTTGTGCTCTTTGAGCGGCTATGGCGGCATTGATCCTTTCCATTACTAGTGCATCTTGGCATTGATCTTCAGCCATTTGCCTGGCTCTTTGGCGGTTAAGTCTATGCGGTGGTGGAAGCTTCTCTCTACCTCAGAGTCGTACTCTAGATCAGGGGACAATCCGAGGTTATGCGATGATTGCATACACGTCTTCTACCTGAGTAGAGAAAAGAATACACTTTTTAGATGATACCAGAGATATGATAAACTTAAGAAGATATGGACTAATGATTAAAGGAAAGTGTAAAACCCTAACCAACTAGCAAGATACTAAATGATATTAAAACGTTCAGTTCAATCCCCGACAATGACGCTAATTTTTGATGGAGCTTCCACTTACGTGAAATTGCGTGCACCACTAAAAATCCTAAAGATAGTAAGTTTTTAGGTTTAGCTTTTCTTATACTAGATCGAGAACTCCACCCACGTATGCTATGATACGTGGAAGTCTTATCGTAGTATAGTTAAGGGTCGAATCCACGGGACAACGGTCTTGTTGGGAGCAACAAAATGGAAAACATTAGAATTTCACTTAATCTCTTATTAGTTGGTATTTAAATCAAAAGGTTGGTTTGGTTGTTTTTAGACTAAGAGAAAGTAAAGTAAAGCAAGCAAGTAAATTTAAGGATGTTAAACAATGATAAGGGACCACTAGGATGTGATTGGCTTTCGCCGCCACTACACATGGATCAAAACATGCAACATAAAACATAACCTGCAAAAAGAGTCTAAACAGTTAGTATCTTTGTAGATCTAGTTTCCTTTCAGAGAACTAACTATGAGAAGTGTGGGAATGATGCAACGCCAGACATCCCTGACCGAATGGTCACCTGCTTTGCATCATTCCCTTCGCAAAGTGTGTTCTTCGACTTACCAAGGTTGTACTTTCATACGTCAACTGATTCCATTTCATAGTATGAAAGTACAACATCTAGAAGTGAGTTTACTCCACTTCTTGAAAGCACTCCTATATACCAAAATAGGCGCATGGTGGATACATGCACCAAGAACCAACATTCAAACAAGTTTCGAATCTAATAGTACAAACATAGACAATTCATACTAAAAGATAAAAGATAACACAAGTTGGTGATCAAGCAACAAGTATTCATTAAACGATTGATGTTGAACTGTTACAGAAGCATCTCTATATTGCAAACTATGGATTATATTACATGAAATGAAAGCATGGGTAGAGGGGCTACTCCTCGCACCCTAGTGAAAGAGACTACTCGCTCATAGCTAGGACAAAGAAGGAGGCAAGAAGAGAGAGAGAGAGAGCATCATCCCCACAAAGGAGAGAGGAAAGTCAACTCCTTAGAGAGAGAGAGAGAGTGACGATCTTCAAACTTCACAAGTTTCTCGATGATGAGGTCTCCTCTTCCCACCTTCTTTGGCAAAGAGAGAGAAAGCAGCTCCAAGATGGAATGTACATCTCAGACCGGCAGCCTCCGGGCGGAGGATAGATGTTGGAATAGCTTTGGAGTGATGGAGGCAGCCACTGGGCGTCTGAAACTTGATACCCTTGGGAAGACCCCTTGGGTCTTATTTATAGGCCTTAAGTGAAGTCCAAACAGTTTGGTCAGTTTTGGGTCCAAACGGTCTTGAGAAGACCGTTTGGACTCTGAAACCGTTTGGACCCTGAAACTGTTTGGACTCTGAAACCGTTTGGACTCTGAAACTGTTTGGACTCTGAAACCGTTTGGATTCTGAAACTATTTGGACTCTGAAACCGTTTGGATTGTAAAACCATTTGGGTACTGAGACCGTTTGGGCTCATGCGGCCTTGGGACCGTGTGAGTGCATGCGGTCTTGGGACCGTGTGACTACATGCGGTCTTGGGACCGTGTGACTTCATGCGGTCTTGGGACCGTGTGAGTCCATGCGGTCTTGGGACTGTGTGGCTTCATGCGGTCTTGGGAATGTGTGACTTCATGCGGTCTTGGGACCGTGTCAGTCCATGCGGTCTTGGGACCGTGTGAGTCCATGCGGTCTTGGGACCGTGTGGCTTCATGCGGTCTTGGGACCGTGTGAGTCCATGCGGTCTTAGGACCGTGTGAGTCCATGCGGTCTTGGGACCATGTGGGTCTTTTGTGATTTTTTTGTGTCTTTTTCTGTAAGTAAAATGGAGAAAAGTTAGTCTAGCAGTATGTTTGTAATAAAGGAGAGTAGTTTAGAGATTTTGTCTACTTTATCTGAGAAAGGGTGTGGAAAACCGAAGAAAATTACTAAGGTAACATCACAAAATTGGAGGTTATCATTTGTAAAAAACCTTCAAAATGTGTAGTTATTAAAAAGGCTCTCATGCTCTCACAGTAGGAGGGCTACGATAGGATTGACCCTATATATATATATATATATATATATATATATATATATATATATATAATTTGTGTGTATTATATAAAGATGTGTGTATGTGTGTTAATTCTTATATATATAGATGATGAAATGTGTATCATAAGAAAATAACGCTTAATAGCAATTCGTTCTTTTTGTTTGGTATTATGTGTCATTTTGTACCACTAATGTATACATTGTGTGTCATGACTGCAAACCTACATAATTTGTATGTGTTTTCTTGTAAATTATTATTAAATAATCAAAACTATAAATTAGAAGACATTAAGAATGAAAACAAACAATCTCCAAGATGTATAGCTAAAATCACCTTAATGAAAAAACCAATCATCTGAAACACAAATATTTATGCTCACTTATAATTACCGAATGTTCTAAACAAATGTTGTTGTATAATTTATTTTTAAAGCAAAATTGTGGTGGTAACAATCGTTTGACCCTTTGGCCTATATCCTCGGGTAGGGTAGAACTGGAGATATTATGTCAAGTTGCCGATTAAAAACCTAGGTGTTATCTGTAACGACTGCCAACAAACTGACAACCAAATTGTTACTAATTATGTGGAATAATAAAAAACAACAGATTAAGAAAAATCATTAAAATTTAAAACCATTTGCAAGGAGATCCTCTTCAAGAAATCTCTTACTGAATGATCCAAAACATATACATGTCATGATTCATATTGTATAAACATTATTTCTTCTCATCTCGAGGACAACACATAATAGTTGCTCTATCAACACATATACTGAAGCAACATAAAACCTCGAGGCATACAAGCTAAAATCCTCAGATCGTTCATGAAACCATTACAAACTGACAAGTAGGATTAATCACTGTATGAACAAGCATGATTAATCACTGTATGAACAGGACAAGGTAATCTCTTTACTTGAGAAAAATCATGCATTTACCCATGGTAGAGTAATAAACCATCTATCTACTTTATAAGGAATGTAAAGAAAGATAAATAACATCTATCAACTAAGATGTATAACTGAAGTGTGCATCAATCAATGTTTTCCGTATTCGATCCTTAAGCAAATAGGCTACACGGATGATTACTTTTTACAATCACACTTATGCATTGAGGAGATGAAGTATACCGTTCATGCTCCAACCGACCACAAACTTCTCACAAGTCGGTACCATTCAAGGTCAATAACAGAGCCGACTGTTAAGACCTCCATTGTCTCGGTCCGTACGAGACCACACAGATTCTGCTGGACATCTCATATCATATACTTCTAGGACATCTCATGTCGCTACAAATTAGCTATGCTGGGGTATACATGCATCTTCACTATAGAGATACAGCTGCAACATGCACTCTCTTAGGGGAACATCTACTAATATCTATCCCCAGTTATGAAATTACTGAGTCATGGAATATAGCCATACTCTGAGACATGGGCTAGTTCACTGTGCTCAACATTGAGTCTACGACCGTAGTCACACTCAAGCCAGGATACGGTATATAGGAAAATCCCCATTTATTTCGAGTTCGTAAGGGGATCAACTCACGTATGGCCGTTGTTACGACCCCCCTTCCTGATAACCCCCAATTAAGGAAGACCGAAAGGACAGAGCCGTTAACCAATAACCCGCATCAAAGGTTTGACAAATAATTATTAATAATTATTAAATTCTACCGCCTATACTGAAATATGGAGAAAAATAAAAATGTTTGCATACCTTTTAAAACTGGGATTCAAAACTTCTATCCACACAGATACTAATCTATCTAATCCTCCTTTGCACTTTAATTCTCATTTAGTTCCACATATGCCACTTTACTGTTGGTTCTTTTCATTGTACCTAAAATGCGGACAACCAAAACGTCGGTCAGCCGAAGCTCGTATGTGGAGGAAACAATAATCATACAATTATGTTAGCAAGGTAATCTTTCAATTAATCATTTAACAACCAAGATTATGTTTTAAGCCAAACTACTCAATCCATACCTAACCACAACTCTGTGTTGTCCCTGTAAGGACTTATATAATACCTCTGTAAAGGTAGAGTCACATGGCACCACCCAAAGGTAGCCCAATATCTAACTCACTATGACTTGATGGACCTATCCTCTAGGTAGCCATATACTAAGTCATTCCACGACCTGATGGACCTACCCTCTAGGTAGCCATATACTAGGTCAGCCATTAAGACACGGAGGGGACCATGATCTGAGCTAGTAGGCACATATCTTATGTCATAGTCATATTCACATTATAGTTTGCATGAACTAAATTCATTCAACAGTTTATTTCAAGTCATTGGTGAATATCTCGGAAAACCTCATAAATCTATCTCGAGATATTCATAAGCGTAACCACATACCTTTGATTGCAGATTTCAAGACAGAATCAAATATGCAGGCGAAACCCAATCAAGCAAGCAATGATGAATAGAAATCCTGAAATAAAAGTACCAATTTCCTTTTATTAATATTTATCCAATTTCATCACATTACTTAGGATTTCAATTCCAATTTTAGGGTTTCCTTAGGAATTAGGGTTTTTGCCTCCATTATTAATATTATGATCTCTAATTTATCACAACCCTCAATTTATTTCATTTTAATATTCCCAACAGTATTAGGATCATTATTTGGCAATTTACTTCCTTAATCCGAAATTTCAAGATTTTTCTCTTCCTTTATCCCTAAATTAGGGTTTCTATATATATCCTTTATTTATGGATTCAACTCTAAATTAGCAAATCTTGCATTCACAATAGATAAAAAATCCACCTTTATCATTAATAGGGTTAATTTTATCAATTTGACCCATTAACTCACCAAAATACACCCTTTATCTTCAATTAGGGTTTCTCATCAACTTTTAATACATTTTACTAGAAAATTAAAGTACTTTTGTAAAACGGAGCAGAACTAGGTTCCCAAAGTATTTTTATTAGATTCCTGGTATTTTTCTACACAACTTTCATGTATAAGGTTTTTCCATTAGACAATCCTATCAATTTCTATAGTTTTTCCAAGATAAACCTATACGGACCAATCGTAGCTTGACACATCAGCTTATAAAGTCGTTTATCAGCGGCCGGCTACAAGAAAGATTACCTTTTTACCCTTATGACTCCCAGCTTCTTATCCCGCGTGGGTTGGACAAAAGTGTCTTTTAGCCTGATCGTCTTCCTCCCTGCGCTCGGCTCCCACTCGCGAGTCAGGTTCAGGGACAGGTTAACTCGATAGTTGACCTTGGGCTCTAGAGCGCCGAAGGCTAAGGCGAAGGTGCCATCATCGTCTCTAGGACCGGACAGACTCACCGGTAGTCTTCATATTCTATCCGGTGGCGGGGATCAGGGACAACCATGGAGCTGCCATGGTTGGCAGGGGAGAAGAAACAACTCCCGCCATCCCCGTTTTGTTCAATGATTTGGTGCTAGGGAAAACTACCAAGGCCTTGCGGCACCTTGAGATCAATTTTGTGCCCTCGCAGTAGGGTATAAGGCCCCCCTTATATAGCCTTGGCCTGCAGCCATCATCCATGGAGTCTGACTCCACAAGGACTTTTGGGGAAAGGTTCTATGACATTCCAAAATTGGGGGTCTACCAGGTCCGAATCTTCTTCCTAAAACGATTGGGAGTACAATCCTCCTGAGCCAAGGACTGTGAAGGGAGGGAGCAATGCGAGAAAATTGCTCGCTCTGTTGCTCCAACTTTCCTAAACAGACCAAGGTATGAGATGATGCAAAGCCATCCGATCAAAATCCAATGATCTCTAGTGCGCGCCCATTATATAACCAAAAGAAATTGAATTGTGACATTTAGGATAAATCGAGCCACTTTAGGATTTCCAAAAAATCCATATCTCTCAATCCGTTTATCCAATCGATCCCAAATTTTGAGGGAAAGTCCATAATGACTTAATCCACGTATGTACCAAATTTGGGTCTCAAACTCGAAAGTTTGAGATGCTTTTCTTTATATGCAAATTATTTCTTAATAAGGCATATTTTAAGCATATTTTCTCTTTCATAATCTTTTATTTTCTTTGTTTTTCTTCCTATTAGCATTAGAAACTATGTGGATGTGAAATCTCATCCAATATGGATTCATTACCCATATTTGCGCATATTTCTTGTTGCATTATCTTTGCAATTTGGACTCCTTGGAACCCAAGGAACCCAAAAGGAACGAAATCCATCCTTGGAGGATATTCCTTTGCCTTAAAGAGATTTCTACATCTTTATTTTCTCCATTTCATAAATATTCTTTTAATAATTGAATTTCCTTTTCCTTTTCCTTTTCCTTGTTATTGGGCCCAATAGCCTATAAAGCCCACAAAACAACCATCAAGGCTATTGTAAACGAAATCCATTTATTCAAAACAAATTATATCATTATTTGTTCAAATATCTTTAATATGAGAAATTGTATTTCTCACCAAATGAACCCAAAAGTTGGGGTTGTAACATTCTTCCCCTCTTATAGGAATTTTGTCCTCAAAATTCTATCAAGCAAACAAACAATTTAGGATAATACTTTTCTATGTCCATCATTGGCCCCTATGTGGCTTTACCTTACTCATGGCGCTTCCAAAGAACCTTTATCATCACATATTCTTTTCTCTGATTTCTTTCATCCCGACGTCTATAAACTGCACAGGTGACTGAGGCCATTTCAGCCTCCCTTGGGCTCACTAGGTTCATTGTTCAGCACATGGTCTAGGTATCTCACATAGTGCTCTAAATTAGACACATGGAACTCATCACACATTACTTTATCCTGAGGGGTAAGGTCAAACTTAACCTTCTCCACCAAACCAAGTCAAAAGAACCCATGCATCAGGGACTCAGCTCTCTTAGCTATAACTTTGAGGGGTCGGATTTTCATGTCACATATCCTCCCACAGTGAACTGTATGTCAGTCTACTTTGCATCTGCCCACAACTCATATCGTCTCAAGGATCCTTTCAGCCATTGCATGATCAAAGCGAATTCATCTACACACACTGTGGTCCTTTTCTAACCATCACATGGTCCTTCACCAACATCACCTTACTAAAGTGGTGACCGACACAACCTCTCTTATAGATCTTCTTTGAATCCTGATATTGGCTATGGTGGTTAACTTCACATCTTGCATAGGACAAGAACTGTCTCTAGCTATCACCCCGAATGAGCACATATGCTCTCACCAGACCCTTTAGTCTGGATCATACTAACCATTAGTTAGGGGTGATAAACTGTACTAACATCAAGTTCTTCATGTACCTACTTCCACCTTATGGAAGTGAACCTTTAGGTCAAACTCAAGAACTTTTGAACTTGCATCATGGTGATACTGAACCATCTCTCTCGTGGGTAGTTCAACCAAATCGGTCCCTTGACAGAACTTTTTCTTTCTTACATCATCTAGGTAAAGCGATCTACCATAACCCACATTGCATCTTGACCTTCCTTGGTCTAGAGGAGACTTATCACAACATCCATAGTGATGAACCCTCATTCCCTCTTAGGAACTCTTAATCCTCTATATCCATGCACTGGGTTACCGATGTTCATCCTTCACCTTTTGTCATGCATGTCAACATATCACATGCAGCCTCATCTCCAGCATCCATAGTACTGCTACCACTCATTATCTCAGTAATACCGTGGTGTATGGTGATCTTAATATCACGTTTTCCTAAATGTCATGATTCTTCAAGATCTATTCCTTAGAAACCCTAAACCACTCTAGTCAGGGTTTCATCACCTTCCTTTCCACAGAAGTGCATTTGAGGTTCTACAACCATCCTTTCATTGCATCAAGGCCTGGGCTGGCTAACCAAACAACCATTAACTTTTCAACATATCTTGTTACATCTGAGTGTTATCTAAACACACCTCCTTTCCAAACTTAAGGTTAACCTAACAGCCTCTTCTAGCCAAACTAGGTAGTTATATCTCAACCAGAGCATCCATTACCACTTCACATTCTTAGGTATTAAGTAACATTGATGACATACACCATCCTATATGCCACTTATTATCTCATCTTAGCCCTAAGTCCATCTTCATCAAGAACATTCTGAGCTTATTCCTTTGGTTTTCAAACTCAACCTGGTGTAACTCATAACTCATGCTAAAAACATCCTTATAAGATGACTACCTTATTTATCTTTAGCATTTGCAAACCATCCAGGTATCATTCACTTTACTAGGGTATGTTATCTTTTTTGTCCCCATATCTCATGGCAACGTTCCAAGCCACATCATCTTTTATCCTTGGTGTATGGCATGCGTACTGTCCTATCTCTCACTCCCATAACAAGAGGAAATAAGCATTTGGTTGCAGCCCAAATACAAAGTTCTTCCTATTCCAAGAGTAGAGATGGTACATCCCACCTTGCCAGTACACCTTCAAATCTAGGTTGAAATGTGCAACTTATGTCTCTACATCACAATCATCTCGATATCAAAGTTACTTCCATGGAAAACTGGTCTCGAACCTATCTGGTCCAAACACAATCCTTAGCCTTCACCTCTAGGTCTATAGGGTCCCGACACTTTTGGGGTCATCCCTCTTCCCTCATGCATCAGATATTGCCCTACTCATTTGCCCTTTGGATTCCATGAGTTCATGAAGGTGATCAATCTCCTAACCCATGGCCCTCAGACAATGATAGTTGTTACCTCCTGACCCTATGGTCTTGTGCAACTAGGGAATTAGGCAACTCCTACTTCCATCGGTCTTACCCCTACATGACCCTTGGATAGACTTAGGATTATATCATAGTACATGTCCTACATAGAACCTTACCCAAGCATTCATCATCTCTCTTTCTGCATTCATGGGTTGACTTTCATCCTTTCATAGGGATCATGGTAACCTACCTACCTTGGTCAAGCCCCATACCGGTTACCTCCATGGTAACACATCCACATGCACATAGAGATGGTTATCTATGGGTCCATAGGTTCATTCTCATGCCATGTACTCTTCACTTAGCTTCTCAAGATCCTATGAAACCTCCTCAGGTTACCTCGAAACCAACCAAACAGGTAAACTCCCTACCAAAGGGTCCCTCTCCTAGGATGGGAGGAAAGTACACCTTGATAACAAAGATCACAAGCATCCCTAGGGTTTACATTCACATGAGCATGATTAATCCTAGCAAGCTACTAAGGCACAAGAAGACACTTACCAAACCATGCTAGGCTACACTTATTCTCATCCTCAACATTAGACCAACTTTGTCGTAAGGGGTTCATCAAACATACCTTAAACTTAAGGGGTTTCCCTTTTCCTCTATACATGAGGAGTACCATGCTCAAAACTATAGCAACTTAATTCTCATCATGAGCATTAGGTATACCACTTCCCCTCTTAGGCCTAGGAACCCTAGGTTCACTTGTAGGTGTCCAACTGTATGCTCTATCTCTTAACCACGAACCAAGCATGTAAAAGGCATGACATGCACTCCTTGTCATCCTTCAACTCGAGCAAAACTTAGAGTTGGGTCCTCCTTAAGGACAACCAACAAGGTACAAGGCCTCACATCCTGCTACTATACCTCTCCAAATCTAAAAAACTTTTCTCCCTATCTCAGGAGGTAAACACCTATACCATAGGCACAGAGGTACCAGCAGACTCATCCTCTCTCTTGGTTTTGGTTCCTCTCATGGCATCTAAGACATCGTCAGCCTCCAAGGGTCAAGCATACGACAACTGCTATCATCCACGAAGGAGCTATCCTTCGCTATGGCATGCACAACCCTCTCCAGGGTTGGGTCACCAAAGGTACTAGGTCATCTACCCTCTTATGGCATCCCAAATGTGTGACTAACCAAACACTCAGTCAACCATGACATCTAACTCATCATGTCATCTCTCTCTAACCTTCCCTTAGGGTTAGGGTTAACATCATCCTCAAAGGATGTGCTAGGTTTCTACTTCTAATGGAGGTCTCTACCTCTAAGACTAACTCTCTCTACTCATCCTCCTACCAAGGAGGTCTATCCTCAGGTCTCTCCTGAGGGCAATGACAACTCATGTCATACGACCTAAGCATGTATCTATTCCTTTACGCTTACTCTATTAAGCTTATGTCCATGACATCTTATTTACATGCTTTTTATTAATTTGGTGGAGGATTCCTTAATCCTTATCAACCTTACCCATACCTCAAAAGGGTGAGGAGAAGAGAGAGGAAACCCTAATTATTAAGGTCCTTAATAGAATTGGAGTTGAGAAGGGATGAACAAGATGAGAGAGTCCTAAAGGTATCTTATTTCGATTCATACCCTAAGACTTTGGCCAGGCAGTCACATGGATCTGGGAGTCCTCGTATTCTGACTAGCGGTGTGGAGGAAAATATTTCCAGCCCCCGGTCGTGATCCTTTTCTAGACACCTCCATCTTTCGGATAATCCTATAATAACTCCCTTGGGTTCTATGGAGTTTGTAAAACTTAATAATTATTAATGGTTAAGTGAGGAACCTACGCTCTGATACCAATTGTTACGACCCCACTTCCCGGTAACCCCCAATTAATGAAGACTGAAAGGACAGAGCCGTTAACCAATAACCCGGATCAAAGGTTCGACAAATAATCATTAAAATTATTAAATTCTACCAACTATACTGAAATATGGAGAAAAATAAAAACTTTTGCATACCTTTTAAAACTGGGATTCAAAACTTCTATGCATACAAATACTAATCCATCTAATCCTCCTTTGCACTTTAATTTTCATTTAGTACCACATATGCCACTTTATTGTTGGTTATTTTCATTGTACCTAAAACGCCGACAACCAAAACGTCAGTCAGCCGAAGCTGGTATGTGGGGGAAACAATAATCATACAATTATGTTAACAACGTAATCTTTCAATTAATCATTTGACAACCAAGATTACGTTTTAAGCCAAACTACTCAATCCATACCTAACCACAACTCTGTGTTGTCCCTGTAAGGACTTATATAATACCTCTGTACAGGTAGAGTCACATGGCACCACCAAAGGTATCCCAATATCTAACTCACTATGACTTGATGGACCTACCCTCTAGGTAGCCATATACTAAGTCATTCCATGACCTGATGGACCTACCCTCTAGGTAGCCATATACTAGGTTAGCCATTAAGACACAGAGGGGACAGGATCTGAGCTAGTAGGCACATATCTTATGTGATAGTCATATTCACATTATAGTTTGCATGAACTAAATTCATTCAACAGTTTATTTCAAGTCATCGGTGAAAATCTCGGAAAACCTCAGAAATCTATCTCAAGATATTCATAACTGTAACCACATACCTTTGTTTACAGATTTCAAGACAGAATCAAATATGCAGGGGAAACCCAATCAAGAAAGCAATGATGAATATAAATCCTAAAATAAAAGTACCAATTTCCTTTTATTAATATTTATCCAATTTCATCACATTACTTAGGATTTCAATACCAATTTTAGGGTTTCCTTAGGAATTAGGGTTTTTGCCTCCATTATTAATATTATGATCTCTAATGTGTCACAACCCTCAATTACTTTCATTTTAATATTCCCAATAGTATTAGGATCATTATTTGGCAATTTACTTCCTTAATCCGAAATTTCAAGGTTTTTCTCTTCCTTTATCCCCAAATTAGGGTTTCTATATATATTATCCTTTATTTATGGATTCAACTCTAAATTAGGAAATCTTGCATTCAAAACAGATGAACAATCCACCTTTATCATTAACATGGATAATTTGATCATTTTGACCCATTAACTCACCAAAATACACCCTTTATCTTCAATTAGGGTTTCTCATCAACTTTTAATACATTTTATTAGAAAATTAAAGTACTTTTGTAAAACAGAGCAGAACTAGGTTCCCAAAGTATTTTTATTAGATTCCTGGTATTTTTCTACACAACTTTCATGTATAAGGTTTTTCCATTAGACAATTCTATCAATTTCTACAGTTTTTGCAAGATAAACCTATACTGACCAATCGTAGCTTGACACGTCAGCTTATAAACTCGTTTATCAGCGGCCGGCTACAAGAAAGATTACCTTTTTACCCTTATGACTCCCAGCTGCTGATCCCGCGTGGGTTGGACAAAAGTGTCTTTTAGCCTGATCGTCTTCCTCCATGCGCTCGGCTCCTGCTCGCGAGTCAAGTTCAGGGATAGGTCAACTCGATAGTTGACCTTGGGCTCTAGAGCACCGAAGGCTAAGGCGAAGGAACCATCATCATCGCCAGGACCGGACAGACTCACCGGTGGTCTTCATCTTCTATCCAGTGGTGGGGATCAGGGACAACCATGGAGCCTCCATGGTTGGCAGGGGAGAAGGAACAACTCCTGCCATCCCTGTTTTGTTCAACGGTTTGGTTCTAGGGAAAACTACCAAGGCCTTGTGGCACCTTGAGATCGATTTTGTGCCCTCACAGCAGGGTATAAGGCCCCCCTTATAGCCTTTTCCTGCAGCCATCGTCCATGGAGTCTGACTCCACAAGGACTTTTGGGGAAAGGTTCTATGACCTTCCAAAACTGGGGGTCTACCAGGTCCGAATCTTCTTCCCAACACGATTGGGAGTACAATCATCTTGAGCCAAGTACTGTGAAGGGAGGGAGCAATGCGAGAAAATCGCTCGCTCTGTTGCTCCAACTTTCCTAAACAGACCAAGGTGGGAGATGATACAAAGCCATCCGATCACAATCCAACGGTCTCCAGTGCGCGCCCATCATATAACCAAAAGAAATTGAATTGTGACATTTAGGATAAATCGAGCCACTTTAGTATTTCTAAAAAAATCCATATCTCTCAATCCGTTTATCAAATTGATCCCAAATTTTTAGGGAAAGTCCATAATGACTTAGTCCACGTATGTACCAAATTTGGGACTCAAAATCGAAAGTTTGAGATGCTTTTTTTATATGCAAGTTATTTCTTAATAAGGCATATTTTAAGCATATTTTCTCTTTCATAATCTTTTATTTTCTTTGTTTTTCTTCCTTTTAGCATTAGAAACTATGTGGATGTGAAATCTCGTCCAATATGGATTCATTATCCATATTTGCACATATTTCTTGTTGCATTATCTTTGCAATTTGGACTCCTAGGAACCCAAGGAACCTAAAAGGAACGAAATCCATCCTTGGAGGATATTCCTTTTCCTTCAAGAGATTTCTCATCTTTCTTTTCTCCATTTCATAAATATTCTTTTAATAATTGAATTTCCTTTTCCTTTTCCTTGTTATTGGGCCCAATAGCCTATAAAGCCCACAAAACAACCATCAAGGCTATTGTAAACGAAATCCATTTATTCAAAACAAATTATATCATTATTTGTTCAAATATCTTTAATATGAGAAATTGCATTTCTCACCAAATGAACCCAAAAGTTGAGGTTGTAACAACCGTCCAAGCTTACACCCCCACATATTCAAAAATATGCACTCCAGGTTATCCCATGGGAAAAACCCATTTCACCATTCAATAAATCCCGACGTTGATGGATCTATGGTGAGGGCAACATTTTATGGTTTCTAATGATATATTAAATGCATTACAATATTCTTTTCACATCAAACAAGTCATAAGCATTAATCATAAACAAATGCTACAAAGAAATCTATAATACATCTATCAAGTACTTTTCTAATCTTTAGAACACATTTAGATACATACACTTAGGATCTCAGTCCCTTATCACATCACTAGGAATTCTCATCCCTTTACATCATCATCATCATCATCATGATTACTGGATATGGGTATTCAAACCCTTAGATTACCACATAGCATTGTTACCTCAGTACCATGTAACTATTACCTCTAGGTCCTCAGACCAAGGTATTCATTTCATTTGTTGTACAAGTATTTCACACTGCTCACATGGTTTGATTAAGCATCTTGTCACCTCTTACCAGGTAACAACTTATCTTTTTAAGATATGAGACTGTATAAACATTATACTTTATTGTACAGTTATTCAACATGGCTCACAAGGCTCATTTAAAATTGTAACATACACAACATCATAGCTCATCCCAGGCTATGCTCATCATCTCATGTTTCTTGAAGTTTGCACTTCATGGTAGAAACTCTAGTTGTACATGACATCATTATGCCATTCAAGGGAAATACATCCTACCCATTATTAGGGTTAGGATTGTCTACATCACTACCATGTGATACAAGAAAGTACATCCTTCCTTTTATTAGGGTTAGGATTTCTCTATCTTAATCAATTAGGGTTGTAAGAGTATACCATCACCCTTCATTAGGGTTGGGTTTTCTTCTTATTAACCAATTAAGCATTCAAGACCATAATATATAGAATCAAACCCTAATTCATACTCCACTCATCTTAGGAGTATCAATGCATACTTATCAACATGTTTATCACACATGTAAAAGTTTCTCTCTTATCCTTATTAGTTTATTGATTGCATCATACTTTTTACTAAGTTGGTTCAACCCTCCTCTCGAGGAACATTAGTTCATCATTAACAAATGTCATCATATTTTATATTGCAATGAACACAATACACAACATATGTCACTCAATCAACTACATAGGATTGAAGTGTCCCTACCATATCACGTGTCAAGATGTGTGTATATTATCATATCATGTACCCATATCAAATTGAATATCACTTAGTTCTTATCATCTCAAGATAACTTCATATTAGGTATGAGCTAGGTGCTTGACCCCATATTGGGTATAAGCTATGTGCTTGGTGCCATATCGTGCACAATGTGTGCACCATACCAGGCATAGAGTGTATGCCTCATCATGTATCGTTTAAGTGGTATATACAAGATAGCATATCGATTTCCCTTCTAGGATTATCATATTGGGTCTCCATGTTGGGTAACATATCGTGTTACCATGTTGGGTAGACCCTTAAACCCTATTATATAGTTACATGAAAATCTAGGTGTCTAATTGAATTCCCTTATCAAAATCCATTACACAAAGGATAGGGTATATCAGATTCCAATCCATCATCTAGGGTTATCCACCATATTGGGTAGAATGGGCCATATCATGCATGCGGTATGAACTGGACCTCATATCGTTCACAAGGTAGAAGTAGGTGTTATTGCTATCATCCAAGGGATATCATTCATATCATGCATGTGGTATCACTCATCACTTATATCGGTTTACTCATCACCTTAGGTTTCAAATTCTATGTTGTTTAGAGTGTTCACTATCTCTATATCATGTAAGAGGTATAGACTTAGACTTATATCGTGTATCAGGTGTAAGTGGGTATCTCCCATATCATTCATAAGACATGGCTCATATCATGTATGAGCTATCAACTATCTCCATATCGGGTTAACCCCCATCTTGGGTTTCGTATCGGGTTTAAGGTATTTCAACCATATCGGGTTATACCATGTATTTGAATCCATGTCTTATATTGTGCATAAGTGTATGCTCAATCAATCATATCATGCACGAAATGTGTGCTTCAAGATATCATGTACCAAGTGTGTACTACATGATCATATCGTGCAAGAGGTACTTTCTTAACTTACTCATATCAGGTTACCCAAACTAGGGTTTTAGCATATCAACTTTTAACAGTATATACTTGACACTATATCATGCATGTAGTCTTTGCTTGACTCCCTATCGTGCAAAAGGTGTATGATTAACACCATATCATTTTCAAGGTGTGAACTTCATCTCAATATCGTGCAAGGAGATATATTCTTCTGAACATATCATGCAAGTGATGTTTGTACATACCCATATCGGGTTAGTGGTACTTGCTTGTGTTCTTGAACCTGATATTACTTTATAAAGTGATACCATCTTCTTCAAGCTCTAGACTTTCATTCTAACTATTATAGTACATGGACAACAGATGCAAAAACTACTAGAACTCATAATTTCATCAACTATTCAAGAAGATTTCAGAATTAAAAGTACATAATTAAGTATAGCAAGATAGGTGGTCAATAATAACATGATTTATTTCAAGTTATATAACCCGCCTTATGAACAACTTCAAAGCTCCAAAGATTTACGTTCCTAAGGTTGAAGATGAACTTCTCCAAGGTCCAAGGCTCATTCATGGTTGACATGTGGCCATGCATGGTTGACATGTTTCCATGCATGCGCACATACACATATTTCTATGAAAGAGTCTTGAGGATAATCTAGAGGTGATATTTTGGTCATCCTTTATCTTGTTGGATAAGTTGTTTCATCTTTATCTCATCAATAAGACAAACTGATGCACTTTTTGCAAGGAGCTTTGCAACTCATCATGGACCACCTCATTGAGGTGCTTTTCCCATCATGGAATTTTCCAAGGCTCAAAAAACTGATAGGAGACTCCAACTATGGATCCTTGGCCGATAGGGCTCCTATATCAAGTCTACAACTCGATTCAACATATATAAGGCTTTACCTTCAATTCTTCCTTGATCTATTCATCACCAAGAGTATCATCATTCAGAGATAATTGAAACATAGTGTCTCCTTATTTCTCTTTCCTCTAAAAGATACATAGAGGGAGTAGGGACACTCTACAGGTGGTAAGTTTGCATTTCAACCCCATATATTGGGTAAATCACAAATTGTACCAAAATTGGTGCACAAAGTGCTAGTATTGTTCAAACAAGTTATAACTTGGGATTTAGTCTTTCCACAAGACATCACTTAGAATCATTCTATCTTTTATGATATTAAAACACTTATAACACATTCTACATGTGACATATTGCATTGTAACCCCTCATCTTGGTTGAATTGCACTTTGGTGCAAAATAAAGGAACATTGCTCAAACATCATTCAATCATGACCAAACTTGGAACGTAAGTGTGTCACATGATCACAAAACTCCATAGAGGATTATATTAAATTTTTAAGCAACTTAGTTAGCCAAAATAAATAGGGTTACCTCATAACCCATCTCATGATCATTACAAGTTATAAACCCCTAACAAGGATTTCATCCTCAAAATCCCAGATGAAGGAAGACAATTGTCATTCATGCATCATATCATCAAGTCTCCACATAACATCTTGATGTCATGGAGATGCCATAGAACTTTGACCAAGACAAATTCCTTTCATTAAAGATCATCATAAGATCTGTCACACATGACACATACTTAGTTGTCCTATCCATTACTGACTGCAAAGTCAACTCTGTGTCAGGTAACACTTTCTAAGTCAGAGAAGTACTATTCATACTTCAAATAATTCAAGTGTCAAACCTTACTTAGTTTTAGCATTTCTCTTTCATGGAGAGATTATAGTTACGTTCTATCACCCTCTTGGGACTACAAGTCTTGTCATACATCTTTAGTGTCACTCTAATCTGTTGACACAACACAACTTTCTTATGACTTGTACCAACTATCTTCCTAGTTGTACATTCTCTTGTTATAAGGAAAGGTCACTTACTAAATAAGAACTTATCTCAGAGGTACATCTATATGTTATGAATAAACTGCCTCAACAGATCTAGATAGGGATACTCTAAGAAATTATTTTTAGCTTGATAAGCTTTTTCTCAAAACGATTATGCAATTGTTCCATCAATTAATATATCCTTATTGATGTTATGTTTATGCTGAGCATAAACCCCTAACATATGATATCCATACTAGAGTAATCTCAAGGTTGGCCCTCCTAGGTAACCAAACATTATTCATCTTATCAGGAGTCATATTCTCACTTTCCCATTCCACCTAGCACATCTTGGATACCAGAATTTCTTACCTTGGTATCCTTCACATGTTTTGAAAACACATCACATCTCCATCATTTCCATCTCTCTATTGTTAATACCAAAGCCAAACATACCAAAGGATCTTTCTTTCATTTTGGGACATTACTTATTACACATATATTTATCTTGGAACCAAAGTCCAAGACAAACTGATACTTTTTCCATGTATCCATTAATAGAGCACTTCTATTTCATCCACATTAGGTGTCATAAGACTCACTTGATTGCCATGTCCCTGAAAGGAATGAATACAAAGAAACATATTTATTTTATCACCCCATCATTACCCAGGGTTGTTCATCAAAGAGGAGACATTATCATCTCCTTAAGATTATTGCATGAACTTTCAACTGTTCATGAGTCATTTACTCTTGTTTTATCCTAAGTTCCTTGCCATTTGCATAGGAATTAAATGGATGATTACATATCATCATTCCTTTCATTGTTATTGTATACCATGTTTATGAACATTCTATAATTTTATCACATTTCCCATTTCCACATTATGGAAAAGAACCTTACTATTCACATAGACTTTATCAAACAGGGATCATCTCCCTTGTTCTCTTTCTCTTATCACGAGGATAACACCTTTTACTTCCTCATACACACAGATTGATCTGAGATCATCTCAGATTCCAATTTATTGCACTTAGGATGTGCTAAAAAAATATCCATGCCATATTTCTAGTTTTGTTATGCTTACTAGGTTGTCTCAAAATGACTACTTGATTAGAGTAATCAGAAAGATAATAATCTAAGAGTTCCATACTTACATTATCTTCAATAGTTGAATACCTGGCCAGGGTATACAAGTACTGACATTAGGTAGTATGCAATTTGTTTACTATCATATTCCTTACTTTTCATATCATCAAAAACATAGTACTTAGCATCCCTGGATTTTCTCCAGAAATCACTTCTACACCTCATCCTCCTTCACACAGATAAAAGAAACTATAAAGTATTTTAAAGATTACTAAACATAATGTAAGTTATCACCTTCCTTATGTCCTCATAGGACTAGTTAAAGGATGCTCAATGACAACTAATTTTCTTATATTTAACAGATAGAATCATGAAATGATATATCAAAATGACACTATTTCATCTGACCTGTTTCAACTCATGAATTGATTACTACCTCAGGCTGATTCTTTTCATAGAATCTTATCATTGCTTGTTTCCAACGTTGTCCTCTATTGTTCGGTGCAGATAGACCTGCTTGGGGCGTCAGTTTACGTCCTCATGTGCCACTGCTAAACCATTGCCTTTAAGAGTCTTGTTGACTCTGCCTTAGCGGTTGGGTCATTTTCTCCTTCCTTTTTGGACAAAAGGCCCAATCTGTTTACACTTATAACATATCTTATAAGCATCCCCTATCCTTATCGGCCTTATAACTGATGTAGAGGCTATATCAAGAGTTCTAACTGGTGGAACATCAAGTCCTTTTCCCTTTCTTGGTAGCCACTACCCTAGTGCATTAGACACTGGTTGCAATGGTGGTACCAAAAACTTCCCCTTTTTAGAACTACTAGGCATTTGTTCCTTAGTTTGGATAGATCTTTTCTTAATCCCTACCTCATTATCCTTTTCTTGATACTCCTTTATAAGATGTCCAAGTTGCCTACACCTATAGCAAACTCTGATGTTGTGTCGTATCCTAATTGTTTTGACATTTTCCATTGCTTCAACATAACAATGATGATCAGGAATCCTGCTAGAGCCCAACATTTCATTATTGGGGGATGGTATTCTAGGTTGTATTGCTTGTATCCGATTCTCAATATGCGCTAATGTTGTCATAACCAAACCAGTGAGAGCATTAAAAATATGGTTCTCTATGATGGTTGGATCAACCTGGGGATTCTCAGGCATCCGTTCTTCTCTCGCCTGATCCCTTACACCTTCTCCTGGTGTAACAACATTGCTTTCAACAATGTGTTCCTTATTTTCTCCAGACATTTTTAAGCTTTACTCTATCTTCTGCATAAGCAGAAGTCACTATAAAATATACTGGAGGATACTAGATCAGACTCAACACCTTAGTCTTATGTCTCTGTAGACTCAACGAACCTTAAGCTCTGATACCAAACTTGTAATGACCGCCAACAAACTGATAGCCAAATTGTTACTAATTATGCAGAATAATAAAAAACAAATGATTAACAAAAAATCATTAAATATTAAAACCATTTGCAAGGAGATCCTATTCCAGGAAACACTTACTGAATGATCCAAAACATATACATATCATGATTCACATTGCACAAACACTATTTCTTCTCATCTCGAGGACAACATATAATAATTGCTCTATCAACACATATACTGAAGCAACATAAAACCTCAAGGTATACAAGCCAAAATCCTCAGATCGTTCATGGAGCCATTATGAAATGATTCCAAGGACCTAAGAGTACAGAGACGACACATAAGACTTCTATCTACAAGACATGACACACAGTACACTCAATATGAGCTATTATTGCTATACAAAGGTCTCTATCGCCTCATGCACGTCCACCTAAAAATTGTGGATCCCACGGGGTGAGACAATTATCCCAGTGAGAGATATAACTCTTCGTCGACCATATTATTATCACAGATAAGCATTATAAAACTAAGTAGAGGTTCTTTTATTTTAACAAGCAGGATTAATCACTGTATGAACATGATAAGGTAATCTCTTTAGTTAAGAAAAATCATGCATTTACCCATGGTAGAGTAATAAACCATCTATCTACTTTACAAGGGATGTAAAGAAAGATAAATAACATCTATCAACTAAGACGTATAACCGAAGTGTGCATCAATCAATGTTTTTCGTATTCGATCCTTAAGCAAATACGCTACACGGATGATTACTTTTTACAATCACACTTATGCACTGAGGAGATGAAGTATACCGTTCATTCTCCAACTGACCACAAACTTCTCACAAGTCGGTACCATTCAAGGTCAATAACAGAGCCGACAATTAAGACCTCTGTTGTCCCGGTCAGTACGAGACCACACAGATTCTGCATGACATCTCATATCATATACTGCTAGGACATCTCATGTCGCTACAAATTAGCTATGATGGGGTATAGAGGCATCTTCACTATAGAGCTACAGCTGCAACATGCACTCTCTTAGGGGAACATCTACTAATATATGTCCCCAGTTATGAAATTACTGAGTCATGGAATATAGCCATACTCTGAGCCACGAGCCAGTTCACCGTGCTCAACATTGAGTCTACGACCATAGTCGCACTCGAGCCAGGATATGGTATATAGCCAAATCCCCATTTATTTCGAGTTCATAAGGGGATCAACTCACATATGGCCGTCCAAGCTTACACCCGCACATATTCAAAAATATGCACTCCAGGTTATCCCATGGGAAAAACTCGTTTCACCATTCAATAAATCCTGACGTTGATGGATCTATGGTGAGGGCAACATTTTATGGTTTCTAATGATATATTAAGTGCATTACAATATTCTTTTAGCATCAAACAAGTCATAAGCATTAATCATAAACAAATGCTACAAAGAAATCTATAATACATCTATCGAGTACTTTTCTAATCTTTAGAACACATTTAGATACATAACACTTGGGATCTTAGTCCCTTATCACATCACTGGGAATTCTCATCCCTTTACATCATCATCATCATCATGATTACTAGATCTGGGTATTCAAAACCTTAGATCACCACATAGCATTGTTACCTCAGTAACATGTAACTATTACCTCTAGGTCCTCAAACCAAGGTATTGATTTCATTTGTTGTACAAGTATTCCACACTGCTCACATGGTTTGATTAAGCATCTTGTCACCTCTTACCAGGTAACAACTTATCTTTTTAAGATATCAGACTGTATAAACATTATACTTTATTAAACTGTTATTCAACATGGCTCACAAGGCTCATTTAAAACTATAACATACACAACATCATAGCTCATCCCGGGCTATGCTCATCATCTCATGTTTCTTGAAGTTTGCACTTCATGGTAAAAACTCTATTTGTACATGACATCATTATGCCATTCAAGGGAAATACATCCTACCCATTATTAGGGTTAAGATTGTCTACATCACTACCATGTGATACAAGAAAGTACATACTTCCCTTTATTAGGGTTAGGATTTCTCTATCTTAATCAATTAGGGTTGTAAGAGTATACCATCACCCTTCATTAGGGTTGGGTTTTATTCTTATTAACCAATTAAGGATTCAAGATCATAATATCTAGAATCAAAACCTAATTCATACTCCACTCATCTTAGGAGTATCAATGCATACTTATCAACATGTTTATCACACATGTAAAAGTCTCTCTCTTATCCTTATTAGGATATTTATTACATCACACTTTTTATTAAGTTGGTTCAATCCTCCTCTTGAGGAACATTAGTTCATCATTAACAAACCTCATCATCTTTTATATTGCAATTAACACAATACACAACATATGTCACTCAATCAACTACATATGATTGAAGTGTCCCTACCATATCAAGTATCAAGATGTGTGTATATTATCATATTGTGTACCCATATCAAATTGACTATCACTTAGTTCTTATCATCTCAAGATAATTTCATATCGGGTATGAGCTAGGTGCTTGACCCCATATCGGGTATAAGATATGTGCTTGGTGCCATATCGTGCACAAGGTGTGCACCATACTGGGCATAGAGTGTATGCATCCTCATGTATCATTTACGTGGTATATACAAGATACCATATCGGTTTCCCTTCCAGGATTATCATATCGGGTCTCCATGTTTGGTAACATATCGGGTTACCATGTTAGGTAGACCCTTAGACTCATAACCTCTTTATACCCTCAATGATCAGCCCTATCATATAGTTACATGACAATCTAGGTGTATCATTGAATTCTCTTATCACAATCCATTACATAAAGGATAGGGTATATCGGATTCCAATCCATCATCTAAGGTTATCCACCATATTGGGTAGAATGGGCCATATCGTGCATGAGGTATGAATTGGACCTCATATCATTCACATGGTAGAAGTAGGTGTTATTCCTATCATCCAAGGGATATCATTCATATCATGCATGTGGTATCACTCATCACTTATATCAGTTTACTGATCTCCTTGGGTTTCCAATTCTATGTTGTTTAGAGTGTTCACTATCTCTATTTCGTGTAAGAGGTATAGACTTAGACTTATATCGTAGTGTAAGTGGGTATCTCCCATATCATTCATAAGACATGGCTCATATCATGTATGAGATATCATCTATCTCTGTATCGGGTTAACCCCCATCTTTGGTTTCATATCGGGTTTAAGATATTTCAACCATATCGGGTTATACCATGTATTTGAATCCATGCATTATATTGTGCATAAGTGTATGCTCAATAAATCATATCATGTACAAGATGTGTTCTTCAAGATATTGTGTACCAGGTGTGTACTACATGATCATATCATGCAAGAGGTATGTTCTTAACTTACTCATATCGGGTTACCCAAGCTAAGGTTTTAGCATATCTACTTTTAGAAGTATATACTTGGCACTATATTGTGCATGGAGTCCTTCCCTGACTTCCTATCGTGCAAAAGGTGTATGATTAACACCATATAATTTTAAAGGTGTGAACTTCATCTCCATATAGTGCAAGGAGATATAATATTCTAAACATATCATGCAAGTATTGTTTGTACATAACCATATCGGGTTAGTGGTACTTGCTTGTGTGCTTGAACCTGATATCATTTTATAAAGTGATACCATCTTCTTCAAGCTCTAAACTTTCATTCTAACTGTTATAGTACATGGACAAAAAGTCCAACAACTACTAGAACTCATAATCTCATAAACTATTCAAGAAGATTTTAGAATTAAAAGTAGATCTTTAGGTATAGCAAGATAAGTGGTGAATAATAATATGATTGAGTTCAAGTTATATAACCCACCTTATGAACAACTTCAAAGCTCCAAGCTCCAAAGCTTTACATTCCTAAGGTTGAAGATAAACTTATCAAAGGTCCAAGGCTCATTCACAAGTCCTCCATAGACAAGAAATCACCATAGTTTAGAACTTGGTGAAGAAGGAAAGAGAGGAATATCCATAACCCGGAATCCTACTTCAACCAAGGTTGAAGTTGACCAAAGCCTTACCTTAAGCTTGGTGCTCGATCTCCCCTTGCTACTTGAGCTAATTTGCACGATATCTAAGGGGTTATGCATGATATCTCCAACTAGGAGGGTTGTGAGGTTCATAAACTTCCATAAGTAGGTGGAAGGTGAAGTATATATACTTGGGTTCATGAGATAAAGTGTATAAGAGGTGTCTTCACCTCATGCTACTAGATGACATGTGTCCATGCATGGTTGACATGTGTCCATGCGTGCAAACATACATATCTTGCTATGCAAGAGTCTTGAGGATAATCTAGAGGTGATATTTCGGTCATCCTTTATCTTGTTCGATAAGTTATTTCATCGTTATCTCATCAATAAGACAAACTGATGCACTTTTTGCAAGGAGCTTTGCAACTCATCATGGACCACCTCCTTTAGGTGCTTTGCCCATCATGGAATTTTCCAAGGCTCAACAAACCGATAGGAGACTCCTACTATGGCTCTGAGGCCAATAGGGCTCCTATATCAAGTCTACAACTCGATACAACATATATAAGGCTTTACCTTCAATTCTTTCTTGGTCTATTCATCACCAAGAGTATCATCATTTAGATATGATTCAAACATAGTGTCTCCTTATTTATCTTTTCTATAAAAGATACATAGAGGGAGTAGGGACATTATAGAGGTGGTAATTTTGCATTTCAACCCCATATATTGGGTAAATTACAAATTGTATCAAAATTGATGCTCAAAGTGCTAATATTGTTCAAACAAGTTATAACTTGGGATTTAGGCTTTCCACAAGCCATCACTTAGCATCATTCTCTTTCTTATGATACTAAAACACTTAGAACACATTCAACATGTGACCTATTGCATTGTAACCCCTCATCTTGGGCAAATTGCACTTTGGTCCAATATAAAGGAACATTGCTCAAACAACATTCAATCATGACCAAACTTGGAACATAAGTGTGTCACATGATCACAAAACTCCTTAGAGGATTATATTAAATTTCTAAGCAACTTACTTAACCAAAACAAATAAGGTTATCTCATAACCTAGGTCAGGGTCATTACATTATCCATCATCAACTAGAAGCACTAGAGAATTGTATGTTTTTATGTAAGAAAGTTAAGTTAATCACAATACAAATCTTGATGGTGGCAAGCCAGTGAAGGGAAATTCACTACCTTTGTTCCTTGTCATTATCCTATACTTGAAATCTCTCTTTGTGTGTGGACTTTGATGTTGAGATTTATTATATTCAGTTTGTTGCAGCCAATCTACAGGGCGGTAGATTCTCTTTGTGTTTCTTTTCAATTCATGATTTTTAATGGATTTGATTTTACTATTTTTATAAATAGTTAATATGCTCACCTTGATATAATATTCTAGCATAGCACATTGTCAAATTAGTTTCTAATATTTACTGATTTTTGGTGGAAAGTCACTTAAATTGACGCTTTTCAAGTCCATGAGAAACAAACAACTAAATCAAGTGCATTATATAGAGAAAAACATAATGGAAATAAAAAATAGTGCTTTCTTTTAATTGATTTCTTTTATTTTTATGAAAAGTGTCTAATAATAATGTTAACGTTTCAGGTTTGATATTTTTTAATTCTTGACACCTAAGGCGGCAAATCTTCTCAAGAGAGTCCAAAAGATCATGCACAATAATGTTGTGACCCTAAGGCTTATGTATGTAGTAGTGTTTCACATGATTAGTTTTGTCATGTAAAAGGGTCTAGCGGCACAACTTCTTATCCGTCTCTCATCTATCTCGTCCTAATTGTTTAAGCTAATAGATTTAAATTTAAGTGTCTAATTGAGTGTCTTCTTTTCGATGGGGACCGATAGCACTATCTTAACTAGAGTTTTTACATCAAAATTTACTACATTCGGAAATAATTTTCCGATGTGCTATAACGCATTAGTTTTTGCTCGATTTCATTTGTTTTGTTCATAAAAACGCCTCGGACGATGATTGCATTCAAGAAATCACTAGCTTTAAAAGCGTGGGGGTGGGGGAGGGCGACAGGGAACCGCCTTGTAGTTATGATCGTTCAAGAAAACGAGTGCATGCACTTATTGAATTGGAGGGACAGCTGCTTGCTGTTAGTGAAGTCTCAGTTGAGGTGACAGATCAGTGCATTTACACCTCGTATGGGGTCATTTTAAATCGAGGTTCTGCGAATAGGTAATCACAAATTGATGGTTTACAATTCATTTGGGATGACAGGAGCCTCGATCTTCGGTCTTACCAATTCCCGTATATGGACCAGAGTTGGACGAAGCGTGCATTGATAGGCATCTAGTTCCAAATTATATCGATCTTCCTGATTTTTTCTCTTAATCCCATAGTCTGCATCATGATTTTTTCGAGTTGCTTTCACGCCCTCCATGAGGTTCTTTGATTCTTCGTGTAGCCTTCAATATTGATGCACATGCCTATAAGTACAATGATAGGGTTTGGTCATTAGGGTTAGTACAATGCCTATTAACCGATAACTTGTTCAGTTTCCGCTAGTATGATTTTCAGCCAGGCTTAGGGTTCCTCACCATTGATGACGCCGCTGCACTATCCGGACATACCCGCCTAGGCTTCTAATAATTGTTCTCCATAGATGAGGAATTCATCCACCTCTGGTGGGATAATTAAACTTGTGTTCCTGCGTACGCACATACTCATTTATAGCTATGCAGAAAGAATCAATCCTTTGTACACTACCTTACATCCGTGCTTCCATATTCATCAAATAAATATGCTTTCAGCCCTTACCTACCAAGATTGGATTGGCGAGCCTGGACATCTGTATCCGGTTGCCTCCCGTCCCTCGATGTCGGCCTTGTCCAGGGAGAGGAGCGACAGGCTTGCATCAACGTGCAAGCATCAACTGCTGACCTAGAACGCAATGCATTGACCAACCACTTCACACTTGCTAATAACACCGTAGGATTCCTAGGGTGTGTTTGGTAGGCGATACCATCCGAATTTTTAGCTCAGTCTTTTTGTGCTATATAGACATAAATCTCGACCAGCTCAGTCGGGATCTAGTCCCGTACTGTTTGGCAAAACTTGGATAAAAATTCCGTTTGAGATTTTGTACTCTCATAATCCAGACCGACTCAACCCTATTTTTAGCAAGATTAGAAATTCCGGTATGAATTTAACTCATGTCTTATATGTTATTTTGTTTTATATACAACACTGAAAATGAGGCCACTCGAATATGAATACCAAGTAGCTTACCAAATGCAAAGGGATCAGATCTGGATCCGAGTTATCCAGATATTTTGACTAATCCAACCTAGACTAAAGAATCACCATCCTAAACCAAACACCCCCTAGCAACGCCTGCCACTTCTGCAAATTCTGTAGGTTGCAAGGAGAAAGACGTGGAGTTGTTGGTCAATCACCACAAGTCAAGATGAAATATCTGCAATGAGAACACAATAGCTAATACATTTCACCCTTATTGGATTGCCGCTGCACCATTCTGGAATTTAAAGATTAAAAAGAATTGCTAGCTCTTGAGTCGGTCCTATATGAGTTGTTCTGATGTCACAGAACCATTGTTATCCGAATGCTAATTCCAAATGGTAGAAAGCCAATATCGAAAAGATGCGAGCATCCGACCCACAATACACACAACACATATATTAATGGCCCTGTTCAGATTTCAAATAAACTCTAACTAACGTAAGACAGATACATATATATAAAAAACTAACTTGGTAACCGAACATCAAAGTTATAGTCTCTTTTCGATTTCAAATGATTTGAAGATGACGAGTCCAACATTGACATACGCAACAGATATAATAGCGAAGTAACTTGGTAATGTAAATGCATACCTAGAATCTAAAATAACAAAATGTGTACACAACAACCCAACCATACTGAGTACTCTATGGAAAACATATAAAATCATAGGTTAAGTCACATATTTTCTTATCTAAAATTTGATGTATTAACAAGAAAGAAAAATAAAAACACTAAAAAAATCTATTTAGCAAGAATTTTATTTTAAATGTATATTTATTATATTAAAAAATATAAAGCCTTTGACTAACTTCTCAAAAGAAGATGTCCGTGAGGGACATTTAAATCAAAGCTAAATATATACCTTATTTCAATGTGAGGCACATCTATACTAACAGTCTAGAATTAACTCTATTCGTAAGGGGCCTCAAGGCCAAAGACAAGAGCTAACACTTTTCCAGCATAATCCTTGCTTGATAATTCAAGCAGGTACACACAACCTTATGTTCTTACCTCTATAATATAGGCATGTGTACATGATTTTAAAATGAACATATGTTATTATATTTATTGGTTTGTTCAAAATATTAAAAGCAAAACAAGAATAGTGACCATATGAAAGATGTACCTCAAACAAGTATATAAAGCCAATTGTTTTAACTAAATATACATAAACCATAGATTCAATACCAGTAGTCCATCCAATAGGAGATGATGTGTACCTTGATAACAAAAGAACTAGCATAAAAAACTTAAATAGATCTGGTATAAAATTGAACAAGAGTCCTAACATTTAATCAAGGGTGATTTCAATGAAATGAACAACATTCTAGTCATATGATCATTTTCCTAAAGCATTGGATGTTTCACCTAAATCTATGTTTCATTTCCTTCAATATCGATTTCAACATATCAAATAGGATATGGATGTTCATCATCACGCTACATATTATATCATAGGTTCACTTAGGCTTTAGGCCTTAGGCTGAAACATCTCAATTAAATTAGGCATATTAATATTAGGATTTTATGATCTCATTAGAGAAATCATTAGATTTGGTTTGATTAAAATACTTAAGCACCATAACATCCTTTTTAATTCATATTTCATGTGAAAGAGTCACTATTGGAGCATAACAGTGATCATCATAAAATTTGATATTATAACTCATCATGTTTATTGATTTCAAATTCACATAGTATAATGATGCATCATTAGATCAATATTTGCATAAGTTTTTAGTTCCATCGTCAGATGTCCATATTAAGCTTTATTCATGCTAAAAGTTCATCTTTAGCATACAAGTTCATATTTAGTGTATAAGAGGGACAAGAGGAAGAGGTGGATTTAGGTACCCAAAGATGTCCTCCTAGAATTGACCTTGTATATCAACTTGGCAGTGACTTCAATTTCTACTGAGAACATCCGAAGGGGCAGTGGGTAGTCATGAGACTCAGTCTAAGCTCCATTTTACATCAAGCTAGTGGGGACAACAAATGACATAAGAAACCAAGGATAAAGGAGAGGGAAAAGGAGAGGGATTCTAGGAGAAAATGATGGGAAGTAAAGGAGGATGTTGGTTGCTTGGCATGGGCATTGGTGTGTTGGGTATCCATGACCGACAACCTACTTCGTCTTGCATAGTAGGAAGGAGAGAAAGTGCCATGGTCATTGAATCACTTGGGGAATGTGTGCCTCATTGATCTGAGGCTTCAAATTGACGAAGGAGGATATCCATGGATAGTGAAGTGGAATAATGTTAGGAAAAGAGGGGGGAGGCTAGAAAATGGCATTTTCTTGTAAAATTATTAATTTTAAAAATGTAGCTCCAATTGACACAAAATAGTCATCGTTCATTCAAAAAGTTCCTCTTCTTATTATAAAAAAGATTTGTCCAAGATGATGATGATGAAGGGTCTTAATAATTCAATTGCATTCATATATACTTTAAAGCACTCAACTTTATACAATTTTGTCTAGAGTGAAATTTCATCAATCATAATCATCAACTAAGTACCACATGATCTCGCAATCATCCAAGACATTGTAAGGGAGAAATTATTGAGTGAAACTGAGAATCTTATTAGCATAGAGGTAAAATGGAGTTTTTTATTGCCAAAATTCATATTTGTCACATTCTCTCCACCTTAAAAGCAAAATTTCCCACGAACTAAAAAAATACTCAAGAGAGATTGGGACTTCATATTCCATATCACAATAATCTTGGTAGTACATATTTAGCACCATCATTTCTCATTTATCAACATAATTCTTATATCAAGAAATGAATCATGAATCCTTGGAATATATCGAAATGGATTATTTGTAGATTATAGATATGGAGAGACCATCTTGTAGGCAAAACAAACATAGCTCTTTGATTTGAGTATAAGTTCGTGACTACATATCCCAAACATAGGGTTTCAATCTCTAAATTGGTCCTAGGTGGGGTTATATATCCATGATTGATATTTCATGCTTCAACAATTTGGGACTAGCATAGTATTTTGACATTATGATTCTATATAAAAATTAATGGATAGTACCACCCTAGTTCACATAAGAGCTTATCCCTAATTCATAAATTGAGCAATAAACATAATTATGATTTCAAGTATTACATAATTAGAACATGGAATTTACCAATCATATATATAAGATGATCTCAACATCCAATAGGGAGATCATGAGAGTCAAATCAATATCAAAATTAATAATCCCAAGTCCATATTTCATTAGTCTATATCGAGAGTCAAGGATTGGACATAAAAAATTATGGGTCCAAAATTTGTTAAGCTAGGTATAGGCTCCTATTTAGACCATATGTGTCATTGTTCATCCATAATAAAATAATTGGGCAACATTTCTTGATAATGACATCAGTTTCATTATCATGGTATTCAACATTGATGAATGATCTAGACCTAGGTTGTTATGACCACGTTTGAGCTTAATTTATGAACTAGGGTTTACTTGGATGTTTACCTGCATAATTAGATTGATCATTGCTAAAAACCTTATTAATGATGGTATCTCAATTGTGATGTTCCAACCTAGGAAGGAACTCTAATCATGATTTTACTTTAAAGGATTAGGTTTTTGAGAAGTGTAAACCCTAATTTCCAAATTAGGGTTTTGATAGTATATAAATACAAATTTTGATAGGTATAGAAATATGGTAAATGATTTTATATTTTCTCTATAACTTTAATTTTCTTGAAAATTATATATGGTGTGAATAACTTAATCATTCATTTTAGTGTAAAATTTTAGAATATTTGGATATTCCTTGAATGTGGTTCTAGGTAGAACTATACTTTGACCGATCATATTGCAGATTATTTTTCAACAGTTTAGTGTTTGATTTTTAGTTATTTATTGGAAACTCAAAATAATCTAAAATTTTTATTAGAGCTTTGAAACTATGTTTTAGACAATATGATAATATTTCATATTTTTGGAGGATCTCTAACCTATTTAGTATATGATTTATAGTAACATTTTAAGACAAGAAATTTTGTTGAATTAAAAGAAAGTATAAGTAGGATCAATTCACAATTGACCCAAGAACCTGAATTGCTCTATATGATCAACTTAACAAACTAGGAGCTCCCATATTTCGTGATTCACTCTAGAGAAACAAAATCCTAGAGAGAGAAGTAGAGTTATGATTTGGATGGAAAAAGTAGTGAAGATGGTAATCTAGGGTTTTATCTTCCTAGAGTTGATAAAATCAAGTAAGTTTGCCATGTCTATATAGATATTCTTGGTGATTCTTCTCTCACATGTCAAGATTCCACCATCCTATGATTTGATTCGCAATGATATCAAAACACTCCCTTTTCTCACTCATTCTTGATGATTCTCCATTCCTAGGGTGTTTGAGTTGAAAGGGAGAAGAAAGTAGTGATTTGTTAGGGCTTTGATTTGAATTTGAGAATTTCACATGTGCAGTTATGTTTTTAACATGTTTTTACACATTAGTGATTGGTACTCCCTTTAAATAGTAGATTGAATGAAATTAGATTACATCTACCATAAATCTTTAATTCTCTTGTATGCGATAATAAACCCTATATTGTTTTTTTTTCTAGCCTATGAAAAATGATTTAGAAATGAATTATTTTCCTGATAGGGTGAATTCCAAATGATTAAATCATATTAGAAATGGATTTTGATAATCTAGACTAGCTTCCTAAAGGTATAACAGAAGATAGAAAAATATATTGAATTCTAGGGTTTACGGTTATGTCTGAAATTGTTGTATAACTGAACGAAGAACTTTACCTATTGGAATCTATGTACTTGTAAATGATTGTTTTATATGGATGCTTAGAAAAAATATTTCAATTATTATCTTGGAATTAATTTGATGTTAACAATGTTTTATTGATATCTCAGTATAGAGGGTGAAATTCGATATGTGTCGTAAGTTGAAAATTTGTTGATAAGATAGATTTATTTATAAAACTAAATTCTTGATGTATAATATTTTAGTGAAAGACGTGGAAATCCTAATTCAGTTCATACCAGGGTTCCATATATATTTTGGTTGCATGAGAACTGTTAAAAGTAGTCTTTTATTAGTGAATGTTTATGATGCATTAAATCTTTTTATGATTCATGTGATATGTAAATGAGACAAATGAAACCCTAAGGATAGGATATTCAGTGTGTAAAGTATTTTCAATTCAATGTTCTTCAGTATAATAACTGGTGTTGCTCAGTTTCTCAATTTATGATATAGATTGCTGATAATTTATGAAAACTATTATTCTAAGGTTAAATTAAGAAGTATTAATTTGATGATTGAACTATGTATTAAAAGAATGAAGTAGATTCCCTGAACATTGTAGAACCCCCTGCATGTCTGTAGCAGGATGGATGAAATGGGCTACAAACTATCATATATAGGAAGAAGTAGCCCAGACTAACACCAATCGGCTAGGTATCAATTAATGGTACTTCAATTAAGTAGTTGGGTACCCAATAGTAACTAGAGATTCCAGTGGTACTATTTTAGTAGTAGGGATATCCAACAATAACTGGAGATCCGATGATACCCGCCAGTTGGAATATATAGCCCTTGTGGAACTACTCCTTCTGGAAATTACTCTATATGCTTGTTAACTTTTGAGGAACCATATTACATGGGGTAGAGGCTTTTTAGGCTAGAGGAATCCCTTTGGAGTACCCTGGACAAGTGGCCACCGTTGTATCACCAGTTGTTTAGTGATCGACAACCATTACGAGGCTCCTAAGGTAGTAGTATCAATCTTAAGGTCTTCGGGTTTACCTTAAGTGTAATGACCTCACATATTAGCAACCCCCAATTAAGAAAGCGAAAAAAGATGAGATCGTTACATTTAGTATCTGAGCCCATGATTTTTTAAATAATATTTAATAGTCAAAATTAACAAGTAATCTGTAGATATATGAGGGAATTATTAGGGAAATTTCTAGAGATTGAGGTGTCTAGATGGGACCACGACCAAAGGTTGGAAAATTTTTCCTCTGCATTGTTAGTTGGCTTATGAGGCCTCCCAAACATGTGCATCCTACCTGGACAAAGTCATAAGTCTTTGCTTGAAGTAAAATACCTTTAAGGTTCCTTATCATCTTGATTCATCCACTTCTTATCCTCTTGCTTAATAAGCCCTAAAAGGTGTTGACTCAAGGTTTGAATTGACTAAACCCTTATTTTGATGATGACTAAACCATTCTAATTAATTATGTCTAATGTCTCTACTTGAGTGATTTTAGATTATGTATAGACACACTCCAAATGACCTAACTTGTGTATCTCAACTTGGAGAAAAGACAAGTCAAAGTCAATACAAGTGCACGTTTTTGGAATATGATGTAAATACATTAGAATCATGTTGTAAATCACATGTAATGATTATATGAGTTGTAATTAAGCTTAGAAAAAATTAGGAGCACTTAGATTGAATATTTAAGCACTCAAAAGCCATTTTCCAAAATTTACGTAAGGTTGTTCATCGGTCAAGTTGTAAACTCGATTGAACCTGATTGGATCTTGAAAATGACTTTTGATCGATTAAGTTTTCATTTCACTGAACTTGACTGATCCCTCTACAGGCCAAAACTGATTTAAGTGAATCGGTCTAGTTACCCCAAGACAAACTCGACTGATGGTCTAAATTGGTCTTGTCTCTTAGTGGGATCGGTCGAGTTACCTTTATAAAAACGCAACCGATTGCACTGTATGAACAAGTATAGAAAAGTGTTTCTAGCCATTGTGGAGTTGCAAGAATAAAAAATATATCTGTTGTAAGCCATATTATGACTAGTTTTCATTCTTAAGTGTTCCCAAAGGCTAAGAGGCATCCAAAACTAGAAATAGGACCCCTTGGGTTTCATTCCAAGGTTGAGCATTCAATGCAAAAATGCAAAACTCTATAAGAGGTTCCTATTCTATAGTTGAGTGTATCCTACAACTTCCTCTCTCTCTCTAATCTTAATTACTTACTACATTCGTTAGAGTGAGTAGAAAATTTGTAAGAGAGCTAGTCCTACATGTATATGTTGTGAGTCTCTCACTTCCACCACCTCCCATTCTCTCATTTCAACAATGAAGATGAAGGTTCTCTCTTTTGGCTAAGAGAGGTGAAGAAGAACAAGGTAAGGCATCCATTGGTGAAGATCAAGGCTGAAGACTTGGTGCAAGAGTGGGTAAGACCTTGGTGAAGGCAGAAGACTCCTTGCTAAAGTGGGTAAGTCATTGGTGGAAGCTTCTCTAAGTGAAGGTGAAGTCAAAGGCTGAAGATCCAAGATGAGTGGGTGATTCCTAAAAGGCTGAAGACTTGTGCAAGAGTGGGTAAGTCTTTGGAGAAGGTTGAAAACTCATTGCAAAGTGGGTAAGTCCTTGGTAAGGTTGAAGACTCTTTGTATTAGATAGGTAAGTACTATGTTGGGTCATGTATTGTAAGTCTTATGATTGAATATAAGAGTGTAATGGTTAAGAAATCCTAGAGGTTGACCTCTCTAGGTATTGGAATGACATACTTCTAGTTCGAAGTGTGGAACCACTCTAAATATCTTGTAAATTGGTCTATGTTCAATCTCTCTCTCCCTTTCTATGCATGTTTTAGTTTCACTCAAATTTCCTATTTAGAAACCTTATCTTGTGATATATCTTGAAGGTCTAATGAATTTTGTTTAAGTTAATTTAGATCTACTCACCCCCCTCTAGAGCATCCAATCGCCCATCTTGGATCCAATAATTGGTATCAGAGGGGGTTTATCCAAGCATACTTCAACAAGTAGGAGAAGATGGGTGAATACGAAGGTGGGAGATACTTCATTAACCATCTAATCTTTGATGGGAGTAACTTCCTCTATTGGAAAAGAAGGCTATAATTATACATCCAAGGATCAATTCTTGAGATGTGGCAAGGGGTGGACCATCCATACAAGCTACCAGTGAAAAAAATAGAAGAATGGGGTGAAGCTACCTTGGAGAAAGACACCTTGAATGCAAGAACAATCAACATCCTCTATGCCACCATGACCTCCACAGAGTTCAACCAAATTTCTTCTTGTAAGACAACCTATGAGGTATGGAGAAAGCTATGCATCACTTATGGGGGACAACTCAAGGGAAGGAAAGCAAAGTCTACATGCTCAAAGGGCTGCTTGAAAATTTCAAGATGGGAAAGGAGGAGAAGATAGTCAACATGTACTCAAGACTCAACACAATTGTAAATGGCCTTGCCGTCCTAGGTCATCCTATTAGTAGAGGAGAGATCAACTCTAAGATCCTTAGAACTTTCCCCAAGAGATGGGAACCCAAGGTGACTTCTATTGAAGAAGTAAGGTCTCTTGATGCTATCCCCATTGAAGAGCTCATTGGAAATCTACAAGCCCATGAAGCCACTCTTGACAAAAGAGAAGAAGTTGAAATATAAGAGGATAAAGAGATAAATAGAATGAAGAAGGCTAAAATCAAGGCTCAAATTGAAGCTATTATGGGACAAGCCTCTCCATCCTCTCATGTAGAAGAAGATGCCATGTACTCCAAGGGTAGATTCTACAAAGGGAAAAATTCCTCCTCCATCTGGTGCCTCAAGTGTGGAAAGAGGGGTCACTTCAAGAAAGACTGCCCACAAGTCATAAAGACCCATCATCACAAAGAAAGAGAAGAGAAGTACATGAAGAAGGAGAAATAACACTTGATCTCAACTGACTCCTCCAACTCAACATCAAGTGAAGATTCAAGTAGATCAATCTCAAGCTCTAGTGTTGAAGGAGAATACCATTTTGCTCTTATGTCTTCTACAAGAAAAGACTCAAATCAGGTAAATCTAAACTCTTTAGATAAAGAACCTTTAACTACTATCATTAATGCTACTCGTGCCTCTCTTAAGTCTTCTAAAAAGAAAAGGAAAAAGCTTGCTAGAATTATTGATAATATGCATGTAGAATTATATGATTTTGAACATGCTAATACTTGCTTGCTTGATGATAAAAATGCTTGTATTAGTCAAGTAGTTTCTCTTAAACTTGAAAATGCTAGTTTGCTTGATAAGATTAAATTTCTAGAAGCTCAACCTCTTATGAGTAGTTCTAATGAAGAGCATACCTTAATTGTCGATTCTGTCATGCATGATACTGATGTTATTAAATAAAAAAAACAAGGAAAAAGATTTTGTTTTGCAAGGATTAGATTCTAAAAATGGTGCCTATATTTCTAAGATTTCTTTGCTTGAAACAGAAAATTCATCCTTGCTTGCTAAAATCAATATTCTTGAATCTTGTTCTAGTAGAGAGAATAATGTTTCTGTTCTTCATATTGATAGATTTTCTTATTTAACGAAATCTCTTTGCTTAGAAAATGATCCTTTGCATGCTAGAGATAATATAAATCACTTGTTTTGTACTGTTGCTTCTCTTATGCATGATAATAATAGTTTGAGATCTTCTTTACAAAGATTCTTAGTTGGTAAAAAGAATCTTAATGACATCCTATGTAATGACCCCGCCTCCCGGTAACCCCCATATTAAGAGAGACATGAAGATCAGAGCCGTTATTCAATTAATAGGATCAAAGGTTCAACAAATAATCAATAATAATTATGAAATTCTACTAACTAACTAGAATTTGGTATAAAATTAAAACTTTACTTACCTTTTAAAACTTTAGAAATCTATCTATCCAGAGCTTGAATTATTCTATCTAATCCTCCTTGCACTTTATTTCTTATTTCCACAATGTGTCACTTTACTGTTTGTTCTTTCAATTGTTGTTCCTAAAACGCCGACAAACAAAACGTCAGTCAGTATATCAAAATATACTGGTATGTGGGAACCACCAAAATCTTGCAAATATGGCTAACAATTTAATAATCACAATCAATTTATTTAACAATCCACTTTACATTTTCAATGTGTCATTCTCCACCGCTTTTGCCCTAACCCTGGCATATCCCTCTAGGGTTTCTCTTTTTCCATTAACTTAAGGCCACCTTCTCAATCACGAGCTTGGTGCCTGGGAGTCACCTCTCAGGGTGCTCCATAGTCATGCATAATAGACCACCTTCTCATTCCCGAGCTTGGTGTCTGGGGTCACCTCTCATGGTGCCCATGGGTCTACCCTCTTGGGCCTGACCTTTATGGCATCTTCCATCAGGGTGGCATGTAGGTGCGAGAATACACATTTCTTTATAATTGTGATAACCATAGCGACTTTATAATTTTGCAAGTATGAACATCCAACTGTTTAGATTACATTCAATACGAGAAAACATTCAAAAAACCCTCGGGAAACTAATGCGATTAATAATAATTAACCACATACCTGATCTGACGATTTGAATAGAAATATCCATGCAAATAAGAATCCAAGAAAGCAAGTATTTTCAACAAGATCCTGAAATAATCACGTAATTCCTTTTTTATTATTCATGTCATCAAGATCCATTAAACCTAGCTCGCTTCCTAGAGTTTGTAATTCACTTTTAGGGTTTCTATTGCAATTAGGGCTTCCCTTCATCTTTTCCTATTTTTAAACCCAAATTTAACGCAATTGATCACAAACCCTAATTATTTCCACATCTAACCCTCAATTTCAGCTTAAAGGCATAATTAACCATTAAATAAGTCCATTAAGCCTCTTTTACATGAAAGCTACCATTTTTTAATCCTTTTGATCCATGGCAAGATCATTATACGCATTTATCATCAATTCCTAGTTCATTACGGTCCAAATCACATATGAACTCAATTTGCTATTATTTCCACCTTTTATCCAATCAAAAACCCTAATTTCTATATTAAGGTTATTTATCCACAAATTAGGAACTTTAATGCTGCAAATAGCTTAGAATCATTATATCTCATCTTTATTCACCATTTTGAATAATTAAAGCTATTAAGAATCGAATTTGCCAACATTAGGGTTTTAAGGCCCATTAAAGTATATTCATGCATATGAAATTCTAATTTAACTAATTATGTGAAAAATTCATCCTTTTTCTTCCTAATGTTCCTTTTTATCATTAACAGGCTAATATCCACTTTAAGCATCTATTAAACCCTTCTAATCATTTTAATCATATCAAATTAGGGTTCTTTAAACATTATTACATATAAAGCTAATAACTTCCATTACTTTTCGAATTGCAAAAGGAATCAGACTTCAACTATATTTTTAACGCATTCCTCATTTTCTTCTGATCAATTTTCATGTATTAATTTCCTTCATCTGACCTTCCTACTAATTACTACGCTTTTTGCAAGAAAAAGGCATTTCCTGGATTTTTTAGTTAGAGAGGCTAATTACCTTTCTTTTTGGAAAAACGAGGGGCGTCAGATCAGTGTCACGGTCAGAGGTTGACCCAATCTTGCGGTTGGGTTTGCTCGTATCCACTCTCCCTGTGTTGAAGGCGCACACGATCGTGAGCTGTGGATATCCTTTGCGCGTCTATCGTGGACCCCGATCAGACGGTCCTCCTCTCTTCCTCTTCCTCTCTTTTATCTGCAAACCATGCGGCGGTGCCGCGAAGGAGGCTCGCCGGAGAGGAATCAATCGCGAGAGGGACATGGTACTAGGGCTTTTAGAGCAGCCATTCTGGTTTGTGAGGGATGCCCGAACTCGGGGATGGGTATATATATAGGCCTGGGTGGCTAGGGTTTGCTCCCTGCCTCACCGTCAACCCCTTACCCAGTAGAATTTGGGTGTTTCCTGGAAATAGCTGGAAACCCAACAAAACTAGGTCAGTTTTTAGCGGAAACCTCTACCAAATGCGAAGGAACAATTTCCTTAGATGCACATGCATCAGGTCAAGAGAAAATTGGATTGGAAAAATCATCATCTAACAACCTGTTTCCCAGTTCGGCTGGAACTGGGTGATGCACAACCATCGTTGGATCAAGATCCAATGATCCGTGTCATTCCCTCATAAACCATATGTTGTGACATTTATTTTATTTCCTTTACCTTTTCCACTTTATTAGATTTTGTATAAAGCATAACTCTCAGACGGATTATCCAATTGATCCCAAATTTTAAGGGAAAGTCTAAAAAGGCTTAATCTACATCTCTGCCACAATTGGGTTCATTATCTAAAAGAAAACGTACATTTTCATTAGGTGCAAGATATTACCCAATTATGTATATTTCTCACTTATTTTCTCTTTCCTTTGCTATTAAATTATTATTCTGAGTTCCTTCAACCTCAAGGAACCTTAATGGCTTGAAATCCCATCTTGAGGATATACCTTAGACTTTTTCTTATCTTCTATCTATTATTTCTCATCATCTTATTGATTTCTTATCAAAATATCTCTTTTTGAGGATTTCTCTTTATCTCTCCTTTTATTTTCCTCATTGATATTCCTTTTATCATTAGGAATCCTTGGGATACGAAATTCCACTAAGGATTACTCCATTATACATATTTTCACTTATTTTCCACATTTCGTCAATATTTTCAATTTCTTTCTTAATAAAGAAATACTTAATTAATCTTTTCTTTTCTTATTGCTTTTCTTTGCAACTTTCAACTCCTTGGAACCCAAGGAACCCATGTGGCATGAAATCCACCTTTGGATTAAGTTCTTTTGCCTTCTAGAGGTTTCCACACCTTTCTTTTCTCAAAACTCAATTATTCATTTATTAATTGGATTTCCTTCTTATTGGGCCCAATAGACAATAAAGCCCACAACACAATCATCAAGGCTATTGTAAATGAAATCCATTGATTCAAAACAAATTATATCTTTATTTGTTCAAATATCTTTTATGTGAGAAATTACATTTCTCACCCAAATGAACCCAAAATTGGGGTTGTAACATCCTACACCATACTACTAAACAAATTGATAGATTTGGTTTAGGATATGATAGTAGCCAAAGGAACAACAAAGGTAAAGGACCTCCAATATTCCATGCAGAATCTTCTAGTTCCAAGGCTATGGTCACATTCAATTATTGCAGTGAAATTGGTCATTATTTTACTTATTGTCCTTTTAGGAAACTACCCAAGAGAAATAGGACTTGGGTTGCTAAGAAAACCCAATGGACCTATAAACATGATTGGGGACCATTCCATATTTCTTTTTGTAGGTACATGTAAATGGATTGACTTGAGCTATTGAATTGCAAATTGACTTCTCAATCTACTTGAAAGAACAAAAGTGAGATGTGTATGAGGTGAAAACAAGTGGAAAAGAAATGATAAGTACAGAGGTAATGTTCTTCTTGCTCATATCCGATCATAATGTGTTTTTGCCAAATTAGTGTGCACTATACATGTGGTTTTTGAGTCAAAAGTGGTATTTTGTGTTTCTCTTCACACTCTTGCTCAAAACTATTTCTAATGATTTCATAGTGCATTAATAACTTGCTTACACATGTTTGTATATGGCTTATATCATTAGCATGTCTCTAAATATGTTTTTATGAAATACATGTGCTTTTTGGTAGTAGCCTTTTCAGTCGAGTTTGTCCTATTATAAACTCGACTGACCAACACTAATGAGTGTTGCCAGCAGCTGTCATCAGTCGAGTTGTTAATACACAAAACTCGACTAACAACACTGCGCACAAAATACACAGTTGGCTTATTGAATGAGAATTTCCCTTTCAACTAGATTTTCTCAACCAAATAGCCTTATTCTTTGGAAAACCCTTGGTACCTTTATATATGCATATTTCCATGTTTTTAAATTGCCTATCTTGCATACAAATCTATCTCTCTAATTTTTCTAAATTGGTATATCTATATCTTGCAATTACTTGCTTTGAGTTGTTTTGCAGGTTTTGATGATGATCTCTTGGTTGTGTCTTAAATAGCTTCCATTGTGCTCTAACTTGGTACATCTATCTAGTTGTATATCTTATTTAGATACAACCTTGAGGTTCTTAGTGGTGATCATCTTTTGGTAATGATGCATACTTGTTAGTGAGTTATATCCTTACTTGCTTCTAAAATTACATATCTCTTTATTTAGATATATATCTACATCTACTCATAGCTTTCTTTATCTTGTCTATCTTTTTCTATGATCTAAATCATACTAGTAGTCCTAACTAGTGATATCATCTACTAGTAGTTCATATACATGTAGTTCTAGCCTTGTTCATCAAGTGGTATTCTACTATATGATATGCTTGTATCTTGTTTCATACTTGCTCAAGCTTGTTACTTGAATTGCATATATACTATCTTGAGTTGCTTGCATAACATTGTGATGCATGATACATAGATCTACATTGTATGTAGAAATTGGAGCATTTTTTGATTTCATACAGATTTTTCTCCAGTTTCAATTTTTGGTGCAAGATTGGTATTTTTTTTTAATCTAGAAATGGCCTTCTCAGCAAGAATCGTATCTCTGCCATGAGCCTTGACACTTTTTGGGCGAATTCGGTCATGTTGAGGGTCAAAATTGCGATTTATTATTTTTCTACATCACTTTATCTTGCATTTTGGGTTGTTGAAGTGCTTGCTTTAACTTGCTTTATTTCTATGCTTGAACAAGCTCCAAGAGGTGCTCTTCTACTCTCCTTATATAACTTTTTGTTATCTCCTTTCTTTTAACAAGTGGTGTGTCCTGTTTCTTCATACCCCCATTTTTTGAAATGACAAAGGGGGAGAAAGGCATGTCTTCTTTTGGAAAAAGAGGGAGAAGGCATGTCTTACATGAAGAGGAGAAGCATGTTCATAAAGGGGAGAAGGTAAAGGAGAGAAGACATATATGTGTAGAACATATATGAGTACAATACATAGTATTATATAAATTTTATGAAAGCTAACCATGAAGGAGAAATAACACCAATAGAGAGGGAGTATGAGAACTCCACTAGAATCAATTGAGGGGGAGCATATAAAATCAATTCTATTGAAACCCCTAGGTTTCTCCAAAGGTATGACTTTACATAAAAGCTTTCAATACATTTATGGAATGGTTTGTCATCTTCAAAAAGGGGGAGAATTTTGACTCAAGGTCTAAATTGACTAAATCCTTGTTTTGATTAGGACTAAACCATTCCAATTAATTGTGTCTAATGTATCTACTAGAGTGATTTCAGATTATGCATAGACACACTCCAAATGCCCTAACTTGCACATCTCAACTTGGAGAAAAGATAAGTCAAAGTCAATACAAGTGCAAATTTTTGGAATATGATGTAAATCCATTAGAATCATGTTGTAAATCACTTGTAATGATTGTATGACTTGTAATTAAGGTTAGAAAAAATTAGGAGCACTTAGATCGAATATTTAAGCACTCAAAACCCATTTTCCAAAATTTACATCAGGATGTTCATCGGTCGAGTTGCAAACTCAACCGATCTTATTTGGATCTTAAAAATGACTTTTGATCGGTCGAGTTTTCATTGCACACAAATCGACCAATCCTTTGGCAGACCAAAATTGATTTAAGTGAATTGGTCAAGTTACCCCAGGACAAACTCGACCGATGGCATGAATTGGTCTTGTCTCTTAGTGGGATCGGTCGAGTTATCTTTATAGAAACTCGACCGATTGTACTGTATGAAAAGGTATAGAAAAGTGTTTCTAGCCGTTTTGGAGTTGCAACAATCAAAAATATATCCATTGCAAGCCACAAAATGAGTAGTTTACATTCTTAAGTGTTCCCAAAGGCTAAGAGGAATCCCCAACTATAAATAGGACCCCCTGGGCTTCATTCCAAGGTTGAGAATTCAGTGCAAGACTCTATATGACGTTCCTATTCTATATTTGAGTGTATCCTACAACCTCCTCTCTCTCTCTCTCTCTAAGCTTAATCACTTACTACATTCGTTAGAGTGAGTAGGAAATCTGTAAGAGAGCTAGTCCAAGATGTATATCATTTGAGGCTCTAGCTCACTTCCACCTCCTCCCATTCTCTCATTTCAACCATGAAGACGAAGGTTCTCTCTCTTATCTAAGAGTGGTGAAGAAGAATAAGGGAAAGTGTCCCTTGGTGAAGATTAAGGCTGTAGACTAGGAGCAAGAGTGGGTAAGACCTTGGTGAAGGTAGAAGACTCCTTGCTCAAGTGGGTAAGTCCTTGGTGGAAGCTTCTCCAAGTGAAGGTGAATTCAAAGGATGAAGATCCAAGAAGAGTGGGTGATTCCTAGAAGGCTGAAGACTTGTGCAAGAGTGGGTAAGTCCTTAGAGAAGGCTAAAGACTCATTGCAAATTGGGTAAGCCCTTGGTAAGGTTGAAGACTCTTTGTATTGGATAGGTAAGTTCTTTGGTGGGTCATGTATGGTAATTCTTATGAATGAATATAAGAGTACAATGGTTAAGAAATCCTAGAGGTTGATCTCTCTAGGTAGTGGACAGACATAATTCTAGTTTGAAGTGTGGAACCACTATAAATAGCTTTTCAATTGGTGTATGTTCAATCTCTCTCTCCCTTTCTATGCAAGTTTTAGTTGTACTCAAATTTCATATTTAGCAACCTTATCTTGTGAAATATCTTGAAGTTCTAATGAATTTTGTTTAAGTGTGTTCAGCTCTATTCACCCCCCTATTGAGCATCCAATCACCCATCTAGGATCCAACAAAAGGAACTTCCCTCCTCATCTCAAGTTAGGGTTTTTGAGAAGTAGTAGGACTAAGGAATCCTATGCCAAGTAATGTACATGTAATTTGGAAATAATAATGTACATGTAATGTGGAAATGGTAAAGTACATATAACATGGAAATAATGATAAAATAAGGAAAAGTGGTTTTATGGGTGTAAGTATAAACTCTATATGGATCTAAGGTTGGTCTAGAAGAACCCTAGGGGGTTAAGAGGAATGGAAATCCTAAGAGGTAGGGTGTAGTTCCTAACCCTAACTCTAAATCCATAATCATAAGAAAAGAGAATGTTGTGGTAATATAGAACACTACCCATACAAACATTGAAAAGTAATGAGAAAAATATGTGTAAATGAGTTAAGTGACCCAGTCTCCCATACATGAGTGTGTGTGGAGCATGACATTCATGTAAAGGATATTGAGAAACATAAAAAATCAATGGTTATATATATGCAAATAAAAATATGAATATAACTTGCTCAAAACCCTCATGCTATCTCTAAAAGTTTGGTTATGGAAAGAAAGTCATTGAGATGACTATGATCAAGACCTTGGATGGGAAGGTTGCTAAAGGGCAAAGCCATGATGGGAAGGCCTATGGAATACAAACCATGGATAGGAAGGTATATGTAGTGTGAAGCCTGGATGGGAAGGACAATGGAATACCGAGCTTGGATAGGAAGGTATATGATGTGTCAAGCATGGATGGGAAGAACGAAAGAATACCAAGCCCGAATGGGAAGGTATGAAAGTCCACTGTATGGACAAACCCCATGAGGTATCCCAAAGATTGAACAAACAAGGGTTGAGAAGTTATAATAATAATAAAGATGGAAATATGAAACCTTTAGGGTTAGTGTGCCAACCTGGGGTGGGTCAGCCCAAGAGTGGGAAGATGACCTATGGGGGGAGGCAAAACCTTACACCTTGGGGTCAGGTTGTGGCTAGAGAAGCTTACCTTCCTCCTATGAGCCAAGAAGGCACACAAGGTCAGTACCTTCCCTAGAAAGGTAAGTTGACTAAATCAATTTAAAGATTGAGTAACCATGAATGTCACCTAATATAAAATATGAAAGCACATATATTGAGTATGATTCTTTGAACCCAAGTCTGCCATCTCTGAGAAACATGAGGAAAAGTCACTATGGAAGTGGTTGACCATATGAAACCAAGTCCGAAAAAGAAATGTTTCCATGAGTCAAACGAGGGGACATAAAGTGAATAATGAGCATTATAAGAGATGGAGGAAATCCAATTTAAAGAATTTCATACAAAAATAATGTGGTAATGAAACCTTGGAAAGGATAGAGCCCAAAGTCAATCCTAAGGTCAAGTAGAGACTATTAAAGGTACATGGACCGATGGGATTAGGACTTGATTGTACCTTGAAAGCACATGACCATTTGATCGGAGGTAACGACTACGTTTGCCTAAGGCCGATGTCTTAGGAGATTAGTTACCTTCATGATGTTCATGTGGCCAGTGGGTGAATGAAAAGGGAACTCCATAGATGTGTAAGGATGAGATCATTCCAAAAGTGCCTATACCCCTAGAGACCTCAAGGAAGGGGCTAAGTCTCATAATACCAAGGTGTAAATGTAAAAGATATAAGAAATCATGTAATAATGAAATAATAAGAGGAGTTGTGTACAAACTCAAGAGTGAAAAAGGCTTTTTACTTCATGAAGGATAAGAATATTATGGAATTAAAAATTATGGTCTAGAATCATGTTGAGAATGATTCAACCTAAAATGTGAAGTTTTGAGATAATGTGTGGGTATACCGCCTCTACTCTTGGAATGGGATGAACTTTGTTTTTGGACAGTAGCCAAATGTTGATTTCATCACATTATGAGGGAGAGAGATTGGGTAGGCGTATGTTGTGCTTAAAGTTGACATATGAGAATGAATATCTTAAGTTAGACTTAAGGACATAATCTAGGGTTGAAAGTGTTACCTCACCCTTATGTGGAACTTAATTAATAATAGGTTGGAAACCAAGGTGAGAAGGTAATCACCAAGTGAAATTGAAATCACAAAAGTGAATAATGTAATTACCTAGTGATAATGTAATGTAAAAACTAAGGATGTAGACGTGCCTTGAATTGAATTCAAGTACCAATACTAGTAATGAAGCAAAAAGTTTGCATATTAATAACCCTAATCTCAAATATTGAAACATGATGGGATGGATGAGTCACGGGAGAGGCGGAAGAGGTCGCGGGAGAGGCGGAAACCCTAGGGGAAGCACCATGTCAGGCATGAGGATCCCATCACTAGAACCAGATTTGGTTCCTCCTGAAAGCTCAAGCGCAGTGGATGGAGTGGAAGGGATCCCGTCGTCTCAGGGTGGAGGCAGTTCAGAGGCGTCGTCGTCTACAACTAAACCTACGATATCTTCTACCTCGCCAACTCAATCGCCTGAGGAGAGTGGAGATTCATCCGTTGGTAATGAGGAACTTGACTAGTTTTCTGCCAGTAGATCCGGATTACCGTGCGAGGACATCTCCACTATCGACTTCATTGAGTCGGAGGTTGTTGATGGAATCAAATGCTTCTCCATCTAGAGCGAGGAAGAGCCTATTCCGTCATGGCAGGAGTATGTGTTGATCAGATTCACGTGGAGGAAGCCTTTCCAGAGTCAGCTTCATGGGTGGATCCATCACCAGTGGAGACCCAGTGAGTCATTTGAGATCATTGCGGAGGAAGCAAAGGGATTTGTTGTGAAGCTTCCAACGGAAAAGGAAAGGGGGAGGATTCTCAGTGAGGCACCTTGGATGATGGACGGCTCGCTAACCATTGTCCAGGCATGGGAACCGGGTTCTCCTCTTCAAGCCCTCTCCTTCCCCAAGCTTGCCGTGTGGATCAAGCTCAAAAATCTAGGTTTACACTAGACATCGAGGAGACTCAGCGGCGTTGCTAGTCTCATTGGTAAGCCCCTTGTTGTCGAAGATTCCAGTTTCACTATTCATTGCCTGGGTGAAGCCACAATGTGTGTGGAGCTCGCTGCCTGCTCTGGTTTTCTGAGGTCAGTGAAGGTCAATATTGATGGGAAACCAAGAAATCTGAATGTTAGCTACTTAGAGAAACCTCAAGTGTGCTCTGGATGCTCTCAGTTCGGCCATCATTTTCCCTCTTTCCCCAAGGTCACATGGAGCAAACCGATACCAAGCCAGCTACAGTTAAGGGTCGGGAAATTCAACAGCAGCCAAGGTGGTTGACGGTCGGCCAGGGTGAACATCCCCCCCTGCGAAGATGAATCTGGGGTTATCTCAGAAGCGAAGTAGAGGGGGGTTGATGATCCTCGCAGATTTCTGTTTGAACCTGACATGAAAAGTAGATCGTCAACAGAGTTGGAGGGAGCACTGAATTTGGACTGGGAAATTTCCCTGTCCAAAACGACTGCTACCCCTCCCTGTTTGAAACAGCTAGTGCAGGACACTGGTATTATCTTAGAATATCACCATAGGTCTACTTGGAACTCTGATGAAGCTTCCTCGGTTATCTCCCATGATCTTGATCAGGAGGTAACGGGAGACTTCATTGTGAATAAGGAGCCTAGATCCAAGAAGAAGAAGAAAAAACATAGAAGAAATGGTACTGCAGAGATTCCTATATTAGGATTCTCAGAATCCATATAGGACCTTACTGAGTATCTTTTTGTGATGAGTGTGCTGGTTTCTGTACAGACGATGATTAGGAGCTTGGAGAGAGTTCCCTCATTATCTTCCCCAGGTTGGATGTGGCTGCTCTTAAGTCTTTTCGTGTAACACATTTTGTGGGTGCTCTGATTGCTAGTGTTCTTGACCTGATGAAGAATGGTTGCTGAGGTTTGGGGTGGTTATGTATGGATTCTTCCCTTCTGCTTATTTTTGTCTGCCTAGTTACCTGCTTATGGTGGACTGAGTCATGAAGTGGCAGTTCATGCTCTTTCCAGGGAGGGTGCAAGGAGTGGCAGGTCCTGCAATCCCTTTAGTCCTGGCATTTTTTTCCCAGTTCTCTATTATCTCAAGTTATCAAGTTGAAGACTTTAGTTGGTGATTGGTTCTTAGTAGAGTAGCGAGGTTTTTCTCATGGATATGTTTGTGGGTAGGGGTTAATGCTTCCATGTGACTTTCCTGCTTCTTTAGTTAGTCTGATCTCCTTATTAATCTCCTTCTTGTCCTTAGATTTCGATTACCTGGGGTTTCTTTTTGATTGATCTGTTGTGTCATCCCTATGTGGAGATACATAGATCTAGTTTCTTTCAGAGGCACTTTGTACCTAAAGTTTTGGTTTTCTAGTAACACATTTTTTTTCCGACCAAAAAAAAGTTTGCATATGAATAAAATATGTTAATGATACCAAAGTAGGGTTGTTAAACCTAAGGTTTGGAACTAAGTTGGGCTATCATTAACCGTAAAGATTAATGGGTGTGAATTTAGGGGACAAAATTCCTTCTAATAAGGGGTGAATTTTATATCCCCAATTTTGGTAAAATTGAACGATATAAATATAAAGCATGTTATGGTAAATAACTTTCCTGAATGGTATTATTTATGGAATAATATTGTCCTTGTGACAAGTTGAAGAAATAAAAGGATTTTCATTTGCAATAATCCATTAAAATGTTGGACAAGAGAAAGAATGGAAAATTCTAGAAAAAGGATATATCGTGGGATAATGGTATTGTTTTAATTAATGTTCAAAAGGAACATGTTTTGTATGAAAAAGGTATCACATTAGATCCCAAAAGAACAACAGGAAAGGAAATTAAGGAGTTCCTATAATTGATGCAAGATTATATCAAGGAAAGAAATAGATGCATAATCCAGAATCCATTATCCAATATGTCCCAGGCTTTCCTTTAAGGATTATGGTGTAAGAGTTATGGACATAAAAGTCTATATATATGTATATATATTGAGAATCTTGTAAATGTGTTTCTTTTGACAAATATACATACTTTTCCCACAATAATATTACCATAATCGTGAGAGGAAGAAAGACATTTGGAATGGAGGTAATGGTAAACAAAGGAAAGCGTCATAATATTCCTTGCCACTTTTGTATTACTTGAACCCCAAGGAGAAAAGGAAGAAAGGGAAATAAGAAAGAAAAGGTTAAAAAGAAGTATATGTAATGACCCTTCCTTCCGGTAACCCCCAATTAAGGGAGACCAAGTGGTCAGAGACGCTATTCCAATATTCCAGCTTTTCAGTTTAGAAATAGTAGAATTTGATAATTTTTTTTTGATTAAATGTCAAACCATAATTATTTTTGATTGTAACATCCCAGGATTTGAGGCCTCGGATGACATGATCTTAAAAGGAATGATTGGACTACCCATATCACCAAGGTGTACCTCTTTTTTTGGGAGCCCATCACTAAAGAACTCTATAGTTAAGCGTGCTCAGGTTGGAGTAGTACTAGGATGGGTGACCAGTCGGGAAGTTGACCCCGACTTGTGCATGAGTATGGAAAAAGTGTGCAATTAAGGCTAGTAGTGATATGTGGGGTCAGTCGTCATTCCTAAAACTCTACTAGAGTGTAGGGAAGTGGTACCAGCCGTTACAAATGGTATTAGAGCAATAACACCTCCAGTAGGTGAGACCCACATGGGCATGTGGCGTGCCAGTCTTGAGCCGCGCGGTCTAGGCATGTTGGAAAGGGCTTTCATGGTTGACGTAGCCACCCTTGTGCTGGTATTCTGTGATCGGGAGCTGGGTATCAATGGGCCATGTTGGGTCTGCACTAAAATGGGGAAATATTATGAGGCCATATTGTTGATCCTTGACCAGGACGTCAAGTGTCCAAGTGAGGGAGATTGTAACATCCCAGGATTTGAGGCCTCGAATAACATGATCTTAAAAGGAATGATTGGACTACCCATATCACCAAGGTGAACCTCCTTTTCAGGTGCTCATAACTAAAGAACTCCACAGTTAAGCATGCTCAGCTTGGAGTAGTACTAGGATGTGACCAGTCGGGAAGTTGACCCCGACTTGTGCAGGGGTGTGGAAAAAGTGTGCAGTTAAGGCTAGTGGTGATCTGTGGGGCCAGCCGTTAGTCCTGAAACTCTACTAGATCCTAGGGAAGTGGGCCCAAACATTACAATATCTATATATATAGGCTTTAAATAGTGCATGAGAGAGTCACTACTGACTCTTCATCCCCTACATACCAAAAAATAACAGACCCAGATGTTGGCCAAAGTCCACAATCCTCTCTCTTTTCTTTCATCATCTTCCTCTTCATTTAGGTTTTCACATCATGCCACCAAGGGTGACTCTCCATCATCATTATGGGGTTCATATGTGTACAACATGAATTCATGGTCGAAGGATATGAGGAAGAAACCCTGATGGACTGTCGTGGTGACTACCGACTTGACCACATCGAGGATATGAAGGATGGGCCATCCCAACTGTGTTTCTAGTGTTGTTCCTCTTCAACCACCTACCTAGAAAGAGAAAACTTTAGCCAAAGTCATCCCTAGATGTGGAAGTGGACTATAGGACCAACAAAGTAGTCCTTCGTCGGTCACGCACTCTCGAGGACCGCTACCTAGGATTCTCATTACATGTAAACCTATCGTTGATTCAGGAATCGGGTCGCCATCTCACCCCATCCTTGTCAATGGAGGACCACCACCAGAGTAAGGGATGAGTCTGTTAAGGATGTATGGAGGTCATGCTCTGACCATTCAACACCAAGGGAGAGGACCCATAAGGATTCGAATGCCGCTTACTCCCCTTTGTCAAGTTTCACCCAACCACATAGGGTAGGAGGAGACCGGGACGGGAGGTGGGGGAGAAATATAGTTAAATGACCAAACGACCCATCGAAATGTATGTGGACTATGTGGGAATGAAGGTAATTCACCTATATCCTAGTCCAATTCCTTCTACAAATAAAAATAGGATCTTTTTCTTACATGTTAGTTCCCTATTGGCCAGATTAAATTTTATTTTCAAAAATTGATAGAAAATTATTGGTAACCTAGATTGGGACAAGTTATATATGAAAATTGATCGGGAGGATGCGAGGAACATGAATAAAATATATTCATGACCTAATTATCATTGAAATTCAAAATGTTGTACAATTATGTGCTTAAGTGATGATTGAAACACTTTAGCCCTAGATTTATATATAAAATAAGTTAAATATGTTTTTTTGTGACGAAATCTGGTAGTATGGAACATAATGATGGTTGAACAAGTTCATGATCATAAAAATTTAGAATTGGGATTTCTAATGTGAATAGCCATGCATATGATGAACTAGGGTTAAAGACCATATCTTGCCATGTTGTAAATGATCAAATCTAAGTAATCTTAATGAAACGATGTGATAGATTGGGTAATTAGGGATAGAGATCATAACTTTTTATGATGATATGACCTAAGTATTCATGATGAAACAATATGGTATATTTAAAATCATGGAAACACCTAATATGAATTAGGTTTCTCAAGTCATTAAAATGATAATCATGGAATTAAGGGTTTTGAGGCATAGCCCTAATGATGACAAGGAAGCCTAAATCCTAGATTAGGGCCGAGTGGGGTTTAGTGTAATTAATGTGATTTATATGTTTGGTGACACTTTAGCATTGATATCAATGTAGATTATAAATTGTGAATGCTTGAATTTCTTGCATTTGTTGATTGGATAGTTTGAATATGCTGAAGTATACATTGCATGCTATTCTTCATGTCTCACCGTCAAGGTATGTGGTTATGCCTATCAGTAATTGATTTAGTTTTACTTGGATTTCCTGGGTTTCTCTGCACGGTTTGTAAATATATGACTGCTGGATAAACTTTACTTCCTTGCAAACTATAAAGTGACTATGTCTATCGCATTATGTATGGACATGACTAGCCCATTTCTAAGCTACCTCTAGATCTATGGAAAGACCATCCTCCTGGATAGGGGAAGCCACAAATTCATACCAACCTAAATAGGGGGTACATGAGAAGTCACCCACCTGAATAGGGGGAGACATGATAAAGTCACCCGCCTGAATTGGGGAAGTCTGTGAATACTGCAGTATGATGCCCTGAGGGGTTATGATAGAGGTTAGAAATAGTTAGATAGGATAGTCATGAAGAAATTATTAAATTTGATTTGTTAAACAATAATTTTTGAATTATGTTATTATCATTACTTGTGAAGTTTTGTTTCCCCCACATACCAGTATAACTTATTATACTCACCGACATTTTGTTTGTCAGCATTTTAGGTAGTTGATATACAAGATATAAATATGAAGATAAACATGAATCCCATGGAAGGTATTAAAGCTATGCAGAAGGATTAGATAGTTTAGTATTTCTTCTCAAAGGTACTTTTCTGAGGATAAAGAGTTCATGTAAGCATCTTATAAACAAAATTATTGAATTAACGAAATTGTTTTCTATTATTTATTATTTGCTAAATCTAGATCCTTGGGAATATTTCTAGGCAATTACTCTCATCTTTTTGGCCTTCCTCAATTGGGGGTTGCCAAAAAGTGAGGTCATTACATTAGGACTTATATGCTGAATCACGTAGTAATGTCTTTCACTTAGATGGTAGAATCCAATAGAGTTCAAGGGAAAAGTAAAAGAGGAAGTTAATTGAGCTTAGCTAAGTTTAGACAAAGATTTCAGTAGTCATATTAGTCAGTTATGTTCAGTCGGCCTACATTGTAGTAGTCAGTTCAGTAGTCAACTCAAGTCAAAGTTAATGAAAGATCAGAAAAGAATAATAATGAAAATGTTGTGATAATTGTATATTTCCAGTAATTCTTAATAATATGAATGAGAGATTAATCATGTGTATTCAATTATTTCTTTATTAGTTATATGTTTATAAATTACTAGTTCCCTTTGTGATTAATCAAGTATGGTTAGATATTGATTTACCCTTTGTAGATAACTAGAGTATCCTTCCATATATATGTTTATTTAAGATTAATTCCTTTATAGAAATTATTGTTCTACTATAAAGTCAAATTCGCAATAATATATCTTTGACTATTAAAGTATTTTATATTGTTTCTTTAAATTACTTATTTACTGACAAAGTAGGCTCACCCATCTACTCCCGATTTTTTAGGGAAACCATGTTCATTTGAAGTTGTCAATGCATTAGAGTAGAATTACCACATGAGTCATGTATCAAATTAATCAAGTTAAGTCAGTCCCTTTCACTCTGCGTCCTTGTACATAGTTGAGAGAGTTGTAAATGATGATGTATAACTTTATCTCCTTAATAATAGAGAATATATTAAGATTATCATGTTGTATGTACGCAAAAGTGTGAGAAATAGAATGAATGTTTAGGTATGTATCTTTATTTTTGAAATTAGATTAGAGTAATTGATGCAGCCCTATTTTAGAACTTCATCTTATGTTATATTGTATTTCAATCACATCTATACATGTTAGATTACATGTTATATCCCCTAATATGCATATTTGTGTAAAATGCACTTATGAAAATTATTTGCATGTTTTTTAAGCATTTGGACAATGCTTGGAAGGAAAATAGAGTAAAGGAGTGATCCTAGGTTTTATGTACCCTTAGAAAGGTCTAAAGTGAAGTATGAGGTTCCCTCAACCTATTCCTAGTGGCTAATGCTCCATTGAAGTAAAGGTGTTCAAGAGAATCCAAGAAATCAAGTCAAAGTACTGCAACAGAGAGCACCACATCCATGGTACATCAGAACAACATGCTAGCTTGTCCATAATCAACAGAGTCAACTTCGAGCACTGCAAGAATCACCATGATCATGCCACTCAGGATGATCGTGCCACCTTACATGGCCATGAGACAACTAATGCATAACGGTTGTGGAGCCAACAATAATTAGAGCATTCCAAGTCACCACGACCGTGGTGACCACCACAGTTGTGCTACCCTTGCCCCACCACAGTCGTGGTGACCACCACGGTCGTGCTACTTCATGTACAAATTTGACCAAGTAACTATGATTTTTATCCTTTTTCACAACAATCGTTCCACTCCACCATGACCATTCTCACACCACTCAACCACGGTCATTCTACTCACAAGCCTAGCCTATTTTTGCACTGCTGTACCCATACTGCCACTACTTAACCCCAGACCCCTATATAAACCTTGGGGGTAGCTAGAGCTTAAGTAAGTTGACCCTTGGCCACCCTTAGCTACCCTAAAACCACTCTAGCCTCCCCATTTAGTACTCCATCCATGCCTACCTCACTCCACCTCCATTTCACTCTTTCCACCACTAAAACCCTAGTTTTCTACTGCTTTAACCATTTTCCACCATACATTCATGCCATTCACCTACCTTGGAAGAGGTAGCTCAAGCTTCTACTACTAGGAGGTGGAGAAGGAGGAGACTTCACCAATCTCATCATGAATTTTCACTCCTCTACTCATTCATCTTCCTTTTCTTTTTGTATTTTCAATTTCAATGAGTATCTAGGCCCCTTGGGTGGGCTATTTGGGGTCAAAAATGTTACTTTGATGCCATTTTGGTGGAAAATGGTATGTAAACATTATAATTTAATTTTCTAATGATTATGTTCTATTTATATATCACTCTTCATGAATTGCTTGTTGGTTTGTGCTTAAAATCACCTAGGAATTTAGGGAATTTGCTTGTGTTTGAATTATGGGATTTGCTCCTAGGTCCAATTTATGGATCCCTACCTAGCCACCCATCCTCCTATATGCTAATCAATTCTCCTAACCCTAGTTGAGATATCTAAGTAGCTAGTTTGGATGAATTCAGTGTGATTAACTTAGAGCTTTCTTAAGGATAGAATGTGGGTGATGTGAGGTCTAAAACCTCATTTCCACTCCCATTACTACCCTCATCTCCTAATCACCCTAAGATCCTCTAACCTAGAAACATGGGCTTGTTTAGACTTTAATTGTATTTCACCTAAACCCTAACCCAATTGATCCTCGTAAGGGTAGTAGGCAGTGTTAGGGACTAGTTCCCCTATGCACAACCTATCATATCAATGGCTAGTTAGTAGTTTAGAACAATTCATTAGCCTCTAGATAGTTGTTTGGTTTGGTATTCTAAATGAAATCATAATGTTCACATGTCAACCCTCAACTACTTGATGAGTGCATCCCCTAAACAACCCCCACATCCCTTTATTTCTTTAAAACCTTAATTGCTTTCTTTCTTAGATAGTGTTAGCTTAGTTAGTTCTTTACTAGCTTAGTTATCTTCTTATCTTGTTCTTGCTTTTCTCTTACTAGTTTAGGTCTTTAATTTCTCTTTTTCCCTATTTTCTAGCTTAGTGTAGTGTAGACCTTTTCTTGTTTGCCTTAGCATATATTGCTCTTTTCTCTTACGATGTCTTTCCCTACTCAGTAGAATTAATTGTCTAGGGTTAACTTAGGTTTTGATCTTGTTTGCTTTCCTTCATTTGCTTGTTCATCTTCAGTGTAATCAATAAAACAACCTTCAAACCCTTACCCTAGACTTTGTGGTAGGAACCTAGCCAATAACTAACCTAGCTCTAGTGCCCCCTTTTCTCCCTATGGATTGACCCTATACTTGCCTCCCTCCTATACCACGACACGACCTTATGTGCTTGTGGAGTTTGTGTAAGTGTGCCCGTGTAGGTCCTTATGAATTTTAAAAGTGAACCCATTGTGTATCCCGATCTCATGTGGTTCATCTAGTCAGACCCAAATTGATTAGCGTGTGTACCTCTAGCAGGATGCATCAAAATTTAGGGCTCCATTGTCGTGGAAGAAAGGTACTCGACCTAGCTAGTTAGTTTTGCCTTGATCTTTTCCTACTGCCCTCACCATTTCTTTGATATTTGGTTTGCTAACTTGCTTTATTTTGTTTGGTTATGCCTTGTGTATGTGACCAGCCACTCGGGGAAGACAATATGGAAGGCCAAAATGTACCTTGAAAGTCACTTCAAGAGTACTTCATGCCTAGCAACTACAAATCACCAATTGCTAGCAGAGTTGATCAAATGCTAAGGGAGAAATTCTCCATCCCTACAAGTCTTCTTGGTCTCCTGCTCACCTTCTATAGCTCAGAAAGTGAGAACCCCTACAAGCACTTGGACTCATTTCTTGAAGTATGCTCCACCTTCACAATGCAGACGTCCAGTGATGACACAATCCCCTTGACCTTGTTTTCAGTCTCTCTCAAAGAAAAAGCCAAATATTAGTATGATTCAAGAAGGGACATCATGAGTTGGGAATAGATGAAGAATTCTTTCCTAAGGAAATTATACTCTATAGAAAGGTTGACACAAGTGCGACATGCCATAGCAAATTTTAGTCAAATGGGAACTGAGCTATTTCATGATGCTTGAGATAGATTTAAGAAGATGTTGAGAGAGTGCCCACACCATGAGATCCCTTTATAGAAGCTAGTTCAGTTCTTTTACTCCAGTCTATTTCCTAAGGATCAAACTTCAGTAGATTCTTCTTGTGGAGGAGTTTTCATGGCTAGGCCACCTGAGGAGATATGGCCATTGTTTGAGCAACTGGCAGAAGGTTCAAGAATCTGAGCTTCTAGCATGATGAATGACAATGATCGCCCCTTTGATGTGACATCTATGACTCATAATAACTAAAGCCTACAAGTGATGAAGATTCTTGGTGACATGGTGATCTTCATGAAGAACCATGTGACAAATGTTCCTTTCCACTTGTTCAATTCTATTGAGCTCTATGGTGAAGAAAAGAAAACACTTCACTCCTATAGCTATCAGGAACCACAAAGTCTTAGATATAGCTAAAGGTTTGAGGAAGAGGTTCTCTCTAGGTTGAAAAGCTTTGATGATATCCAAAAGAATGTTACAAGTCTTAATGAAAGGATAGAGCAACTATCTTCCATACTTGCTCTCTAAGATGAAAAATTACCTTCAAAACCCATATTGAGTTTCAATGAAGCAAGTGGACCAAGGCATTCTTCACAAGTTTACTATATTCCACCTCCCATGCAAGTGCATCCCATATACCACTTCCAAGGCCATCCAAATCCTTACACTCCTCCTCCCCCTCCATCACCACAACTTTCTCAACAATTTACCTTCCAACCTCAATTATCTCCTCCACCTCAATTTCAATACCAAGTTCCACCTCCACCTCCTCCACAAACATAACTAGATCCCCATCTCCACCATGATCAAGAAAGTGTTGTGATAGTTCCAAGGAGTTAGAAATCTCTTGGGCAGCAACAAATCAAAGAAAGGTTGATAAAGATAAGCAAAGGCAGCCAAGTGGTGATACTATGATTGAGATTGCTGAAGATGATTATGTGATACTTCCTATTGAGTTTGTGATACCATGTGCTACACCTCACACTCCATTTGTAGGTCCCACCATCCATATCATTCCATCTCATGTTGATACAAGTAAGGCCAAATCAAGTGAGCCACCAATCATTGAAGCATTAGATGAGCCATCATAAGTAAGGAGGAGACAAAAGTACAATGTTGACATTCTTGAAGTGTTTCACCAAGTGAAGGTCAACATTCCATTGTTTGATGTTATCATGAAGATCCCATCATATGCCAAGTTTCTTAAGAATTTATGCATTGCAAAGAGAAGGTCAATGGGGAGAATACCAAAGAAAGTCAGGTTGACCAAACAAGTGACCTCAATCCTCCAACACTCAATTCTTATGAAGAGAAAAGACCCATGAGCCCCACTCATACCAAGCTACATTGGGGGACATTGCATATACAAACCCTTACTGGACTTGGTATCTAGTGTGAATTTAATTCCATATAGTGTCTATGTTGAGCTAGGCTTAGGAAAGTTGATACCTGCATAATGCACTCTCCAATTGGTGGACCATTCCATCAAAGTGCCAAGAGGAAGAGTGGATGATGTTTTGGTTATGGTTGAAAAGGAAAGAGGAGTAGCGTTCCCAGTTGACCAAACAAGTGACCTCAATCCTCCAACACTCACTTCTTATGAAGAGGAAAGACCCAGGAGCCCCACTCATACCAAGCAACATTGGGGGACATTGCATATACAAACCCCTACTTGACTTGATATCTAGTGTGAATTTAATTCCATATAGTGTCTATGTTGAGCTAGGCTTAGGCAAATTGATACCTGCACAATGCACTCTCCAATTGGTGGACCATTCCATCAAAGTGCCAAGAGGAAGAGTGGATGATGTTTTGGTTATGGTTGAAAAGGAAAGAGGAGCAGTGTTCCCAGATGATTTCATTGTTCTTGACATGGAGCCAGATGATAGGAAGATTCCTTTCATCTTGGGAAGACCATTCTTATCTACATTTGATGTTGAGATACATGTTCACAGTGGCATAATGACAGTCTCATTCATTGACATAAAGATAAAGATCAACATGTACAAGTCCTCAACTTGGTGAGTTCGAGATAAGAATATTGGACATGGTTACTTCAAGAGGCTAACTAGTCATTTGAGAGAAAGAGATCTGGATGAAACACTTGAGGATAGCTTCAGTGACCAAAGGGATAAGGAGAATTGGTTGAGTGCATATGAGAGATGGATTTATTGCAAGAATGGACACATGAGAATTCCAAATGGATGAATGATTGAAAAATATCCAAGAAGTCTAGATGAAGGAGTGAAACCCAACACTTGTGGGAGGAAACTCACCTAGGTTTGGGAATTTTTCACCCCAACTTCCATTTTTGATACTTTTGGTTATTTTTACATTTTCTAAGAAAACACACACACAATTTATACTTGATGGTTTTTATTGTTTGAGAATCATGTTAGGATAGGTACATTGGAAGGAGGAGGATGCATGCATGATATCACCAAGGAGATGATAAAATTGGAGAGAAAATTGCAAATCAATAGAAATGCTAAAGGAAGGAGATCAACACGGCCATGCCACACAGTAGGACCTTGGTGGAGGCAAAAAAAATGGCTATGGTGGATATCCCTTGCTCATTAGACACCTTGAGATCTCTCTCCCCTCCTGGCAATTGCGTGTCACAACTCCATGCCCTCTACCCTATCATCCTAGGCTTCTATTTCATGCTGAGGACAACATGGTTTAGAAGTTTAGGATGGTAGGACAGTAAACCCTTTGTCTAGCCCACTTTTCTCAATGTTCCTTGTTCTAATTATTTGCTCAAGATGAGCAAATAGTATAACCATCTCTCATACTTGTGTATCCATACTTTATGTGCTTTCTTTTCATACTTTCATTCCATGTAGTTTAAACTTACAACTTTTGTGTAATTTTCAAAAAAATTGCTCTTTTTGTCATCTATTGCATATCATGTAGATTTTTCTAATTTTGCATATTTTAGCTAGAATTTTCTTATTTGTTTCTTTATGTTCCATAATAAAGGCTTAGATGTGATTGACGGCGATTTGGCTTTGTTTTGGCCAATTTTTCCCAAGTTTAGAACTTCTTGCCTAAAAAGTGTGTTTTGACCCAATATCTACTTTTCGGATTGAAAATGGTGACCTTTGACAAATGCAAGTGAATTATCATGGTTTTTTGCTAAATTTCCTCAATTATGACTTCTTACATGTGCATCACCTCTCTCGTGCTTGTGAACTATTTGGTTGAATTGTGATTGAAGCAAGTTGTAAATGCTTAGAGTTTTGTAGAATTTCATGATAGAAATGTGGTTTTATAAATTGCCTATTCATGTAGTGTGTCATTGCTTGATGAAATTGTCGAAGTATCTTTCATGCAGGAGACCTTATGTTGATGTTCACACTAGTAACCCATGTTAGACTCAATTTTCTTCTACCATCTTCTTACCCCTCTGCCTCATGAAAGGATGCCAAAGTGCAGACAATCCACCTTGGCCACCTCCAAAAGTTTGGGGTGGCCATATCCATATCCCCCACTTCACTCTCATCATCATGTGCCCTATCCACATCAAGGGCTAAATTAAAGAAAAAAAATGCAAAAAGAAAATAAAATATGCTCCTATTTAAGAGCATCTAAATAAAGAAAATATGACTGTTTAAAAGTACCCCAAACTCTTACACAACCCTTTCTTCATTTTGCATGCCCATGGATCTAGAAAACATCAAACGTAGCTCATTTTTCCTTTTTTCGTAGACACATGGGTTACTTAGTGTGGATGGACATATGTGATTGAACGCATGAATGTAAAACAAAAAATAGTCATTTTTGACCTTCACTACCATGAAACAGTTTACCCAGAGTGAGATTACAACCATATGAATGCTCTATATTTGAAGTTTTCTATGCTCTATATTTGAAGTTTGCAGGCTCAATGCTCTAGTCATGATTGGTTTGTGAAAGAGGAGATGAGAGAGGTGAAATATAAGTACCTAGTCATCTTTGAGATCATTTAGTCAATATTCATCTATTGCATTGCATTTGTCACTTCTTGATTGTGAAAAAGTTGCAAAGAGACTGAGTTGGAGCATACATGAGGAAAAGTATATTTTAAGTTTGGGGTGGTGATGCAACCCTATTTTAGGGCTTCATCTTGTGTCATATTTCATTTCAATCACATCTATCCTGTTAGATTACATGTTATTTCCCCTAATATGCATATTTGTATAAAATGCACTTATGGACCTTATTTGCATTTTTGCAGGCATTCAATCCGTGCTTGGATGAAAGAGAGAGAGAAGGAGTGATCCTAGGTTTTTACTACCCTTAGAGAGGCCTAATGTGAAGTCTGAGGCTCCCTAAACCAACCCCTAGTGGCCAAAGCTCAATTGAAGGAAAGATGTCCAAGAGAATCCATGAAATCAAGTCAAATGGCGCATCAGAGACTACCACATTTGTGGTACATCAGAACAGGCATGCTATCTCATCCATAATCAACAAAGTCAACTTCGAGCAATGTAAGAATCACCATGGTCGAGCCACTCAGAATGGTCATGGTAGATGGACCCAAAACGGACGTGCCACCTTACACACTCGTTTGACAGATGATGCAGAATGGTCGTGAAGCCAAAAACAATCAGAGCATTACAAGCCACCACAGCCGTGGTGACCACCACGGCCGTGCTACCATTGCCACACCACTGATGTGGTGACCACAACGGCCGTGTTACTTCATGTACAAATTTGACCATGTTACTATGCTTTTTCCCCATTTTTCACCATGGTCAGTCCACTCCACAATGATCATTCTCACCCCACTCCACAACGGCTGTGGTACGTACCACAACCGTGATACTCACAACCTTAGCTTATTTTTGCACTGCTTTACCCATACGACCCCTACTTAACCCTAGACCCCTACATAAACCTTGGGGGTGGTTGGATCTCAAGGAAGTCAGCCCTTGGCCACCCCTAGATATCCCACAACCACTTGAGCCTCCCCATTTTGTCCTCCATCCATTCCTACCTCATTCCAGCTCCATTCACGATTTCCACCACAAAAACCCTAGTTTTCTAGTGTTTTGGCCATTTTCCACCATACATTCATGCCATTCACGTACCTTGGAGGTGGAACTCGAGAAACTATTGTTAGGAGGTGGAGAAGGAGGAGTCTTCACCAAGCTCATCATGGCTTTTCACTCCTCTACTAAAAATGTTACTTTCATACCATGTTGGGGGGAAATGATATGTAAACATTGTAATTTCATTTGATATCAATTATGTTCTATTTCTATCTAATTCTTCATGAATTTCTTGTTGGTTTGTGCTTGAAATCAATTAGGAATTTTGGGAAATTGCATATATATAATGACCCCGCCTCCCCGTAACCCCCAATTAAGGGAGACCAGAAGGTCAGAGCCATTATCCCAATTAATAGGATCAAAGGTTCGACAAATAATCAATAACAATTATTAAATTCTACCAACTATACTAAAATATGGTAAAATAAAAACTTTGCATACCTTTTGAAAACTTGGATCTCTAAACGTCTATCCACATATGAATTCTACTCTAACTAATCCTCCTTGTATTTTAATTCATGTATTTCACAATATGATGATTTAATGTTTGTCCTTTTGGCTTGTACCTAAAATGCCGACAAATAAAACGTCGGTCAGCATAAAGCTGGTATGTGGGGGAAACAATAATCGGCCAACTATGATAACAATGTAATCAACCAATTATCATTTAACAACCAAGATTGCGTCTTAAGAAATACTACTCAATCCTTACCTATCCACTATCTCTGTGTTGTCCCTGCAGTGAACCTGGATGCTACCTTCCTCATGGTAGATCCCCATTAAACCCCGCATGATCCTACCTAATAGGTAGATCAATATCTAGGGTTGATTCGCATGGCACTACCCATAGGTAGCCCAATCCCGAACTCATGGTGTGCTAAAGAGTCGCATGGAACTACCCATAGTTATTCCAATCCCTAACTCAAGGTGACTTGATCGATCTACCCCATTGGTAGCCATGTACTAAGTCATCCAATGACCTGATGGACCTACCCCATAGGTAGCCATGTACTAGATCAAACTATTAAGCCACAGAGGGGACTAGGATCTGAGCTTGTAGGAACATATATTAAGTGATAGTCATATCCACATTATAGTTTGCATGAATTAAATTCATCCAAAAGTTTAATTCAAGTCATCGAGGAAAACTTCAGAAAACCTCAAAAAATAATTTGAGATATTCATAAGTGTAACCGCATACTTGTCAGGCTGATAGAATGATCCATGCAAGTAAGAAATCCAAGCTAGCACACATACAAGATCCTAAAATAACCATAGAATTTCCTTTTATTACTCAGGTCATCAAGATCTATTAATCTTAGCTTGCTTCCTAGGGTTTCTAGTTCACTTTTAGGGATTCCATCGCAATTAGGGTTTCCCCTCATCTTTTACTATTTTAAACCCTAATAATGCAATTGATCACAAACCCTAATTATCTCAACATCTAATCCTAAATTTTGGATTAAAGGAATAATTAACCATCAATTAAGTCCATTAAAACTCTTTTACATTAAAGCTACTATTTTTATCCTTTTAATTTATGACAAGATCATTATTCTCATTTATCATCAATTCATAGTTCATTATGGTCTAAATCACATATGAACTCTATTCTTCATTAATTCTACCTTTATCCATTAGAAAACCCAACTTACTACACAATTAGTAACTTTTATACTCGAACTATGTTAGAATTCTCATATATCAACTTTATTCACAATTTTGAATAATTAAAACCATTATGAGTCATATTTACTAATATTAGGGTTTCAAGGCCCATTAAAGAATATTTATGCATATGAACTCTCAATAAAACTAATTACATGCGAAGTTCATCCTTTTTGTTCTAAATGTTCCTTTTTATCATTAACAGGTTAATACCAACTTTAATCATCCATTAAACCCTACTAACCACATTAATCATCTTGAAATAGGGTTTCTCAATCATTAAATCATTAAAGTTGATAAATTATACTACTTTTCGAATTGCTATTAGAAAAAGGCTTCAAATATATTTTTATTGCATTCCTCGTGTTCTGCTGAGCAAAATTCATATATTATTTGTATCCATCCGAGCTACGGTTAATGAGATATGAATTTTGCAAAATTACTTACTTTGGGCCAATTGGAAGCTGCCACGTCGCTTCTTTCCATGCAACACATTTGCTTGTTTAAAACCGTAACGGAATGACCGATTTGCCCTTGGTTAAGTGAGTTGGTTCTTTAGCTCATGGATGGCATAACTGTCCAACGCCACTTTTCCTTCTTCAACCTCGGGTAGCTACTTGCTGCTGCCATAGCGGCCAAGAGTGCGGCTCCTCCTCCTCTTTCTTGACCTCTTCGGCCACCAGGGAGGGTGTCGTTGCCTCCGCCCTACCCTGGCACACGTGAGATGCTTCCAAGCCGTGGTCAGAATGGCCGTTCCCGAGCTATGTCCGCCCTCGTTTTGCTGTTGCATCCACATCGCCGTTGGTGGCGTTGTGTCTCACGGTCCTCATCTCCTCTACGCGATATCCTTCTCCTCCTTCCCGCTCTTTCACTCGACCCAATCATTAAAAGCACAAGCCATCTTGGAAGGTACTGAGAAGGCGTAGCTTGCCTGACTTGGAGAATTGCTGTAGCAAAAGACCCTTTTGGTCTTGCGGCTGGGCACCCCTGGCCGGGGCATTCCTGACAGCTGACAGCTGGCAGCGCACTCCAGAAAGCGACATCTTGAGGCGGTGCCCTTCCTCACAAAATGGCCAAGGCATTGTTTGGATCTGCGATGGAGAAGCATGTTGTAGGTCTTCAGATGGGGATCGAGATAGTAGGGGAAAAAGGAGTCCCAAAGCTTCTTCATTGCCACCTATTTAGTCTTCAATCTATAGATCCCTACCGCGCCCTTCCAAAGACCAGGCCATCGTTTGTTTTTCCTCATCTGTAACTCTGTCCAAGTAAGTTGAAGGACGGAGAGATGGAGGGGGAAAGTAGGGTTCTGAAGGTGGATTCTTAGTAGGGGTTCCCCGCTATTGAGGATGTGAGCATGTGTTCTTGGTGATCGGAAGAACTACCTATGTTCTTATATATATATGTCCAGATCCTTGGATCAAACCCTAACGATCACTACAAGGAAAGAAAAGGAAGGCAAAGAGGAAGGCACAGGGAGGAAACATGTGTTTCACCCTTCCACGATTTACTTGGATGAAAAGTTATTTAGTCATCATTAACTAGTGATATCTCCAACCTACATTATACACATATTTCATGAAAAGAATAATTACTCTTTCCCTTTTTCATGGATTCGTCCTACTCCCTCACCTTTTTAGAACTTGATTGGCAATCTAAATGCTATTAAGAAAGAAATATAATTACTTGTTCCTTACTCAATAATCTTATTATTGAAGTCTCAAATATTTTATTTTATCTCTCGTTTCAATGTATCCCTAAAGGTACGCAATCCCATAATGGGAAAATATTCCTTTTCCTTTTTCTCTTATTCTTTGCTCTCTTTCTTGCTTATTCCTTTTATTAATTAAATTCCTTTTTCTTTTCTTTTTCTTTTTATTGTTATTGGGCTCAATAGCCAACAAGGCTCACAAAACAATCATCAAGGCTATTGTAAATGAAATCCATTTATTCAAAACAAATTATATATTTATTTGTTCAAATATCTTTAATATGAGAAATCACATTTCTCACCAGTTGAACCCAAAAGTTGGGGTTGTAACATTATATGTGAGAATTTTTGGGATTTTCTCCAAGGTCCAATTCATGGATCCCTAGCTAGCCACCCATCCTCCTACATGCTAATCAATTCTCCTAACCCTAGTTTAGAGATCTAAGTATTTAGTTTAGATGAATTTAGTGTGATTAGCTTAGAGATTTCTCAAGGATTGAATGTGGGTGATGGGAGGCCTAAAACCTCATTTCCACTCCTATTCTGATCACTCTAAGACCCTCTAACCTATAAACCTATGCTTATTTGGACTCTAATTGAATTTCATCTAACCCCTAACCCAATTAAGCCTCATAAGGGTAGTAGGAGGTGTTAGGGACTAGTTCCCCTATGCACAACCTATCCTATCCATGGCTAGTTAGTTGTTTAGGGCAATTCATTACTCTCTAGCTAGTTGTTTGGTTTGGTAATCTAAATGAAATCATAATGTTCACATGTCACCCCTCAACATAAATTTTGAGTGCATCCCCTAAACAACCCCCCACATGTCTTTATTGCATTAAAACCTTAATTGTCTTATTGCTTAGCTAGTGTTAGCTTCGTTAGTTCTTTACTTTCTTACTTATCTTCTTATCATGTTCTTTCTTTTCTCTTGAAAGTTTAGGTCTTTAATTGCTCTTTTGCCATGTTTTCTAGCTTAGTGTAGTGTAGACCTTTTCTTGCTTGCCTTAGCATATATTGATCTTTTCTTGTCTTTTCTCACATTCCTAGTCTTTCCCTGCTCAGTAGAATGATTTTTTTTAGGGTTAACTTAGGTTTTTTTCTTGTTTGTTTTCCTTCATTTGATTGCTTGTTCATATTTAGTGTAATCAACAAAACAACCTTCAAATGCTCAAACCCTAGACTACACAGTTTGAACCCAGCCAAAACCTAGCCTGGCTCTAGTGCCCCCTTTTCTCCCAATACATTGACCCTATACCATCCGCCCTCCTATACTATGACATGACCTCGTGCGCTTGCGAGTGTAGTGTTTTTAGTAGAAGTAGTTGTGTAGGTTTAGGTCATTATAAATTTTGAAAGTTAATCCACCCGTGTTTTGTTTGCCTACAGAGTTGTACCTATTCAAATTCCAATTGAGTAGTTGTAACACCATTAGAAGAAACACACCAATAATCAAGTTTTCAATCCCCTTGGATAGCAAGTTTACGTGATTGAATGTGAGGAATCATAGAGATTGAAATAGGATCAAAGAAAAAAGTTAAGGGTGTTCTTCACATTATGTTTAATCCTCATCTTATGCCCTAATCTCATGATTGGAGGTTATCGTGGGATGTGGTGTAACATAGGTCCTTTTAGGAACTTAATAATAACGTATAATCATATCTAAAGATTATCATCAAATATAATTTTGAGAATTATTTCAATACTTCTTCAGATCAAATCTATTAGAACTTTAGGTCAAGAGATCAAAATTCTATAAAGGGGCTACCTTTTTAAATCTATAAATAAGCAACAAGTTGAAAATTTAGAGACAATCATAATAGAAATGTGACCTAGGTTAGGGGAGTCAATAAACAACTATCACTTTAACACAAAACATATTTACTCATTACCCATGAATCTTTGATCATGGCAAATACAATGACCAAAGATAATTGATTGGTATTTCAAGAAAAGTCATGAGATCATAGATCAGTCATCATCATACATCAATGATGTTTCAAGATTTTGCCTATTCGAGGTCATAATCTTGCCCTCTTCCCTTCATAGATAAGAGTAAGGGGTATGTGTGGAAATCAAGAAATCAAAATCAGTCACTCCAAGGTTTATAGAATCATAGGGTATGATTGAGATCTCAGTTTCATCATATAATTCAAAATTGAGATTTACAAGGAGGCATAATAATCAATAGGGAAATTTCGTCTTGTAGAAAGTCATTCCATCATGATTTAGGGTTTACAAAGACATACTATATCAAACTATGGATCATGATACATGAAAATAGGGAAAGGATGTATTACTAATGTTTGGTGTATGATCAAAGAAGTAGCGGCAACACAAGATTAATCAATTATGGATCTCATCAACAATGAGGTAAAAAGCATGAGTTTTCCTTATTTCATTGTATTAAAGATCTTAGTTATTTACCTCATTCATAGTAAGGAAATATTCTAGATTTGATAAAATTGAGTATCGATGATCGAAAAGATTACAAATAAGTACATAACTTTAAAAGTAGTTTCAATAATCATAATCAAGTTTTCAAATTAAGATCATATCATGCTGTAGTTATCATCTTAATGAAATTTTACCCATTCATTCGAATTTTAATTTTCTCATACACAGGATACCAGTAATAAGATAGCACTTGATTACTAGTCATGAGATATATCACATGAGAGTTGAATGAAGAATAACTAATCATCATCTAATGGGTGACTTGGGTGAGTCCTCAAAGAAGAGGTGGTATGCTATATCTCTAGGGTTTAAGGGAAAAGTCCTAAATCTAATCTTGGATTCACTTTGGTCCTGTAGCTATACTAAGGAGACCTTTTCTACTATAGCCAGGTGGATATGAGGTTTATCAGTCCCCATGAATTTACCAATCTTAGAAACCTCAATATTACCACTGTAAATTTATGTTTTCTCAAGGTGCATACCCTAGGTTTATATGAGATATTTTAATTGTGTTCCAAGCAAAGATAGAAGGCATGTGTAAGTCATTGATACCATATAACATAGAACAATTTAGTACCCCAATCTAAACACCACATGTCTATAAATTCAACGTTGAAAGGACTTGAGAAAGCATCCATTAAATGAAACAAACCACACAACATAGAAATGAATGAAATGACAATCACCATACCTATTAAATTATAACCATAAGGTTTAAATTAACATCTAGGAGATACTTGCATAAATGAAACTAACTTAGTACCTAAACATCAAGATCATAGTCTCTTTTAGGTTTCAAACCATATGGAGATTATACTTTCATTTAATGATGAGTGAAATAGAGATGTACGCAACAAATATCATATAATAGTGGAAGCATGATCTTGGTAATGTCATTGTGTACTTGCTACCAAAAATCATCAAATTGGTACACAGCATCAGAACTATGCTAAGTGCAATGATAAAAATACATGGAATCATAGGTTTAAGTCAAACAAGTTGCTTGGTTTTAGTTTATTATAAAACCAATAATGAAAGAAACAACAATAAAGAATCCCTTTTAAATAGGAAAGTGTATTTTGAGTGCATTTCAGTCATAACAAAACATCATAAGGCCTCTAACTAGCTTCTAAATGGAAGGGGTCTGTCAAGAACATTTACACCAGAGCTAAGCATGTATCATTTCAATGTGATGCACTACAAGACTAAAAGTCAAGAGTTAACCCTATACATTAGGGATCTCAAGTTCAGATCCAAGACCTAACCTTTTGATCAAAATGGTATTCCCTTTCTTGGTAAATTGACTAGGTGCACCCAGCCTCATGTCCTTATCCTAAGAAGACATGCAGGTCATAAAGGCTTGTCTAATGGACATGCACGATTATGTTTAAGGTTTGTTAAACATATTACAAGAAAGATAAAAGTAGTAATAATAGGAAACATGTCATTTAAACAAGTATATAAGACAAACATTTAAGCATGCATACATACAAGCAAGTTCAATACCACTAGTGCCCAATAGGAGGTAATAGCGAACCTTGATAATAAGAGAATTAGAATAAAGAACTTGAGTATATCTTGTAAATAAGTCAAATAAGGGTTTAAACTTTAAGAAAAGCTCATTTCATTAAAATATGCAAGATTCTAGTCACATAATCATTTTCATCAAGGATTGGATGTTTCACTTAAAGCTATGTATCATTTCCCTCAATATTGGTTTCAACATCTCAAACATGGCATGCATTTTCATCATCAAGTTGTATATTATATCATGCTTTCACTTAGGAGTTAGGGTGAAACATCTCAACTAATTCATGGATTAAATATTAGGATTTCATGATCTGAATAGACAAATCATATTCTTTGACTTGATTAAAAGAATTAACCATCATAACATCCACTTAAGTAATATTTAATACAAAAGTGTCACTAATTGAGCATAATAGTGATCATCACAATATTTCATGTTACAACTCATCAAGTTACTAATTTGGAGTCCATATAGTAATATGGAGCATCATTAGGTAAATATTTTCATAAGGCCTAGATCCATCATCAAAAGTCCATATTAAACTTCATTTCATGTCAAAATATCATATTTACCACAAAAGTATAGTGCATTAAAGTGATCAAGTTCTATTCTTGTCTCAAAAAATAGAAAAAGTTATTGATATAGAGTTATAGCATAACAATGAGATAATATTTGCATGACACTCAAGATGTAGCATTAATATTTCACATAAAACACCTTAATGTGTTACAAGAACATGTTAGATACATTATATACATTGAATTTAAGACTTTTCTTACCATAAATTAAATTACTCATTGTAAGCAATCATAATGATTGGGAGCTTATTGATCATGTTTGGGCATAAGATGACATTATTCATATAAAATAGATTACAAGTATTCATTATAGGAAAAACAATAGTACCATGAGTATATCTATGGTTTGGACACATTTTTGTTTGGAATATCATGTTTTTCTTATTGAAGTATATTGTAAGTCCATTTTTGGCCAATGTATTGATATACTAGATATTTTACAAGATTTTGACAATTTTAGGAATACATGCGATAGAGGGAGAGATATTTACCTTTTATTTTCTCAAAAATCTAAGGTTTGTACTCATGGGATGAGAGGATGAGGGGAAGTTAGGGCCCCAAACATGGCCGCATAGAACTAATACATGACCACAAACTCTATGGTGGTTTCAATTATTGTTGATCAAGAGCAAAGAGGAAGTGTATAGTAGTTGGAATCACTCTAAGCTCTATTTTGTGGAAATCTCGTGGGGACAATAGAAGAGGTGCAAAATCAATGGTAAAGGATGGAAAAAAAGGAGACAAAGTTAAAGAAAATATAGTGGGAACCAAAGGAGAACATGGGATGTCTTTCCATGGGCGTTGGTGTGTTGGGTAGTAATGGCCAACCACTAGCTCTGTTCTTGCACAACAAGAGGGGGAGAAAGTTCCATGGACATTGAATCAAGGGAGGAGTTGACACCCACTTGTTCCAAGGTTTCTATTGGCGGTAAGGGATATTTTTGGATAACTAACGTGGAATGAAGTTAGGAAAAGAGGGGGGAAAGTTCAGGGTCGCATTGTAGTATAGAAAAGTAGGTTATGCATCAATAACAAGAGAGGGGGGGCACTAGAGATAAGTTAATTTTTGCTAGGTGGTCTAGGGTTGAAGAGTCAAACATTGGTTTTGGTAATTACACTAACGGTTTAACAAGCATACAATTAAAGAAGACAAACAATAATAAAACCTAAGCTAAGCCTAGACAATTTAGTTCTAATGGGCAATAAAGGGAACTAAGAAAGAAAAGGATAAAAGTACACCAAGGCAAGCAAAATAAGAGATAACGCAACACTTAACTATAAATTAGGACTAAAAGGCAATTAAAGGCGATTTGGATTTCACGACACGACCATTCTAGCTAGAATGGTTGTTCTGGCCAACTAGGTCATTTTTTGAAGGCTCTTTATATTGGAGCATGTCCCAGGACATCCATTAATCGATAACATGACTATTTTGGGGGTCCTTCCCATGCAATTGGGTCTTGAAATTGGTCATTTATTGGGGTTATTGCTTCACTATATTCTTTGAACACTCGAGGTAGGTTAGGAGTCATTTTTGCTTCATTTTGGGCTGCTCAAAGCATGGGGAAACCCTAAATTCAACCTTCCTCTATGCCTTTCATTAGGAAGAGGTCAAAGTACCTATAAGACATGCAAAAACTATACATAAGTGCATTTGATAGTAAACCATTCATTTGGGGAATTAGCATGCATTCTATTTTTTTTGGAGTAGGTAAAGTATCAATTAACATGCATTCTAACAAGTTTAGATGTGATTAAGGAACAAAAAGGCACAAGATGAAGCCCTAAAATAGGAGTACATCACCAGCCAAAACTTAAAACATGATTGTCCTCAAGCATGTTTCAACTCAATCTCTCTTAAATTTTTCAACAAATAAAAAATGAATAATACATTACAACACATGTATATTGAGTCAGTGAGCTCAATGACAACTAAGTACATGTATTTCACCACTTTCCTCGCATATTTCACACATCAATCATGATTAAATTACTAAGCAAACAAACTTCAAATATAGGGCATAGAATGCACAATCAATCCATATGGATTTCATACAACCCAAGGTAAACTATGTCATGGTGATGACAGTAAAAATGACTAGGGTTGCTTTTTTATTGTCAGGAATTAAATCTCAAATGTCAAACCACATTAACTCACATGGCTACAAAAAGGAAAAAATGAGCTAGATTTGATGTTTCCTATCTCAATGGGATGCAAATGAAATAAATGGGATGTGGTGATAGAATGGAGTGCTATTACATAGGAGCATTCATCTTTTCTTTATTTACATACTATTACATAGGAGCATCTTTTAATTTATTTTTTCATGTTATTTTTCATTTTCTTTTCCCTTGGTGTAGGTAGGGAATATGGTGGTGAGATGACATGGGGAGATAAACATATGGCCACCCAAAAGTTTCTAATAGTGGCCAAGGCTGAATATATGCTCTTTGGCATCATTTCATGAGGCGAAGAGATAAGAATGGTGAAAGAAATGTGAGTCAAAGAGGGGTCACTAGTATGGGGATCAACATGAGATCTCCTGCATGAAAATCACTCCAACAATTTAATCAAGAAATGACACTCCACATGAATGAGCAATATGAAAATCATATTTTTATCATGACATTCGACAAACCCTAAGTGTTTGCTACTTGTTTCAGAGATGATTCACATGTTAAAAATTCAAGAACTAAGACCATTTAGCAATAGGTCATGATAATGTATCTTGAATTTATCAAAAGTTCAACATTTCAATTAAATAAGTATAGATTTGGCCAAAACATGCTTTTAGGCATGAAACTAAAATTTAGGAAACATTGGCCAAAATTGTGCCAAATTGCCTTCAATAACATCTAATCCTTTCTTATGAAACATAAAGCAAGAAACAAGAAAGTTCTATCTATAATTATCTAAAAATTACAAAAATCTATATGGAATGCAATGCATGGTCAAAATAGCAAACATTTTGAAAATAATGCAAAAACTGAAAGGAAGTAAACTACATGATATGCATGTATGAAAAATAAGAAAAATCTCATTTATATAGAACAAGTATTAAAACAAAAGTAAGTGGCAATGTGAAATGAAACATGACTTAGAAGAAGGGTGTAACGATCTACCACCCCAAAATTTTGAATGATGCTATCCTCAGCATGACACTAAAGTCTAAGAGTGATAGGGTAGATGATCACTACTGCTATTGTGGCTTGGGTAGTGATCCTCCCTATGGTGGGGGTAAAAGTAGTAGTTGCCCCAGTAATCTTCCTGTGGATGCAGGTAAGTCTCCTGATGCCCAGAGAATGCTCCCCACCAACCACATTTCAATCAATTTTCTTCATCTCATCACTTTTGTCACTTGCACATCTATAAACTAAATAATAACTACGAAAAGCAAGTGTGTGTGTTTGTTTTCTTGGAAAAGTGTAAAAAAAATCAAGAAGCATAAAAAAGTGATGGTTGGGTGAAAAATCCCCCAAACCTAGGTGGGTTGCCTCCCACTAGTGCTAAATTTCATGCCTTCAGTTGGGGTTGTATCACTCAACCAATTGCAATCATTGAGTGTCCACTATTGCAATAAATACATGCCGCATTTCAGTCAAAAGTTGTTACTTGTCCCATTGATCACAAAAACTATCCCCATGTTTTCTATTTGGATATCTATCCTTAATGTAATCAGTTGAACTCTTCAAGTAACAATGTTCAACATCCTCATCTCGGTCTCATTAGGTTGGGGTGTTTAACATATTGATCTCTATATTCATATCCATGATAGAGACCATCATTGTGCTACAATGCACATATATCTCGACATTAGTAATAGATAGGAATGGCCTTCCCAAGATTGTGGGAATCTTCCTATGCACTGTATCCATGTCAAGAACAATGAAATCATATAGGAGCATTACTTCCCTTCCCTTATCTGTCATCTCAGACACATCATATACTCTTCCTCTCAGCACATTGATGGTGTGGTCTGCCAAATGGAGAGTAAAATGAGCCACTTTCAACTTGCCCAACCCCAACTCGAAATAGACACTATATGGAATCAAATTCAAACTAGATCTCAAATCAAGTTGGGATTGTTCAATGTGGTGTCCCCCTATGTAGATAGGTATCAGTGGGGCTCTTGGGTCTTCCTTATGTACAAGAAGTGAGTGTTGTATGATAGATCTTACTTGTTCTGTCAAGATGATTTTCTTAGGTATCCTCCCCATTGACTTGCTCTTGGTAGTTCACATATCCTTGAGAAACTCGACATAACATGGGATATATTTGATATCATCCAACAATGGGATATTTACCTTCACTAGTCAAAATATCTCTAGAATGTCAACATTGTTTTTTGCCTCCTTTTTGATGATGGAGGCTCATCCAATGCCTCATGAAATAGTATCTCACTTGGTTTTGCAACATGCCTTTCTTACGGCATGACATGAGGGATCCTTGGAATATTGGGTGGAACACTAGGGACTATATAACCTAAAATAAAGGGTAAGGTGGAACACACGGTATCTCATACTCAACATGAGTTTTCACAAAATCATCTTCAGCAATTTCAATCACAATATCACCATTTGACTTCTTTGGCATTGTTTCATAAACATTCATTTGTCTTGTGGGCTTCTCAAGAGATCTTCCACTCCTTAAAATTGTCACAATACTACCTTGCTCATGGTGGAGAGGGGGAGCAGGTTGTGTCTGTGGAGAAGGTGGAGGTGGCACATGGTATTGAAGTTGAGGGGAAGGAGAAAATTGAGGGTGGTAAGTGAAATGGTGTGATGACATTGAGATTGATATATAGGTTGCACTTGCATTGGAGGTGGACTATAAAAAAATTGCAAGGGACCCATTTGTCCACTTGCTTCATTAAAGTTGAGGACAAATTTACCTTCACTTTAGGAGAAAGTATTAAAGAGAGTTGATCTGCTTTTTTACTCAAGCTTTGTTACATTCTTTTGCACATTATCAAAAATCTTTCCAACATAGAGAGAACTTTATCCTCAAATCTTGAACTATGTCGTTAGGGTACCCAGGAGAATGAGGTGTCTTTACTTCTTCACCAAAGGACTCGAGAAAATTAACTAAGTGACAAGGAACACTTCCCAATTTTTTTTGATACCAAGACGCATAATCATTCATTAGAAAAGTCTTGAAAACTATTACAACCCACTTTTATTGAAAATTTGACTGCCTAACAACTCTATGGTTAGTCATATGGGGTGATTTAGCTATGGTATGTGCAATGAAGTTACAAACTCTCTTCACATGATCAATAACTACTCTTGTAAACTAGCTAAATTATTCTAAGATCTCCTTAATAACACTCACAAGGTAGTTTGAGCCGAAAACACCACCCATCAGCTTATTAACCATCCAGAGGAAATCTATCTCCATAGCCGCCAGGTTCACACCTTACAAGAGAGCAGTTTGGATAGCTAGCAGCACAACTTCATCTTCATCCAGTTTGACATCCCACACGCCCCTCATCCTCTTATGGATCGTAGTAATAATGTTTCCCCTAGAGTCTCTGATGACAGCTCTCAATGTGGAGCCCATGGCATTTGACTAGCCAACATTGGTGTTTACCTTGAGTTAACCAAGCATAGGGGGAAACCAAGAAGGTTGGATAGTTTGAGAGTTGCTAGATGTCCCATAGACTCTTCTATTGTAGGTCTCATATCCTTTCACCATATCTAACATCCCGACAGCCACATTATGACAATTGGGTTCTTGTTGTTCAAGATGAAGGCATTCCTTCCCCTCCATATCGCCTAACTCCCATAGAAAATCTCTGTTAGGTCTTGAGGTTCTAGGTTGCTCATTCACCAAGTGAAGTAGTGCTTGTAGTCCCCTTCAGGTGTGCACTCCACACTATTCTCAACATGTAACTCCTCCTAAGATATTTTTGTCCATACACAATCAACAATGACGTGTATGGTGGTTTCCACTATATTCAGGCAGAAAGGACATGAAACATTCTCTAATCTATGCCTAGCATGTAGTCTCTCTTTTGTGGGTAGAGTGTTTGAGACTTCTCTCCAAAACAATTCTTCAGTTCAGGGGTCCTTTAAACTTCCAAACATTCTTTTAGAAGATGGGCATGATGGTGGTAATCTGGCTACACCTTAACTGATATTTTTCAAGGACTGCAAGTTTTTAGGAAGACCTAACAGTGAAATCCCCCACCTTAGAGCCACCAAAATAGCTGGTCCTACCTACCTTCTCTAACCAACTAGAACAAGTTGATCAATTTTTTCCACCAAGGAATCTTTTCCATAACATATACAAACATGGTTAATTACAACTTGCTCAAGGAATGCAAAAATAAAAGCCAAGAAAGTGGATAAAAGAAGAAACCACAATGTGACAAAAAATTTAGAGTGGTTCCATTGAATACGTCAGGAGACTACCTAGTTGTCTCCAACTAGGATTTCCAATAATTAATATTATTATTTATCTATAAGGACATATTATAAAATACAATTGTTTCTTACAACCTTTTCTTTGATGGCCCCAAAAGAGCACCTTTTTTTACCTCTTCTATCAAGGACGTGGAAGAGAACCAATCCTTACCTCTTCTTTAATGGACACGAAAGAGCATTGAATCACACCTCTTCTTTTATAGCCACAGAAGAGCGCCCGCGAGAAGACTCCTGCACTCACAGGTTCTTGGACAACCTTCGCTCCATGAAGTAGTCCAAGAGTAATGCAAAAATACAGAAAGAGTTTGGAGAAAAGGAATCAACAATCAACTCATAAGTATCCTGTATCAAGCATATGGATTAAGACCATAGAATATAGGCCAATTTTTAGTGGTGGTGTTGGGATTATATGATTATGACACAAAATTATAGATATATGAGTTTGCAAGTGTGGTTCTCTTGCTCAAATTTCTCAAGGAAAGGAATGCTCAAGTGTGCCTAAGTGTCCAAAAACCACTACTATATAGAAATGGATCTCAAGTGGTTAGGGTAACTCTTAGAGGTGTTTAGAGCTACTTTAGTGGTCAACATGTCATTACAAATGAAATTAGTTGGGTTGAAATGGCTAATTTGATCGTTAATGGATTTTGTTTATATTTTCTTGATCAAATCGTTGTTTGACCAAGATTATCTTCATCGAGCAGTTTGTCAATCAATAAGTGTCCTGAGAGCTCAAGTTGTTCTAACAGTCATGTGTTGGTTGATATTCCTGGGCAACAATATATAACCTTCTTTTGTCGGTCGGCCAAGTCTTCGACCCAGTGGGTTTCGGTCGACTAAAACTTTGACCAAACTAACTCATAACTTAATGTGTTGTAACAGTTTCTTCCATTTGGATTATTCTTCGACTAAGGTGTGTTTTAGTCGACAAAATATTTGATCTAAAGTGACTCATTTGACAAGGTTTTTCAACTGAGAAAAATCCCTATAAACAGACATGTAAATTTGAAAAATCCTATCAAATGATTTTTCTTATAAGACCTACCTATCTTAAACACTTAGTTTTTGACATAGGGGTGGGTTTGGGATAGGTGGGGTTGGTCCATAGATTTACATGAGTTCTAAATACTTGTGTATTTTGTATTACAAATAAGTACATTTGAACAAAAAAAACAAGCATTTGATATGCCTATCTTGATTAACCTTTTCTGAGATGTTCTTATTTCCTGACACACTTAGTTGACATGTTAGATCCACAAATAGGAATTTTTTTTCATCATCAAAATAGAAGATAAGTTAATGTCGAGTTTAGCCAACAATATCCCCACTTGAAGATGGAAAACATTTCTAATTATAAGAAAAACTTAAAATGAAATTTGTATACATTAATGATTTTCTCCTTGAGTGTGTGCAAATAATTATTATTTGAGGGATATCAAACATATCATCCATCTCTTAAAGTTAGCATGCAACAATTTGTATCAGGATAAGTGTATCTCATTGGCTAAGAAAGGATGTGAATTATCCATTTTAGTTAAGAGAGTAAAATCATGAATATCAAGGAATTAACTTTTGCTTTTAAATTTTCTCTCCCGTTGTCATATCAAAAAGGTAAAGAATAATAAAATAAGATGACTCCCCCTTATTTGAATACTCCTCCCTTAATATGATGCATAAAAATGTCAATTTCAGCCACAATGATATAGTGAAGAACAAGCATCCAAGTAAGCCCAACTCATTTACAAATGTGAAGCAGTAAATCACTTTTTTCTCAAAATAAATACATAAAAATGATGAAATGATTACAAAGGGATAGACAAGATGTTAATTAAATGATTTAAGAATCTCATCAACCTCTACATCATGCCCATATAATAGGTCAACTCCATGATATTGTACAAGAGTTACCCAATCTAGTGCATGTGTCATAGCAAGAGTGTATGCCTCAAGAAAAGTAGGTGCCCGGTCAAAATGGAAGTGGGAAGCTATGTCTTGAAGCTGTCTAGTGGAGAATCAAGTATTGTTGAGTTGTGTGGATGGTGGATGGTGGAGGTGAAACTTGAGAGTAGTTGATGGATGGGATGAAAGGATAGATACTCCCAGGGAAGTGTCATAAGGAAAGTTATCAGGAGTGTTTGGGGTCAAGGCTTGCATCTTTTGGTTTAGATATGTCATAGCATTGTGGTTATAATAAAAATGCATCCCAATTTGATAAAAAAAATCCTTCGAGGTAGGAAACTTCATTGACAAGGGTAATCAAGGGTCAACTATTGGGAGGATAAGAAGGTGGAGGAATGACATGTTTGTATGTACCTTCTTCAAATCTAGCTCATTTGTGCCCAAAGAAGATCCCCATTTTTTCAACTGTGTTTTGGGTAATTCATTGGGTAAGACGGTCCAAGGTATATCATGATTCAAACAAGCATTTTCCAATACAGTTTTCAATTATTTGTCTAACAAAGTTGGCGTAAGAGGGATTTTTAGAGAAATCATCCATGTTGGAAAGAATAATACAAATGTAGTTAATGGGAATTCATTTAAGAATGACAAAGATAAGAATCATTTTATGTAATGGAATTTTAGTTTTGTTGGCTCGAGGAAGGATATTGTGACTCAAGATGGGGTTGACTATTCTAGCTTTAGGGGTAAGAGAAGTAGCATAGAAACTTCCCCTTTGTTCTTGAGGAATGACATTGGAGAGGAAGTTGGTTTTTTTATTGATACTAAGGTTGACTCCTCTTCTTGATAGTTAGAGAGTTTGTAAAGGGATTTCTAGAAGAAAGATATACAAACCATGCATATGCTTCTTTGTCTATATCTAGCATGTCTAGTATGTCATATTCAAAAAAACCAAAAGAGAACCCATGAACCATGGAAGTGAACGACAAAAGATTGATTTTGTCTCCTAATACTCAAGAACAACTTGAGTGGACCAAAAATGATAGGTGGGTGTAAGGAACTCCTAAATATTTTGGAATGAAAAAAGATAGGGAAGGTTTAGGAGATCCAAAAAACCATGAGTTTCCACCGGTCAGTGAGGAAGTGGAGTTTTGGAGGTTAGGCACATGTACGTTTCTCCTATAGTGGAGTCGATGAAGGAGATCTCATTGATGACTATCTAATCTGGAGCACAAGGAGATGGTGCTGATGGTCCCTTCTTAAAAGGAATATGCTTCTTTCCACCAAAAGTTGAGGATGAAGCCATCTTGATGTAGTGTGGTGGAGATGATTAAAATTGAGTAGAAAGTGATATGATGGATATGGAGACCAAAAACTATTAATGGAGTGGTGTATGAAATGCCCAAGAGGTGCCAAGCTAGTTTTCTCAAGTAGTTGTGAGGAGGCGAGTTGGGATCTATTTATAGCCAAAATAAAAACCGGATCAGTTGATGAATTTTTTGATCAAGTGCCCCAACAGTCAAAAAAGGGAAAATAATGGGCAAATAATGTCTAGTCAGTCAAGGTCAGAAACAGTCAAAATTTTTCGACCTAAGAAACTGACTAGAAAAGTTATTGACAAGGATGCAGATTTTCGATCGAGTATTCCACTGAGAGACTGTTTGTCGAGAATTTTGTTGCCCAAGAAGAGACTCGATCCATATTTAGTTTGATTGAATGTGGCACAAAACTAGAATTTTTAAGTAAAACAATGACATGAATAATGAGAGAGCTCACTAACTAATTGTGTACATGAAATAAATAAATATTAAAGATGCAATATGAATTATACATCAATATTACAAATAGACCAAAATATACATTTTCAAGAGGAATAATGTTTAATTCATCTCTAATTTCTCTAGATTGTTTCAAAGTAAGGTGTCTTGTTTTAACATCCTCATTTTTTAGTGCTTCAATATAATTTCCAAAGAATATATAATATTCATGGTCATCGTTATATAAATGGATCATTATTCCTAATTTTGATTGTTAGGATGCACTGAGAATTTTCCTATTAAGTGATAACATGTAATAAGGATTACACACAAATTTGTTTAAATTTACTTAGAAAATTTGCTATTTAATAACTAGGATTTATATGGTTTAAACCATATTAATTAATCTAATAACCTAATTGAAAAACGAACTTCACTAGAATATTTTAGAACTAAAATGAGCAAAGGATCAAAATTTGGACTTAATCTGAATTTATTGACTAGGTAAATAAATTTATAAAAGATAATGACAATTTAAAAGGAGATAATGCATTTTTCTCAAATTTGTGTTCTGTTTGGCAATTGTTTAGGCCATTAGATCGACATCTAATATGGATCCCAAGTTCCTAGATGTTTAGGAATCACCTTGAACCTCAACTCCTTCCTTCCAGCTTCCCTTCTAGAAAAAAACTCACATATCTCATGATTCAATTGATCCTATACAATACGAATTTCATAGTTGTATTCGTGAGATCATCCCACACCATATAAGATGCTACTCAAGCCCTAAATTTCAGCCAAGAAGAAATGCCCAAAGTGCCACCATTTCCCTCTCATGCTTTGACTTGTAGATCCACCCTGGGCACTTCCCTTATTGTTCTAAGCATTGGAAGAGCTTCATCATGCTCGCCCTAGCTTTCCCTAACTGCCAATTTCTCAGCTTCAACACAGACAAGTTCCACACTGCTCAATTTTTCCGTCACCAGCAGTCATCATCATTCTCAACCTCTGTGCCACTCAAATTCAATTCCTTGCGGCTAGACCATCTCCAGGGAGCCACAAACCTGAATCTATCCTTGGTTTTGAGTGTCATTCACTGAACTAGTATCCCGACGAGATTGCTAGACAACTACTGGATGAAGTTGGTCCACGAGGAACCTTATTGGTGTACAACTTAGAAGAACTCAATGAGGGAGTTCATGTAGTCCCGTTGAAGCCAACTTGACTCCGACTCATGATGTAGTTTCTATTAAATTATTGAAAACCATCTTTATTTTCTCTTCTATCTTTAGGCTTAGCGACGACAGTGTTTTCTCCTGGAATGACCCCGTGATCCCTACTTTGACCACTCCTAGTTCTAGCGATTCATTGTGAAATGGTTTTAGGGCATGAGTTCCCCTTATCCCTTGTTGAGTTGATCTGATGTGCCTTCCCCTAATTCTTTTCACTCTGCAGCAAGTAACGTTAGCTCTTTTGGCTATCTTTTGGCCTCAAGAAAGTTACCAACAAGTATGATTTTCTTCGACGAACTCACCTATTGAATCAATTTGCTTTGGTTTTTCCTCTACCTTGAGATCTTGACTGAGATCTCAATCACCTAATGGCAGTGTTTGCTTGCTCGAGAAGAATAAGATAGCATGCTTTAACTTATCTATTTTTCCCTTGGGTTCCATGTGGTTTTGTCACGCTGTAGAAGGGACAAAGTCGGCATTTTGCCTAATTTTGGTTCAGTTATTGGGTAAAGCTTGTGGCTGTGAGCTTTGGGACACATGACCCCTAGTCATTGGACCAACTAAGAGATGATGTTTCAAATAAAATTTCCCATCATGGTTTTATCTTGTTTTATGATTGTTTGATCCTTTGAAATATCATAACAAATCAGGTACTCATCAAAAAAATTCACAAAAATACTTTTTGGAAAGGATTTTTCATACAATCCGATTCCAGTGTTTCCAAACCCTAATTCAATAGTCCCAAACATCATATTCCTAATAACCCAATAGTATGGTTTGGATTTCATCAAGATTATAACTGACATAAATCATATTAATTTCAGGAGAGCTAGGGTCTCATCAAGATCAAGAAAACCAGTAGGAGTTTCTCAAAGATTAGGTAAGTGGATTCATGCACCCTGAGTTAACAAGTATGGGTCAAGGGGTTTTCATTAGATTATGATTATGAGAATCAGTTATAATGTTATCAAACATATTGTTCTTATGAATGCTTATAAGAAAATTGATCGTGAATCAGATTATTGTTTTCAATACTTGTATATGTCTGTGATAATGACCTGTACATCTTTTGTAAGTAAGATTTACTATTTAAAGTTGTTATGCTCAAGAACAAAGTTAATAATAAGATAGTTGATTAATGTTCTTCATCAAGTTCATGAGAGAAATGTTACAGATTCAATCTCTTGAGAGAAATTCTATTTATCAAGCTCATGAGAGCAATATTATGTATCATGCTTCTTAGAGAAATTCCTACAGATTCAAGCTCTTGAGTGAAATATTATGTATCAAGATCCTAAGAGCAATAAGCACTTTGGTGCATGTATATTCAAGCTCCTGAGAGCATAGTTATGGAAGAAAGACAATATACTCCACTTGAGATGGTAATGTCAAGGATAAAGAGAAATATAGATAAAAATAGATATCTATAAAGTATTGGATGTTTGTAATGTTTCGTTCAAGATTATCTTAAAAGTATAGTTTACTTTCAGATCATATAATGTTTCTCAGAGCTACATACTCCAATGCATTATCCATTTTACTTTGCTTGACTGGGGACGTGATTCCTGTAGGAGAGAAGGATAATAAAACATAGGCAAGGAGCTTATACCTCGAGAAGAAAGCTAGGAGTCCTAACCTGGTGGGGTGCCAACTATGCTAGAATAATTAATTTAGTTTTACTATCAAGTTAAGAGACTCATGTATTAGTTTAAAATATGAGTGTTATGTTGAGGACTTGAGTATGAGAATTGTTTATTTTTCCTGATTTGGTTGAAAAAACTCTATTTTTATTCAATGGTAATCATATTGTGACATCCCAATGAGATTTTTTCTTGTGCATGTTTTACAAAATTGAGGTATTACAATATGGTATCAGACCCAAAAATATAGTTGGCCACCAGGATTTCTCAAAATCTCATATAGCTTATGTTCCCATCTGTATATGGCTCCCAAAAGGAAATCTGAAAAGGATAAGGAGCACGTAAATGGAGAGGGAATCTCTTCCAATGGGGTATGTGATTATAGTGCTTATGGAGGGGATAACCCCAATGAACCTCTATAAGTGCTCATCAAGGGTCTTATTGATGCCTTGACCGATCAAAATGGAAGATTACATCAACTAAGGAACCAAGAGTTGATCTTAGTAGACTTCTTGAAGATTAAGCCAGAGACCTACTTTGATGAAGTTGAGACTGATATAGTTGGTCGGGCTGAAGAGTGGCTACTAAATGTCGAGCACTGCTTCCATATTTGTGGTGTCTTGAGCATTCCAAAGTTTGCTTTGGGACACACATGTTGAAGAGCACAGCCCACACTTGGTGGGAGAACTTCACTAATGCTCGAGGACCCAATGTTGAGTCGTTAACCACGAAGTAGTTCACCACTGCCTTTAGGAACCATTACATCTCCGAAGCTATTATTGAGAAGAAGGAGATGGAGTTCAAGAATCTAAAGTAGTATGACATAACTTTTTCCAGTATGCAATGAATTTGTGTATGATGTAGAAGTATGGGTTTATCTTAGACGACGAACTTCTTACAAAGAAGTTCATGTGTGGTATGAAGCCTGATATGGGCTATGCTCTGACTGGACGTGGCATTAAGACAGTGCAAGAGGCACTGGAGGCTGCCTTGGAGCATGATGTTCACCCAAGAAGGACATGGAAGAATGATAAGTACAACCAATCTTGGAGTAACTCCAACAACCATAATAAGAAGAAGAGGAAAGCTTTAGAAGAACCAACTGACAAGAAGCCTTGCCCTGCCTACACCAGGATCCATAGTGGAGTATCTAAGTTTGGCATCAGAGTTTGCTACCATTGTGGAGATCCAAGTTACAAGAAGTTTGAATGCCCCAAGTTCAAATCAAGGAGAGATGCAAGATAAGACCCTAATCCAAACCAACTAGATAACAGAAAAGCAAGAATCATTTTAATGGTTGATGATGAGGAAGAAGGTATGGTATAGTTTAACCCTAGTTTAATTAGATAAAAATACATGTTGATCATTGAAAATGAGGAATAAGTAAAACCCTGAGGTGGATAGTAGTCTAAGAAAATTTTGAGGAAGACATGTTTTGAGCGTGGGTAGAATTGTAACATCCTCATGTTTTAGTAATTTAATATAATTTCCTAAGTATATATATTATTTATGGTCACCATTATAGAAATGTATCATTATTCCTAATTTTGATTGATAGGATGCATTGAGAATTTTCCTATTAAGAGATAACATGTAATAAGGATTACAAACAAATTTATAAGGTTTAAATTTACTTAGATAACTCAGTATTTAACAACTAGGATTTATATTGTTTAAACCATATTAATTACTCTAATCACCTATTTGAAAAGAAAACTTCACTATAATATTCTAGAACTAAAAATGAGCAAATGGTCAAAATTGGGACTTAATTCGAGTTTATTTCACTAGGTAAAATTTATACAAGATGATGGAAAATTAAAAGGAGAGAATGCCTTTTTCTCAAATTTTGGTTCTATTGGTCTTTGTTTGGGAAATTAGATCGACGTCCATGATGGATCCCTAGATGCTATCCATTTAGGAGTCACATTCAACCTTGGACTCATGTGCGCCAGCTTCCTTTCCATAAACAAACTCACATATCTTGTGATTCAATTAATCCTTCCCAAAACATATTTCATTGGTGTATTTGTGAGATCATCCGACACCATATAAGCTGCTTATTCATGCCCTAAATTGCACCCAATGCAAGAAGATATTCCCAAAGTGTTTTTGTTTCCTTCTCATGCTCCAACTTGCAGATCCATCATGGGCGCTTCCCTTGTTGTTCTGAGTATTGGAAGAGCTTCACCTCACTCACCCTACCTTTCCCCAACCATTAATTTCTCACCTTCCACCCTGACAAATTCCACCCTACTCAACTTTTCCCTCACCAGTACTCATCATTGTGCTCAGCCTCTGCACCACTCCAACTCAATTCCTTGCGGCCAGGCTATCTCCAGGGAGCCACAAACCTAAATCTAGCCTTGGTTTTGATTGTCATTCACTGAACTAGTCTCTAGAAGAGATCACTAGACAACAACTGGATGGAGTTGGTTGACGAGGAACCATGATGATGCATGGCTCAGAAGAACTCGATGAGGGAGTTCGTGCAGCCCTGCTGAAGCCAACTTGACTCCCGCTCAAGCCGTAGTTTGTGATAAATTTTGGAAATCCATCTTTGCTTTCTCTACTGCCTTTAGGCTTAGCTAAGACAATGTTTTCTCCCAGGATGACCCTACAATCCCTTATTTGATTGTGCCTAGTTCCAGCGGTTCATTATGAATTGGTTTTTGGGCATGAGTTCCCCTCCTCCCTTCTATAGTTGATTTTATGTGCCTTCCCCTATTTTTGTTCATTCACTAACATGTAACCTTAGATCTTTTGGCCATCATTTGGCCTCGATCAAGGTACCAAGTACAATTTTCTTCGACGAACTCACCTATTCACTTAGTTTTCTTTTGTTTTTCCTATACCTTGAGATATTTCCTGAGATCTCAATCACCTAGTGCAATTGTTCATTTTCTTGAGAAGAAGAAGATACCATGCATTAACCTATATGTTTTTCTCATGGGTTCCTTGTGGTTTTGTCACATTGTGGCAAGGACAAAGTCAGCTTTTTGCCTGATTTTAGGCCAATGATTAGGTAAAGCTATTTGGATGTGAGCTTTGGGATGCGTGGCCACTAGTCATTGAACCATCTAAGTGATGATATTTTAAATAAAATTTTCCATCATTGTTTTATCTCATTTTATGATTGGTTGATCCTTTGAAATATCATAGCACATCTGGTACTCATTAGAAAAATTCACAAAAATATTTTTTGGAAAGGATTTTTTGAGTAGAATCTGAATCCAGCATTTCCAAACCCTAAGTCAATAATCCCAGACATCATATTCCTAATAACCCAATATTAGGGTTGATATTTAATCCAGATGATAATTGACGGAAATCATATTCATATCAGGAGAGCTAGGGTCTCATAACGATCAAGAAAATTGGTATGAGTTTCTCAAAGATTAGGTATGTGGATTCATGCACCCAGAGTTAATAAGTATAGGTCAAGGGTTTTCATTAGATTATGATTATGAGAATTAATTACAATGATATCAAATATATAGTTTTTATGAATGCTTACAAGAAAATTGATCATGAATCAGATTATAGTTTTCAATATTCGTGTATGCTTGTGATAATGATATGCACATCTTTCTTAAGTAAGATTTACTATTTCAAGTTGTTATTGATCAAGAACAAAGTTAAGAATAAGATAGTTGATTAATGTTCTTGATCAATGTCATGAGAGAAATATTACACATTCAAGCTCTTGAAAGAAATGCTACTTATCAAGCTCATGAGAGCAATATTATGCATCAATCTCTTGAGAGCAATGCCTATAGATTCAAGCTCTTGAGAGCAAAATTATGTATCAAGCTCATGAGAGCAATAAGCACTTTGGTGCATGTATATTAAAGCTAATGAGAGCATGGTTATGGAAGAAAGACAATATTGTCAACCTGAGATAAAAATGTCAAGGATAAAGAGAGATATCTATATTGATAGATGGATAGAAAGTATTTAATGTTTACAATGTTTAGTTCAAGATTATCTCAAAAGTATAGTTTACTTCCAGTTCATATAATGTTGCTCAGTGCCACTTACTCTAACACATTTTCTATTTTTCTTTGCATGTATGGGGACACAATGTTTATAGGAGAGAAGAATAATAATGCATAGGCAAGGAGCTTATACCTCGAGAAAAGCTAGGAGTTCAAACCTGGTGGGGTGCCAACTATGCTAAGAATAATTAGTTTAGTTTTACTTTCAAGTTAAGAGACTCATGTATTAGTTTAAAGTGTGGGCATTATGTTGAGGACTTGAGTATGAGAATTGTTTATTTTTCCTATCTTAGTTGAGCAAACTCTATTTTCATGCAATGATAATCATTTTGTGACATCCCAATGAGATTTATTCTTCCACTTAATTTTGTGCATGTTGTACAAAATTGGGGTGTTAAACTTGTGAAAATATCATCAATTGGTTTTTATAATCAAAGTGATGAAGACATACATAGTTTTTAGCAATATGATGATGAAGAAAATGATGCCAAACTACAATGTGCTTAGCACGACTATGTAAGATAAGATTATGTGCTAAATTGATGACATATCACAAAAAATACAAATTAATGATATAGAAAATCCATAATCATTTGACACTTGTTGCATCCATAAAAATTGTGCATAGTAGGAGCTAGCTTCTATGTATTTAGGTTTAGTGGTAAATAAAGCAACATTATTTGTTTCTTACTAAACCAAGATACAAGCAATTATCCAAGCAAGAAACAATCCTCACATAGTACTTTTGCGATCAACGCGAAAACCAGAGTTATCAGCGTCGTTATAGGCCTTATGGTAAAATAGTTGATGTTTTTGGATACCAAATACCATAGTCGATTATTCCATCTGGATAAGGTAAACTTCTTTTGATAGTGACTAGATGAGAGTTTATATATTCGATTGAAAATGAGCACATAAACCAATGACAAACACGATATCTGGTCTTGATTCAGTCAAATACAATAAACAACCAACCATGCCTCTATATAAAGAGTTGTCAATGGGTTCACCATCTTCATATTTGTCAATTTTAGTGGAGGTTCCCATTGGGATAGAGGCATGCTTGCAATTTTCCATATTAGAGCATTTTAAGAGTTCTTTTGTATATTTCTCCCGATTGAGAAAAATACCAAAGGGTGTTTGTATAATTTGAAAACCCAAAAAGAATGTCAACTTGCCCATGAGACTCATCTCAAATTCCTTTTGAATAATATCCCTCTATTGTGTGAAGAACGATTCATTTGTAGCACAAAAAATTATATCGTCAACATATATTTGAATCAGAAAAAAAATATGATTCATAAGTTTTGATAAACATTGTCGAGTAAGATTTGCCTATAGAGAAATTATTTTCAAAGAGAAAAATATTTAGGCATTCATACTGATCTCTTGTGGCTTGTTTTAATCCATATATAGAATTAATTAATTTGTAGAGATGATCAATATGTTTTGTGTCTTCAAAGTTGAGTGATTGTTTAACATTGATTTCTTCTTCAATTATACCATTTAGAAATGCACTCTTAGCATCCATTTGAAAGATTTTGATGTTGTTATATGTATCTAGGTCTAATAACATGAGAATGGATTCAAGTTTATCTATCTATGTGTAGTTTTCCACAAATTCAATTCCTTCTTGCTGATTATACCCTTGAGCAACCAACCTAGCTTTGTTTCTAACAACTTCCCTGACATCATTTAAATGGTTACAAAATACCCATTTAGTTCCAATGATTGTTTCACATATACGTCTTGGAACCCAGTCCCATACTTTGTTCTTAGTGAATTTATTAAGTTCTTCTTGCATAGATATTATCCAATAGTCATCTTTAAGAGCATCATCAACCTTTTTAGGCTCAATTATGCATACAAAGGCGATGTTAGCTACATCTCTACAAGAAGATGTAGCTACATCTCTATAAGAAGATGTAGTTTTTCTTTATCAAAAAGGATCACCAATGATTAGATCTTGTGGATGGTCTTTGATTATTCTTGGAATACTTTAATGTGATTCTTAATTTCGATTTTGATTTTGTTAAAATTCAACATAGTTATCATCTTTATGTGATATAGGTAAATATTCAATTAATGGTAGAAGATCATTCTATAGCATTGTTTGATAGATTTTCATGAAACATTATATGAATTGATTCTTCTACTTTCTTAGATACAATATTCAAAATTCTATATGCCTTACTTGAGGTGGACCAACCTAATACGAACCTTTTAGTGATTTAAGATCAAATTTATATGTATCATCTTTGGTGTTTAAAATATAGCATTAAGTTCAAAAGGTATGAAAGTAATCCACTCTTGGTTTCTTAGAAAAGAGTATTTCATAAGGAGTCTTTTTAATTTGTGGATGTATTGATATTCTTTTTTGGACACAACATATGGTATTAATGGCTTCAGCAAAAAATGTCTTAGGGGTGTTGGGATGTTATGATTAGGACATGAAATTACAAATATATGTGATTGCAAGTGTTCTTTAGCTCAAATTGCTCAAGGAATAGAATTCTCAAGTGTGTCGAAGTGTCCCAAAACCACTACTATATATAGGAATGACTCTCAAGTGGTTAGGGTTACTGTAGGGAGTGTTTAGGGATACCATAGTGGTAAACTAGTTGTTAGAAATGAAAATAGTTGGATTGCAATGGCTACTTAAACAAATTTTGTCTGCAAAACTTTCTCGATCAAAAAGTTGTTCGACTGGAACTATCTCGTTCAAGTAGTTCATCAACTGAGAAGTGTTTTGAGATATCAACTAGTTCTAATGGTCATGTGTCGGTTGATCTTCTTGAGGTCAATAAGATATACCATTCTTTTTTTTGTTGACCAAGTCTTTGACTGAGTGGGTTTCGGTCAGATAAAACTTTGATCAATACTGACTCTAAAATTAATGTGTTGTACTAGTTTCTTACGGTTGTCTGAGTCCTCAATCAAGGGGTGTTTTGGTTGACAAAGTCTCCCACCAAACGTGTCTTGGTTGATAAGGTTTTTCAACCAAGGAAAATCCATGTAAAGTGGTATGTAAAATTTGGAAAATCATATCTAATTATTTTTCTAATAAGACCGACCTATCCTAAACACTTGGTTTTGACATAGGAGTGGGTTTGGGATAGGTGGGGTTGGTCCATAGCTTGATTTTACATGAGCATTAAATACTTGTACATTTTGTATTACAAATAAGTACATGTGAACAAAAATTCAAGAATTTGTTCGCCTAACTTAATTAACCTTTTCCAAGATGTTCTTGCTTCCTGAAACACTTAGATGACATGTTAGATAAAAAAATAGGAAACATTTGTCTTCATCAAAAGAGAAGATAAGTTAATGTCTAGTTTAGCCAACATCACAAGAATCATGGAACCAATCATCACCTTTTGACTTAAACTCACTATTGTACACCACATTTTTTCAACTTTGTGAAGGGGTAGAATATCTTAAAAAAGGCATTATTCATGTCTCCCCAGTCCATGATGTTCGTTCTGAGTCATACAATAATTGATCTTGTCTTTGAGGTAAAATGAGAACAAGGTCAGTCTAATTGAGTATTCATTGGTTGTTAGTGTCCTGAAGGTATATCATACTTCAATAAAAGAATCTAAGTTCTTGCATGGGTTCTTTCTGTCTCTCTCTCTCTCTCTTTGAGCCTTCGAAGTTGGTAGGAGCTGAAGAAGACCTAGATGGATGGAAAATTTCTCCCCTGGCATTTGACCAACTCTATGAGCAATTGGTGATTTGTAGTTTCTAGGCATTAAGCATTCATGGAGTGGCTTGTGAGGTGCATTTTAGCCTTCTATCTTGTCTTGCGAGGATTGCTTATCACATGTACAAAGCACAAACAAACAAAAGAAGATAATTTAGTAAACCAATATGAACAACTAATACAAAGAATAGCTGGTATTGGAGGATGTTTCTTAGATAAAGGGACGCCATAGTGGACCTTATGAGGTTTGAAATTGGCCAAGGGCACATAGTTTCACTGTGGAATGACCCCTGGGTGCAAGGCACTTACCTCGAACATAATATTGGAAATATTCTCATGATGAAGAACAATTTTGGAAGAAACCAAAAAACGAGTGCCCTCATTTGTGATGGCATATGGAGAATCCCTGACATTAGGGGGACTAAAGAACTACAGAGAATTTCCAGAAGCATCATGCTGGTGAAAAAGCATAAATGCTACTTTCTTGGCCTCTCAGAATTTATTCTCAGAGGTTGCTGGAACCTCGTTGGGCACAAGAAACCTAAAATGCAGTGGGCAAAGTGGGCATGGAGGAACAACTTGCCTAGAAGAATGTTGATCCATTCGTGGAAGCCTTTTCATCAAAGACTAATTACTAAAGATATCCTATAGACTAAAGGTTTCACTCTTGCCTCAAGGTACAACCTCTATATGGGAACAAGTTAGAAGCATCATTGCCTTAATTTTGATTAATTTGCAACAAGTGTCAAGCCTTACTAGTAGGGTAGAGCACTGTATGGTGGTGCTAGTTCTGTACCACATGTGGTTTTTGAGGAATAGAGTGATTTTTGATGGGGTCAACCTAAAATCATATGATGTATGGCATGCTATAAGCCAGGACTTTAAAGTGGTTACTTTGTCAAGCTAAACTAACTAACTATGTCAGGCTCCTTTCTCATTGACAACAACACCAAAACAATTTGGTGCCTTTTTTCCTCGGCTTGAGGTTTACACCTAATCAATTGAATCTTGAATAGATTATCCCCAAGGCTCAAACACACAATAGGGGGTCTTTAAAATTTATAAAACCCTAATAGTCTCGCTCACATAAACTAACACACTTCGCCCGACAGAAAATGGGGTCGCGTTATAGTATAGAAAAGAGGCAAGTTTGGGTTGAAACCAAGAGAGTGAGGGGACATTAGAGCTAAGATAGTTTTTGCTAGGTTCCTGGTGTGGAGTCTAGATTTTAAGGGTTTGAATTTGGATTTGGTAATTGCATTAAGGGTTGAACAAGCAAACAATTAAATGAAGAAAAACAAGATCAAAACCTAAGTTAACCTTAGACAATTTAGTTCTAATGAGAAATAATTGGAACTAAGAAAGAAAAGGAGAAAATTACAGTAAGGCAAGAAAAGAAAGAGATAACACTACACTAAATTGATGATTAGGACTAAAAGGCAATTAAATAACTAAAATAGAAAAACAAGGCAAGAGCAAGGAAATTGACTACTTTATAAAGTAAAGAGATAAACAAGTAAAGACTGGCTAAGGAAGAAGACTGTGGTTTTAGACAAATATGGGAAATGTGGTCTATTTTGGGTAATTTACTTGTCCATTAAGTTAAGTTTGATAACATGCAAATATCACTCTTTCATTTACATTACCAAACCAAACAACAACATAGATGCTAATGAATTTCCCTAAACTACTAATTGGCCATGGATGGGACATGGAGTGTATAGGAGAACTAGTCCCTATCACCTCCTACCCACCCTTACAAGGCTCACCTGTATTAGAGTTTAGGTGGAGTTCAATTAGGATATAGTCAAGCATAGGTTTCTAGGATAGAAACTCTTAGGGTAATTAGGGGCCGAGGACAGTAATGGAATGTGGAAATGAGGTTTTAGACCTCACTTCACCTGTCATCTAGCCTTGATAAGGATCCAAGATAAATATACTAAATGCTTCTATACTATATACTTAGATCTCTCACCTAGGTGTAGGTGAATTAAATAGTATGTAGGAAGGTGGTTGGCTATCTAGGGATCTACTAGTTGGACCTAGGAGCAATTCCTAAATTAACTACATATAAGTAATTTCCATAGAATCCTAGTTTATTTCAAGCACAAACCAATAAGAAATTTTTGTGAAATGAGAAGAAAGTAGAACATAATTCTTATCATACTAAATTACAATGTTTACATATTATTTCCCCCTTGGCATGGTATCAAAGTACCATTTTTACCCCAAATAGCCAACCTAAGGGCCTAGCTACTCATAACGAAGGAAAATACAAAAAGAGATAAGAAAGAGGTAGAATTAGCCATAGATCTCAAAGTAGAACATGAACTTCTTCTCCAGCAGCTGCAATCTCAAGATCTTCACTCCTCTAAATTAGAATGCCACGGAAATGGAAGGGAAAGTGGAAAAAATACTAAAAGGAAGGGTTTTTAGTTATATGGTGATGGAATGGAAGTGGAATGAGGTAGGGAGGATCTAGGGGGAGAAATGAAATCTCAAGGATGGTAACCTTCAACCTCAAGCCACCCCACAACTTATAAAAGGGTCTTTGGGGTCTAGAATTAAGTGGGGGAAATTAGGTAAACTTATACTAGGGAAGCAATAGGGTTTGCTAGGTAGAACGATCATTCTGGGTAGAATGGTCACGGTGGATGAGAGTAGGAATGGTTGTAGTGGACGAAAATGATTGTGGTGTAATATTGAAAGTTACATGGGAATTATGGGCTTTTGGGTGTGTCAACATGAACATTCTGGCCAACACAACCAGTATGGGATCTCTAGTACGACCATTCTAGCAAACTAAGTCATTTTTTGAAGATTTTTTGTTGGGGCATGTCCCAGAACAACCATTCCTTGGTAGCACGACCATTTTGGGGATCCGTCCCATGCATTTGGGTCTTGAACTTGGTTATCCAGGGAGGTTATTTCTTCAATCATTCTTTGCTTTAGGGTAGGTTAGGAGTTGTTTCAGCTTCATTTTAGGCTCCTCCAAGCATGGGGAAACCCAAAATTTAGCCTTCCTATCTCCCTTCCATAAAGTAGGGGTCAAAGTACCTATAGGACATGAAAAAACCATACATAAGTACATTTAATACTAAACCATTTAGCTTTTGAGAAGCTGGAATGTCCTGAGTCACCTATGAGGGTACGATATACCAAGGTAAGAAAGAACTCAGATGGAAGAATATGAGATGATGAAGGTTCTTGGGAAGCACCATGGAAAGGGTGAAGCCACATGGGAGCCATGATGGACATATGAAAGGATTATCCTGTTTCTTTGCTTGCTTGATGGAATTTTGAGGGCAAAATTCTTATAAGAGGGGAAGGATGTTACAACCCCAATTTTTGGGTTCCTTTGGTGAGAAATGTAATTTCTCATATTAAAGATATTGGAAAAAATAATGATATAATTTGTTTTGAATAAATGAGTTTGGTTTACAATAGCCTTGATGATTGTGTTGTGGACTTTATTGGCTATTGGGCCCAATAACAAGGAAATTTAATTAATAAATGAATAATTGAGTTTTTGGAGAAAAGAGAGATGTGGAAACCTCTGGAAGGCAAAAGATCATAATCTAAAGGTGACTTTTGTGCCTCTTGGGTTCCTTGGGACCCAAGGAGTCCAAAGTTGCATAGAGAATGCAATAATAAAAGAAAAAGACAAATTAAGTATTTCCTTGTTAAGAAAGAAATTGAAAATAATTATAAAATGTGGAGATCACGTGGAAAGAGGTGTAATTGAATTATGCTTAGTGGAATTTCATATCCCAAGGATTAGTAATGATAAAATAAATACCAATGAGGAAAATAAAAGAGAAATAAAGAGAAATCCTCAAAAAACTATTTTAATAAGAAATAAACAAGATAATGAGAAATAATGAAGAATAATGCATTTAGATGCATATAGAAGGATAATGAGTATCCAATATAAAGGAATTTCGAATTATTATAATTCCTTAGGGTCCAAGGAGCCCAATGAATAAAAAGAGGAAAGAGAAAATACCCATAACATAAAATAAGAAGATAATGTGAGTATACAATTAATGTATTATGTGGTATTGCTAAAAAGAAAGTAATTTCTATTAAAGGAAAATAGGATTTCGTGCCTATGGTTTGAAAAGCAAGAAACAAAGAGAATAAGTGGGATAATTCTCAAAATCGTAATATCAAATGAAAAAGGAATATGAGAGAAAGAGAGAGAACTAGCTTCTTGATGAAGGAATTCCTTTCCTATTAGGAAAAGCATCATTTTCTTTGTGGACAAACGTTCATGGGCCTGGGTACCCCTATATATAAAGGGGTAGACCCCCTGGACCGAGTTTCATAGATATCCTATGTCTCCCACTCTCTTCCTCATCATCTTCTTCTTCTTCAACCTTGCATCCATTCTAAACCTAACCCGACAGGGTGGGCGATCCCAGAACCAAGGAGAGTAATATGAAGGGTTGCGACGCTCCGACGTCGTCGGGGAGAGCCTTGACGATCATCTGATCGGCTCTTTTCATCTACACGATGCCTGTAGGTGGGCAGCAGGTTGACCAGGTTGCATACCTATGGATCTTGCTTTCGGTCGACTTAGTCACATTTTGCTTGTGTCTCCAGGACGCCAGGATGGGGCAGAGCTGGGGCGGCCATGGGCGGCCTCCCCCGAGCCCTGAGGAGGGAAGAAAGGAGCCCGCGTCGTGCTACAATCAACCGCTAGGGCAACACAGCGGATTTGCGTGAGGAAGAAGGAGGCAGAGGTAGATTTGGACCGTTTTGCCCTTCGCAGGCTAAACCAATGACTGACTTAACCAAGGGCATGAATGACTTTCAGTTATCTTTCCAAATCGAAAAGCTTTGCATGGTAAAGGAGGCGACGCGGCGCTCTCCGATTGCTCCACAGTAAGTGAATTTCATTAAATTCATAACTTTTTAACGATAGCTCGGTTGGGGACAAATAATCATGAATCTTTCTCAGAAACGCACGAGGAATTCAATAAAAATACTAGTAGAGACTAGTTTTACTTCTAGTTCGAAAAGTAATGGAAGATGTCAACTTTAATGTGTTAATGTTTAAAGAACCCTATTTTGAGATGAATAATATATTTATAAGGGTTTAATGGATGATTAGAGTTGGTATTAACCTGTTAATGATGAAAGGTCACATTAGGAACAAAAAGGATGAACTTTGCATGTAATTAGTTTAATTTCGAGTTTAATGTGCATGAATAATACTTTAATGGGACTTGAAACCCTAATTTTGGTAAATTCGACTCTTAATAGCTTTAATTATTCAAAGTGATGAATAAAGATGAGACATAATGATCCTAGGCTATTTCGAGCATTAAAGTTCCTAAATTGTAGATAAATAACCTTAATATAGAAATTAGGGTTTTTGAATGAATCAAGATGGAATTAATGATAAATAGAGTTCCCATGTGAATTCAATCATAATGAAATATGAATTGATGATCAATGAGCATAATGATTTTGTTATATATTAAAAGGATGAAAATTGTCGCTTTAATGTAAAAGAGGCTTAATGGACTTATTTAATGGTTAATTATGCCTTAAATCTGAAACTGAGGATTAGATGTGGAGATAATTAGGGTTTGTGATCAATTGCATTAAATTAGGGTTTCAAATATTAAATGATGAAGGGAAACCCTAATAGCAATGGAAACCCTAAAAGTGAATTAGAAACCCTAGGATGCGAGCTAGATTTAATAGATCTTAATGACATGAGTAATAAAAGGGAATTGTATAATTGTTTCAGGATCTTATTCAATGCTTACTTGCCTATTGGTTGATTGGATTATTTCTATCTCACATAAAATTGACATGTATGTGGTTGCGCCTATGAATATCCTGAATTAGTTTCTCAAGGATTTTTGAGGTTTTATCGATGACTTGAATTAAACTGTTGGTTGCATTTAATTCATGCAAATTATAATGTGAATATGACTATCACATAAGAGATGTGCCTACTAGCTCAGATCCTAGTCCCCTCTGTAGCCTAATGGATTGACCTAGTACATGGCTACCAATGGGGTAGGCCCATCAGGTCATTGAATGACTTAGTACATGGCTACCAATGGGGTAGGACCATCAAGTCATCATGAGTCAGGGATTGGGCTACCATTGGGTAGTACCATGTGACTCCATAACCCTAGGAATTGGCTACCAGTGTGGTAGGACCATGGGGGTAAGGATCTACCATATGATAGAGGTAGTATCTATGTCCACTGTAGGGACGGTACAGAGATAGGGGATAGGCAAGGATTGAGTAGTATTGCTTAAAATGTAATCTTGGATGTTAAATGATATTTGGTTGACTACATTGTTAACATAGTTGCACAATTATTGTTTCCCCCACATACCAGCTTCTTGTTGACCGACATTTTGTTTGCCGGCGTTTTAGGTACAAATGAAAATAACAAACAGTAAAGTGGCATATGTGGAACTTAAATGAGAAATAACGTACACAGAAGGATTAGTTAGATTAGTATCTTCATGGATAAATGTTTAGAAATCCCAGCTTTTAAAAGGTAAGTAAAGTTTTTATTTTATACCAGTTTTTAGTTTAGTAGTAGAATTTCATAATTATTATTGATTATTTGTCAAACCTTTGATCTAGGTTATTATATAATGACACTGATCTTTTGGTCTCCCTTAAGTGGGGGTTACCAGGAGACGGGGTCGTTACACACGTGACAACCTCAACCTGCTCCACTCCGACCTAGGAAACGCCGGGGTCGCATTTTTGTCCAGGAGAATCTTCTCTATGAACACCATTGGTGTAGTGTGTGATCTTCTCAAACCGAGGTACGGGTGCACGTTCCTCATGATGCTCACTGCGCCGACGGTGTTCGGGATGTCGATGGTTTCCTCTGTCGGCTCGGTGTGGGTAGAGGAAGGAGTACAGGAGATTATGTCTATCCAGAGAGCACGGCCTGGTCCAGGAAGATCTGGCAAAGACAGCTGCACTATGAGCCAACTTCCCGATGCCCTGAAGAAAAGGGAGTAGGTATTGCGCCTCCCTCATGCAGAGCCGCGTTAGGCTAGAGGCACCCCAACGTGAGGAAGGGGACGACCATTTGCCAAAGGACCCTGATGCCCTTGGGGCTATACGTCACCCACAGGGGTAAAGAGGTAACTTTCCACCTCATAATCTTTATCTAGCCAAAACAATTAGAAATAAGTTAAACACTAACGTGCTCGTCCTTGATTGGCCAGATTATCTTTAATTTTGCAAAAAACGTAGCTAATTGTACTTAACTCAGAATTAGACAAGTAATATATGAAAATTGATCAGCAGAACATGTAGACTCCAAAGAAAATATGATTGAAATCTAATTGGGCCTTTTGTTCTAAAAATAGGGTAACATATGTGATAAAGTGGTGATTAATGTAGTTAAACCCTAGATTTTGGGTATTAACATGTTGAATACCTTAAAAGCCCTTGCTTTATGATCTTATCCGATATTGTTTAACAAGGTGATTGTGATAATGATAGGGATTACAATATGTATAATCTTGCTTATGAGAATTAGGGTTTTAAAACTAAGACATGGTTAGTAAATGTAAGTTGGATCTAAGTAATCATAACGAACAATTTTGTTGGATATATTAATTAGAGTTATACATGATGTCTAATTTGGACTAATAACTCTAATAAACAAGTATGTGATGGAATTAGGGTTTGTACCTCTATTCATTAACCAAACCCTAATACTCTAGATTAGGACCAAGTAAGGTTTACTTGGAATAATATGTGATGGTGACAATTTAGGATTTATATACATGCAGATTAAACGATCACTTGCTTGGTATGCTTGCTCAGATATATTGATTGGTTGATTGAATATACTTGAAGTATAACTGTATATTCTGCATGGAAAAGGTGTGTGGTTATGTTTATGATTAACTGTCTTAGTTTTACGATGATTCTCATAGATTTTATCGGTTGTTTGAAATAAACTTCTTGGATGACTTTTATTTCATGCAGCTATAAAGTGACTATGATTATCACTATAAATATATATATATATATAACTGGATTAGATTTGGATCCTCCTCTGTGGCTTTGCAAAGGCTAAAAAGGGTAACTTAGAGTAAGGTCTAGGCTATCATGAGTTAGAAATTGGGCTACCCACGTGTAGTGCCATGAGACTCTATAGCACGCCATGAGTTAAGGAGTGGGCTTCCTACGGGTAGTGCCATGTGACTCAACCCTAGAAATTGATTCACCTATTAGGTAGGATCATGAGGGGTTTAATGGGGATCTACCATAAGGAAGGTAGCATCTAGGTCTACTGCAGGGACAGTGCAGATGATAGGATAGGTATGGATCGCACAGTTATATTTAAAACGTAAAGTTGTTTGTTAAATCATAGCTCACTACAATATGTTGTTACAATTAATTGCATGATTATCATTTTCCCCCACATACCAGCTTTATGCTGACCGAAATTTTGTTTGTAGGCATTTTAGGTACAAATGAAAAGAACAAACAGTAAAGTGGCATATGTGGAATTAAATATGAATTAAAGTTCAAAGGAGGAATTAGTTAGAATAGACTCCATGTGGATAGAAGTAGATATCCAAGTTTTTGAAAAAGGTATGAAAAGTTTAATTTTATTACAGCCTTTTAGTTTAGTTTGGTAGAATTTAATAATTATTATCGATTATTTGATGAACATTTGATCCGGGAATTGGGATAACGACTCTTAATTGGGGGTTACTGTGAGGCGGGGTCGTTACAGCTACAATCTTCTGAATTGATATGTGAGGACTATTAATTTGAATAAAATAGTGGGAGATATAATTAATTAAAGGCCTAATTAAAATATCATCAATTTTCAAATCAAATCAAATGAAAAAGGATTTTTGACAAAATGCAAAAAAAATATCTTATAGTGTCAAATGGAAATCATATCATCATTGTGATAGGTCCTTACGAAGGAAAAATTTAATGGGACAATTTCCACGACTGGTTTTGGACTTTGAGAAGGGTTCTCAATAAAGAGCACAAGCTCTATGTCCTAGAAACACCAATGCCATAAATACATGGTCCTGATGTGCCTACGACTGAAGTGGATTCTTTCTAGAAGCATTCCAATGATATTTTAGATATAAAACACCTTATGCTAAGATGCATGAATTATGAGTAGCATGAGCAGTGTGAATATAAGGGAATACTCGAGATGGTAACATATCTTATGAACTTGAACCATAAGCACAGAAAGCAAGAAAGGTGCAATTTGTCAACGACATTCTTTGAGTGTAAGATGATGGAGGGAGACTCAGTAGAGACCCATGAGCTCAATATGATTGGACATGCAAAACATCTAGAATAATTGGGATTCTATTTGTGTTAAGAGTTGCCCACATATATGATTTTGTAATCATTGCCTAAATCATATAACCAGTTTATTGATGTTATCACTTGAATAACATGGCCGGACCATTTTTTGATTTTCTTGGAATGTTGATTAATGTTAAATCAAGAATGAAGAAGGACAAATTCATTATGGTGATCAGCAGAGTCGAGTCCAAGGATGAAAGCAAGGCCATGAAGAGTTCTGAGACTGATCATAAATCCAAAAGTTCAACACTCAAGATAAGGAGAAAGAAAAGTACAAGAGGAATCTATCATTTGTACTTGAAGGCATTCGGGAAGAAGAAGGGGATGGGGATCTTCACTTCAGGTATATACATTATTGAAACAAACTTATCCACTTATTCATATTGGGTAATTGATACTACATGTGAATCTCACATATGCTCGAATATATAGGATTTAAAAAGAAGTAGGCCTTTAGGAAAGGGGGAGGTTGAGTTTTGAGTCGCAAATGGAGGAAGCGTCACTTCCACTATAGCTGGAACCTATAATATATCTTTACCCACATGGCTTTTAATGGAGTTAGTGAACTCCTATTATGTACCTTCCATAAATAGAAACGTCATTTCTATATCTTATATGGACAATGATGCATATGAATTTCACATCAAGAATGGTCAATGTTCTATTTTAAAGGATGGGATCTATAATGACCACGCCTCCTGATAACCCCCAATTAAGGGAGACCGAAAGGTCAGTGCCATTATCCCAACTAACAAAATCAAAGGTTCGACAAATAATCAATAAAAACTATCAAATTCTACCAAACTATACTGAAAACCTGAAATAAAATTAAACTTTGCATACCTTTTAAAAACTTTGGTAATCTACTTCCATCCATAGCTTGGAACTATTCTGTCTAATCTTCCTTGCACTTTATTTCTTATTTCCACAATGTGTCATTTTACTATTTGTTCTTTTCAACTTTGTACCTAAAATGCCGACAAACAAAAACATCGATCAACATATCAAAATATGCCAGTATGTGGGGACAACCAAAATTTTCACAAATATGGATAACAATCTAAATATCACAATCAAGATAATTAACAGGCCAATTTATGCTTTCAATGTGACATTTTCCACCACTTTTGCCCTAACCCTAGAATACCCCCTTTTAGGTTTCTCTTTTTTCCATTGACTTTAGGCCACCTTCCCATTCTTAAGCTTGGTGCCTAGGGTCACCCTTCTTGGTGCCCTTTAGTCATGCAATATCATAGGCCACCTTCTCAATCCCGAGCTTGGTCCCTGGGGTCACCTCTCATGGTGCCTATTGGTCTTCCCTCCTAGGCTTAACCTTTTTTCATCATCCATCAGGGTGGCATGTAGGTGCGAGAATACACATTTATATTACAATTGTGATAATCATAGTGACTTTATAAATTGTAAGTATGAACATCTAAATTGATTGGTTGCATTCAATGTGACTAATCATTCGGAAAACATTCGTGAAACTAATGTGATTAATCATAATTAACCACATACTTGTCAAGATGAATTGATTGTAGAAATAATTCAACCAATTAAGAAACCAAGCAAGCACACATCAAGTTGATCCTAAAATAGGCATCCAATTTTCCTATCATTGATCATACCATCAAGATCTATTAAACTTAGCTTGCTTCCAAGGGTTTCTAGTCCACTTTTAGGGTTTCCATTGCAATTAGGGTTTCCTTCATCTTTTTACTATTTTAAACCCTACTTTTAGAAAAAGCACAATTGACCATCAATTAAGCCCAGTAAGCCTCTTTTACATTAAAGCTACCATTTTTATCTTTTAATTCATGACAAGATTCATTATGCTCATTTATCATCAATTCATAGTTCATTATGGTCTAAAACACACATGAACTCTATTTGTCCTTAATTCTACCTTTATCCATTGGAAAACCCTAATTACTATACTAAGGGTATTTATCCACAAATAGGAACTTTTATACTTGAAATAGCTTGGAATTATCATATCTCAACTTTATTCATGACTTTGAACAATTTAAGCCATTAATGATCAACATTAGGGTTTCAAGGCCCATTAAAGCTCATTTATTTACATGTAACCCTAGATTATAGATTAAAGTTTGACTTTAATATTCAATAGGTTATTACTTCTCAAATTAACCTATTAAACATTAAAATTATCCTTTATGCTCAAAAAGGTTTTATAATTTCTTAGTCATTCTTATTCGAGGTAAAAACCCTAAATCATGCAAGAAACATCTAGATTAGGTTCAAGTTTGTCATTAACTATTCAACATGTTGCAATTACTAAATTTCATCAATTAAGTATCATGAACTTAACCACAATGTTCAATTAAACTTTCTAATCTAATCCATAAGAACTTTTCATTACATTAGCACACTTTTCCAAATAGGAACGAAATCAGGTTCTCAAACCAATTTTATTGTGTTCCTCATATTTTTCTACGCAACTTTCATGTATTAAATTTGTAAATCCGAGATTCGTAGCAATTTCTATGAATTTTGTAAGGAAAAGCATGATCTTGGATTACCTGTTAGTTTTATAAAATCATTAGCCATCTGACATGTGGTCCCGTGGTCCACGTGGAATCCAACGGTCCATGCCTTACTTTGTAATAAAAAAGAAGCCAATGACACAAACACCCTTACCTTCATGAATTTTGGGGGCAAGGAGGTCATTTCCCACTTTCTCTTCTTCTTCCTCACTTCCGTGAATAGAGACGAAGCTGCTTGCAGCCGCGGTCAACTGAAAAGTTGACTTCCGTCTCTGGTCCTCTGAATCCACCGGTGATGCTCCTTTGGTTCCGCCTCCCTTTCCCGAACTCACCCTTCTACCCGCCATCATCTGTAGTGTTTGGATTCGGCGGCCCCAGAAGCTCCCACCGGTCTGCGGCAGTTCCATGGAAGCTGCAACCACCAGAGGAGCGTGGACGAGATTGGAAGAGGAGGGAACTCTGCTTGAGTTCGAGTGACTTCACCCATCTAAGAACAGAAGGAAATAACACCTTATATAGGCTGGGCGAGGGGGTTCAAAGTCAATTAGAGTCCATCTCCCAAACAATTTGGGAACTTTCACGAATCCCCATGAAAATAGAGAAAATCGAGGTTTTTTATGCACAGATTTGCCTCCCCAACTCGACGGGAGAGTCCACCTTCATCCCAACTGATCAAAGTGAGAAAGAATCATAGAGGGAAAGGAGTCCTTGCTGGAGTCAGTTTCCTAATATGAAACAAAAGCAGCTACCATTGGCTCTCGATCTAACGGCTAGCAAGCCTCGTATTAGAACATCAATTGTTACAGTTAATGTTATCCCTTACACTTTAGGAAACTTGTAAAATTCATATCTCTGAAACCGTTTATCTCTTTAATTCCAAATTTTAGAGGAAAGTCTATGACGACTTAATGCACGTATGTACAAAATTTGAGACTCAAACTAGAAAGTGTGAGATGTTTTTCTTTATATGCAAGATATTACTTAATTATATAAATTTCTCACATATTTTCTCTTTCCCTTGCCATTAAATTATTATTTTGAATTCCTTGAACCTCAAGGACCCTTAATGGCTCAAAATCCCATCTAGGGAATATTCATTAGCCTTTTACTTATCTTTTATCCATTTTCCTATTAACTTACTTATTTCCTTATTCTTTTTAAGGATTTCCCTTTATCTTTCATTTCATTTTTCCTCTTTTCATATTTCTTTTATTAGAAATTATATGTAAACGAATTTTATTCAATTGTATCCATTAATGCCACTTTCTAGATATTTCCAAGTTATTCTTATAAATACTTTGCTTAATACTCATTATCTGGTATCTTTTTCTAATATTTGGACTGTTCTTCCTTCCTTCTCTTTTATATCCATTATTGGATTAATATAATAATGGGTATCACAAAATTCCTATCCAAAGGAATATTTTCAAGGAAACCCATCCTTTGAAGCAATGCTTACAATCTTTTTAGTTAAGCCCAAATTCACAAAATTATTATATTTCAATTATGAAAATACATGCAAAATTGAGGTTGTAACATCCTTCCCCTCTTATAGGAATTTTTCCCTCAACATTCCCTCAAACAACTAAACAAATAGGATAAGCCTTTCTTATGTCCATCAGGGCTCCCATGTGGCTTCACCCTTTCCATGGTGCCTCCCAAGAACCTTCATCATCTCATATTCCTCCATCTAAGTTCTTTCTTACCTTGGTATAGCATACCCTCATAGGTGACTCAGGACATTTCAGCCTCTCAAAAGTTGAATAGGTTCAGGGCTCAGCACATGGCTTGGGTACCTCACATAGTGCTCTAGATGAGACTCATGGAACACATTATACATCATGTTATCTTGAGGGGTAAGGCTAAACACAACCACTAATCCATCTCAAATGGACCCATATATTGGGGACTCAGCTTTCTCAGCTGTAGCTTAGAGGGGTCAGATTTTTACATCACATATTCCCTCACAGTGAACTGCATGTCAGTCTGCTTTGCATCAGCTAACGATCATGTCCTCCCTGGGCTCTCTTTCAGCCATTGCATGATTAAAGCGACTTCATCTGCATACAGTGTAGTTCTTTCCTGACCTTTGCGAGGTCCTTTCACCAACATCATCTTAATCAAGTGGTGACCGACACAACCTCCCTTATAGAGCTTCTTTACATCCTGATATTGGCTATGGTGGTCATCATTACATATCTCATAGGGCAAGAATTGTCCCCCATGTATCACCCGGAATGAGCACACATGCTCTCATCAGACCCTCTTGTCTGGATCATACTAACCATTAGTTAGGAGTGATAAGCTATACTCACATCGAGTTCTTTATGTATCTACTTCCACCTCATGGAAGTGAACCTTTAGGTTATACTCAAGAACTTTTGAACTCGCATCCTGGTGTAGTTGAACCATCTTTCTCTCATATGTAGTCCAACCAGATCTATCCCTTGAGTATTCTTTCTTTCTCATGTCATCTAGGTAAGGCGATCTACCATAACCCATATTGCATCTTGACCTTTCTTGGTCTAGGGGATATTTACCACAACATCCCTAGTGATGAACTATCATTCTCTCTCAAGGACTCTTTATCCTCTATGTCAACTCACTAGGTTAAGGTGTTCGTCCTTCACCTCCTGGCATGCATGGTGACTAGCCACATGCAACTTCATCTTAAGCATCCAAAGTACTATTTTCACTTATTATCTTGGTAGTACCACAATGCCTGCTGATCTTAAAATCATGATCTCATGTATGTCATGATTCCTCAAAATTGATTCTTCGGAAACACTAAACAACTCTAGTCAGGGTTTCATCACCTTATTTTCCAGAGAAGTGCATCTGGGGTTATACAACCATCCTTTTATCGTATCAAGGACTAGGTTGGCTAACCAAACAACCACTAACTCGATCAACGATCTCATTACATCTGTGGGTTAGCCAAACATATCTCTTTTTTTCAAACTTAGGCTAACTTAACAGCCTCTTCTAGCCTCTAGCTAAACTAGGCAGCTGCATCTCATCTAGAGCATCTATTACCACTTCACATCCTTAGGTGTTAGTTAACATTGAAGGCATACACCTGCATGTATTCCATTTATCATCTCATCTCTAACTCTACGTATATCTTCATCATGAAACTCTGAGCTTATCCTCTTGGTTTTCAAACTCAACCTTGTATAACTTGCAAATTTCACATAGATCATGTTAAAACATCCTCACAAGATGACTACTTTAGTTCTCTTGATGTTTGTAAGCCATATAACAACATTCTAACTCCAACTCCCTTCATCTTTTATCCTTGGTATATGGCATGCATATTGTCCTATCTCTCACTCCCATAATAAGAGGAAATAAGCATTTGGCAGCCGTCCAAACACAATGTTCTTCATGTTCCAAGATTAGAGATGGTACATCCCACATTTCCAGTACACCTTCAAATCTAAGTTGAAATTTGCAACTTATGTCTCAACATCAGAGTCATCTCAAAGTCAAAGTTACTTCCATGGAAAACCGGTCTCGAACCTACTTGGATTCGCACACATTCCTTAATCATCTCCTCTAGGTCTATAGGGTGCTGGTAGTTTTTGGGTCATCCCTCTTCCCTTATGCATCCAGAGAGTGTCCTACTCATCTGCCCTTTGGGTCCCATGAGTGCATGAAGGTGATCAATCTACTAACCCATGGCCCTTAGACAATGATAGTTGTTACCTCCCGACCCTATAGTCATGTGCAATTAGGGAATTAGGCAACTCCTACCTCCATCAGTCTTATCCCTACCTGACCCTAGGATAGACTTAGGATTCTATTATAGTACATGTCCAACTTAGAACCTTACCCAAGCCTTCATCATCTCTCTCTTTGCATTCATGGGCTAACTTTCATTCTTTCATAGGGGTCATGGCAACCTGCCTACCTTGGTCAGGCCCCATACCAATTACCTCCATGGTAACACATCCATATGCACATAGAGATGGTTATCTATGGGTATATAGGTTCATTCTCTTATCATGTACTCTACACATAGTTTCTAAAAATTCTATGAGACCTCCTTAGGTTACCTTAAAACTGGTATACACCCTACACAAGGGTTCCTCTCCCAGGATGGGAGGAAACTACACCTCTTGATAACAAAGTTCACAAACGTCCTTCTGTCTAGGGTTTACATCCACATGATCATGCTTAACCCTAGCAAGCCATTAAGGCATAAGCAGACCACCTACTAAACCATGATAGGTCATACTTGTTCTCATCCTCAACATTAAATCAAGATCATTCCCTCCCAAATCGTCAACTTAGCTGTAAGGGGTTCATCACAAATACTTTAAACTTAAGGAGCTTTCCCTTTCTTCTAAACATGAGGAGTACCATGCTCGAATCTATAAAACTCAAATCTCATCATGAGCATCAGGTACACCACTTCCCTTCTTATACCTAGGGACCCTAGGTTCACTTTTTGGGTGTCCCACTGCATGCTCAACCTTTAACCACGAACCAAGCATGTCCAAAGTATGTCATGCGCTTCCCCTGATCCTTTCATTTGAACAACACTTCAAAGTGGAGTCCTCCTCAAGGACAACCAACTAGGTAAAAAGCCTCCTCAGGGTCTAAGGCACTCTTCTGCTTAACTCTGAAGGTAAACACCTATACCATAGGCACGTAGGTACCAACAACCTCATCCTCTCTTCTGGTTTTGGTTCCTCTAAAGGCAACCAAGATACCGTTAGCCTCTAGGGATTAAGCATGAGGCAAGTGCAACCATTCACTTAGGTCACATCATCCTCAACTCCCATTGTTCCTCATATCTCGGAGTGTAAGCTTCCAACCTTCTTGCTTGGTCCCGCTCTCTCTCTCTAGAGCTAATCCTACAACCAGCCTCACTATTAGGGGTCCTCTCTCCATGAAGATGGATCAAGCTCACAAGCATACCCCTACCTGGGTGAAGCCTATGTTCAACTTATTTTTTCTCAAGATTATTGCTTATCTTGTAAGCTATCCATCATACTCTCCTGGATAGGGTTTAGACTACTGCTCGCACCACTGAGGTATTTTGGGTGCATACTATGCCCTACTTGCATAAGCCCATAGGGTTTCTATAGGCCCTTTTCTAACCTCATCAATGAAGGAACTATCCTTCTCTCTAACATGCAAGACCCTTTCCCACGGTTGGGTTTCCAAAGGTGCTAGGTCATCCAACCTCTCATGGCTCATACAGGCGTCCAAAAACATGTTCACCCATCTGGTCTATCATGACATCATGTCATAATGCCATCTCTCTCTCTAACCACCGCTTAGGTTTAGGGTTAGCATCTTCCTCAGAGGATGTGTCAGGTCTCTACTTATAATGGAGGCCTCTACCTCCAAGACTAACTCTCTCTACTCATTCTCTTGATAATAATGTCTCTCCTGAGGGCATGATAATATATGTCATATGACCTAAGCATGTATCTATCATTAAGTTTACGCTTAAACTATTAAGTTTATGTCCATGACATCTTATTTACATTCTTTTCATTAATTTGGTGGAGGATTCCTTAATCCTTATCAACATTACTCATACCTCAAGAGGGTGAGGAAAAGTGAAAAAATTCTAATCATTATAATCCTTAACAACATTTGAGTTGAGAATGGATGAACAAGATGAGAGAGTCCTAAAGGTGTCTTATTTCGAGTCAAATCCTGAGACATTGGCCAGGCAGTCACACGGCTCTGGGAATCCTCGTATTCTAACTAGCGGTGTAGAGGAAAATCTTTCCAGCCCCCAGACGTGATCCTTTTCTAGACACCTATGTCTTTTGGAAAATCCTCTAATAACTCCCTTGGGTTCTACGAAATTTGTAAAATATAATAATTATTATATATTAAATGAGGAACATATGCTCTAATACCAGACCCCGCCTCCCAATAACCCCCAATTAAGGGAGACTGAAAGGTCAGTTTCGTTATCCCAACTAACAGAATCAAAGGTTCAATAAATAATCAATAACAACTAACAAATTCTACCAAACTATACTGAAAAGCTGAAATAAAATTAAATTGCATACCTTTTAAAAACTTTGGTAATCTACTTTTATCCACATCATCGAACTATTCTATCTAATCTTCCTTGCACTTTATTTCTTATTTCCACAAAGTTTGATTTTACTATTTGTTCTTTACAACTTTGTACCTAAAACGTCGACAAACAAAAACGTCGCTCAGCATATCGAAATATGTCGGTATGTGGGGACAACCAAAATTTTCACAAATATTGCTAACAATCTAAATATCACAATCAAGTTAATTAACAAGCCAATTTATACTTTAAATGTGACATTCTCGAACACTTTTTCCCTAACCCTGGCATACCCCCTTTCGGGTTTTGCTTTTTGCCATTGACTTAAGGCCACCTTCCCATTCCCAAGCTTGGTGCCTCGGTTCACCCTTCATGGTGCCCTTTAGTCATGCAATATCATAGGCCACCTTCTCAATCCTGAGCATGGTGCCTGGAGTCACCTCTGATGGTGCCCATTGGTCTTCCCTCATGGGCTTGACCTTTTTAAATCATCCATCAGGGTAGCATGTAGGTGTGAGAATACACATTTATATTACAATTGTGATAATCATAGTGAGTTTATAAATTGCAAGTATGAACATCCAAACTGATAGGTTGCATTTAATGCGATTAATCATTTGGAAAACCTTCAAGAAACTAATGTGATTAATCATAATTAACCACATACCTGTCAAGCTAACTTGATTGCAGAAATAATTCAACCAATTAAGAAACCAAGCCAGCACACATCAAGTTGATCCTGAAATAGGCATCCAATTTTCCTATCATTGATCATACCATCAAGATCTATTAAACTTAGCTCGCTTCCTAGGGTTTCTAGTCCACTTTTAGGGTTTCCATTGCAATTAGGGTTTCCTTCATCTTTTTATTATTTTAAACCCTAATTTTAGAAAAATCACAATTGCCATCAATTAAGCCCATTAACCTCTTTTACATTAAAGCTACCATTTTTATCTTTTAATCCATGACAAGATTCATTATGCTCATTTATCATCAATTCATAGTTCATTATGGTCTAAAACACACATGAACTCTATTTGTCCTTAATTCTACCTTTATCCAATAGAAAACCCTAATTACTATATTAAGGGTATTTATCCACAAATAGGAACTTTTATACCTGAAATAGCTTGGAATTATCATATCTCAACTTTATTCATGACATTGAACAATTTTAGCCATTAATGATCAACATTAGGGTTTCAAGGCCCATTAAATCTCATTTATTTACATGGAACCCTAGATTACAGATTGAAGTTCGACTTTAATATTCAACAGGTTATTACTTCACAAATTAACCTATTAAACCTTAAAATTATCCTTTATACTCAAAAAGGGTTTGTTAATGCTTATCCATTCTTATTTGAGGTAAAAACCCTAAATAATGCAAGAAACATCTAGATCAAGTTCAAGTTTGTCATTAACTATTCAACAGGTTGCAATTACTCAATTTCATCAATTAAGTATCATGAACTTAACCATAATGTTCAATTAAAGTTTCTAATATAATCCATAAGCACTTTTCATTAGATTAGCACACTTTTCCAAATAGGAATGAAATCAGGTTCTCAAACCCATTTTATTGTGTTCCTCGTATTTTTCTAAGCAACTTTCATGTATTAAGTTTGCTAATCCGAGATTCGTAGCAGTTTCTATGAATTTTGCAAGGAAAAGCATGATCTTGGATTATCTGTTAGTTTTAGAAAATCGTTGGCCATCCGATCTGTGGTCTCGTGGTCCACGTGGAATCCAATGGTCAGTGCCTTACTTTTCAATCAAAAAGAAGCCAATGACAGAAAAGCCCTTACCTTCCTTCCCGAACGTCGGGGGATAGGAGGTCATTTCCCCCTTTCTCTTCTTCTTCCTCGCTTCCGTGAACAGAGACGAAGCTGCTTGCAACCGCGATCAACTAAAAAGTTGACTTCCGCCTCTGGTCCTCTAAATCCACTAGGGATGGCTCCTTTGGTTCCGCCTCCCTTTCCCGAACTCACCCTACTACCCGCCATCATCTGCGGTGGTTGGATTTGGCGGCCCTAGAAGCTCCCACCAGTCTGTGGCAGTTCCATGGAAGCTGCAGCCACTAGAGGAGCGTGGACGAGATTGGAAGAGGAGGGAACTCTACTTGAGTTCGAGTGACTTCACCCATAAAAGAATAGAAGTAAAGAACACCTTATATAGGCTGGGCAAGGGGGTTCAAAGTCGATCAAAGTCCATCTTCCAAACAATTTAGGAACTTTCTCGAATCCCCACGAAAACAGAGAAAATCAGGGTTGTTTATGCACGGATTTGCCTCCCCAACTCGATGGGAGAGTCCACCTTCATCCCAACTGATCATAGCGAGAAAGAATAGGAGAGGGAAAGGAGTCCATTCTGTACTCGGTTTCCTAATCTAAAACAAGAGTAACTACCATTGGATCTGGATCCAACGGCTAGCAAGCCTCGGTATTAGAACATCAATTGTTACATTTAATGTTATCCCTTACACTTTAGGAAACTTGTAAAATTCATATCTCTCAAACTGTTTATCCCTATAATTCCAAATTTTAAAGGAAAGTCTATCACGACTTAATGCACGTATGTACCAAATTTGAGACTCAAACTCGAAATTATGGGATGTTTTTATTTATATGCAAGATATCACTTAATTATATATATTTCTCACATATTTTCTCTTTCCCTTGCCATTAAATTATTATTTTGAATTCCTTGAACCTCAAGGAACCTTAATGGCTCGAAATCCCATCTTGGGAATATTCCTAAGCCTTTTATTTATCTTTTATCCATTTTCTTATTATCTTACTTATTTCCTTATTCTTGTTAAGGATTTCCCTTAATCTTTCATTTCATTTTTCTACTTTTCATATTTCTTACATTAGAAATCATATGTAAATGAATTTTATTAAATTGTGGCCATTAATGCCACTTTCTAGATATTTCCAAGTATTTCTTATAAATACTTTGCTTAATACTCATTATCTTATATCTTTTTCTTATATTAAGACTTTTCTTCTTTTCTTCTCTTTTATATCCATTATAGGATTAATATAATAATGGGTATCACAAAATTCCTATCCAAAGAAATATTTACAAGGGAACCCATCCTTTAAATAAAAGCTTACAATCTTTTTAGTTAAGTCTAAATTCACAAAATTATTATATTTCAATTATGAAAACACATGCAAAATTGAGGTTGTAACATTCGTCCCCTCTTATAGGAACTTTGCCCTCAAAATTTCCTCAAGCAATCAAACAAACATGATAAGCTTTTCTTATGTCCAGTAGGGCTCCCATGTTGATTCACCCATTCCATTGTGCCTCCCAAGAACCTTCATCGTCTCATAATCTTCCATATGAGTTCTTTCTTACCTTGGTATAGCATATCCTCATAGGTGACTCAGGACATTTCAGCCTCTCAAAAGCTGAATAGGTTCGGGTCTCAGCACATGGCTTGGGTACCTCACATAGTGCTCTAGATTAGACTCATGGAACACATTATACATCATGTTATCCTGAGGGGTAAGGCTAAACAAAACCACCAATCCATCTCAAATGGACCCATATATCGGGGACTCAGCTTTGTCAGTTGTTGCTTAGAGGGGTCAGATTTTTACATCACATATTCTCTAACAGTTGAACTGCAAGTCAGTCTGCTTTGCATCAGCTCACGACTCATGTCGTCTCTGGGCTCTCTTTCAGCCATTGCACGATCAAAGCGACTTCATCTGCATACACCATGCTTCTTTCCTGACCATTGTGAGGTCCTTTCATCAACATCATCTTAATGAAGTGGTGACCAACACAACCTCCCTTATAGAGCATCTTTACATCCCGATACTGGCTATGGTGGTCATCATTACATCTCTCATAGGGAAAGAATTGTCCCCCATGTATCACCCGGAATGAGCACACATGCTCTCATCAGACCCTCTTGTATGGATCATACTAACCATTAGTTAGGTGTGATAAGTTGTACACACATCGAGTTCTTCATGTATCTACTTCCACCTCATGGAAGTGAACCTTTAGGTTATACTCAAGAACTTTTGAACTCGCATCCTGGTGTAGTTGAACCATCTTTCTCTCATATGTAGTCCAACTAGATCCGTCCCTTGAGTGTTCTTTCTTTCTCATGTCTTGTAGGTAAGGTGATCTATGATAACCCATATTGCATCTTGACCTTTCTTGGTCTAGGGGAGATTTACCACAACATCCCTAGTGATGAACTCACATTCTCTCTCGGGGACTCTTTATCCTCTATGTCAACTCAGTAGGTTATGGTGTTCGTCCTTTACCTCCTGGCATGCATGGCGACTAGCCACATGCAACTTCATCATAAGAATCCAAAGTACTATTGTCACTTATTATCTTGGTAGTACCACAGTGCCTGGTGATCTTAAAATCATGATCTCATGTATGTCATAATTCCTCAAGATTGATTCCTCACAAACCCTAAACCACTCTAGTCGGGGTTTCATCACCTTCTTTTCTAGATAAGTGCATCTGAGGTTCTACAACCATCATTTTATCATATCAAGGCCTAGGCTGGTTAACCAAAAAACCACTAACTCGATCAACGATCTCATTACATATGTGGGTTAGCCAAACATATCTCTTTTTTTTCAAACATAGGCTAACTTAATAGCCTCTTCTAGCATCTAGCTAAAATAGGCAACTGCATCTCATCCAGAGCATCTATTACCACTTCACATCCTTAGGTGTTAGTTAACATTGAAGACTTACACCTCCATGTATTCCATTTATCATCTCATCTCCAACACTACGTCTATCTTCATCAAGAAACTATGTGCTTATCCTCTTGGTTTTCTAACTCAACCTTGTATAACTTGCAAATTTCACATAGCTCATGCTAAAACGTCCTCACAAGATGATTGCTTTAGTTCTCTTGATGTTTGTAAGCCATATAGCAACGTTCCAACTCCAATTCCCTTCATCTTTTATCCTTGGTGTATGGCATGCGTATTTTCATATCTCTCACTCCCATAACAAGAGGAAATAAGCATTTGGCGGCCGTCCAAACACAGAGTTCTTCCTATTCCAAGAGTAGAGATGGTACATCCCACATTGCCAGTACACCTTCAAATCTAAGTTGAAACGTGCAACTTATGTCTCAACATCACAGTCATCTCAAAATCAAAGTTAATTCCATGGAAAACTGGTCTCAAACCTACTTGGATCCGTACACATTCCTTAGTCATCTCCTCTAGGTCTATAGGGTGTTGGAACTTTTGGGGTCATCCCACTTCTCTTATGCATCCAGAGAGTGCCCTACTCATCTGCCCTTTGGGTCCCATGAGTTCATGAAGGTGATCAATCTCCAAACCCATGGCCCTCAGACAATGATAGTTGTTACCTCCGGACCCTATGCTCATGGGCAACTAGGGAATTAGGCAACTCCTACTTCCATCGGTCTTATACCGACCTGACCCTAGGATAGACTTAGGATTCTATTATAGTATTGTTGGGTTTTATGGGAGGCAGAGAAGCCAGCGGAAACAAAAAAAATTCTCCCCCAAACCTGGAACAAGAAAAAGCGTCAACGTCTATATAATAGGAAAGGATGGTTTGTGGAATCATACCTTGTCTCGAGGCTTGCTCGGCGACAATTCCTCGCACCTTGCGCGGTCTTCACCGCCTATCTTGGACGGTGTCTGTGCAGCTCCTGGTCGCACCGGGACTGACAGGATTGAAGGTTGTCCTCCTAGCGGAAGAAACCTCCCGCCTCTGAAGTAGTCAACATAGACCACCTGGAACTCCACACTCCTTGTCTCACAAGGAAGTGGAAGGTGTCGCACCCTCCTGTTGGCGTACTAGTCGCCAACACACTCTCCTGTCTCCAGTTGCAACTACAGTTGTCCTTCCCTTGCTGCACCTCCCTTTGCGGGAAGCACTTGCTCGGGCTCTCTCTCGGTTACCAAAACCAGAGAGAACGATAACTTTGCAGAGCAACTGGTTGCATTGAGTTGTATTTTGAGAAGCCCCCAATACCCCTATATATATAGGAGGGTCATGGGACAGGGTTCTCTATCCCGGGCAATGCGGGACTAAAAGTAGGAGTAGAAGGGTTCGAGATTTTCCACAAAAAGCAACCGGTTCGCAACCTGAAATGATCGGTTCATAGCTGAACCGATCAGTTCGGCCATTGAGCTGATCGGTTGGACCTGAGCCGACCGTTTGGGGAACTCCAACCGATCGGATGGTGCCATGAACCGATAAGTTCATGGTCCTAATCTGGCTCAAAAAGACTTTCCTTGTTTCTTTCCCAATTGGTATCAAATACCAATAATATTCCCAATCAAATTGGGCAATTTGAAACCAAAGGAAAATTCTTGGCGACATGACTTTCCCAACTGGTCGGTTGCACCAGTTGAGTCGATCGGTTCAACCCTTGAACCGGTCGTTTCAACCTGGTCATGAGCCGATCGGTTGGACACTCCAGCCGACCGATTCAGCAACCTCAGCCAACCGGTTCGACACTTGAGCCGATCGGTTGGGAGCACATGTTGGGCAAAATCAGTCAATTGCAATTTCAATCAATCTGATACTCCAATAAATGCGTCCAACACCTTGAACCATATGATATTGAGCCATCGACCGATTGAGTGTTTAATTGAACTACTAAACTCCTTTAGTAATCAATCTAAACATTGCCTTGTGGACAAAACTCCTCTTCCAGGTTAAATCCTATGTGTGTGACCCTGCAGGTCCATTTCACATTGGCAGTGAAAGTCCATAACACTTATGACTTCACAAGCAAAGAGCAGTGCTTAGTCACACATCAGTGCTACCCAAGTGAAAGTAGAAAGTTGGAGAACAACTTTCAATCCTACAATCCATGAATGGTGTTACAGTGAATGTATAATTCCTTTGTCACTGATATTCCGAATGAACTCGAGGCATGGAACAGTCATCCTATCAACGTTCATTCACTTTCTTGATCTCAGAGTAGATTGAACAAGATATGTATGACATCAATATCACATATTGATTCACACATGCGTGCGCACACCTACCTCAATCCTACTCATCAAGTGTCCTTGGATATCAAACTCCCTCAGGAGGGACAAATCCCATATCTATCACTCACCCCTCAAAAGCCCCATGTGTCAAAGCCACCCAATCATCACCTTTATAACAACCCATGTTTCAGGACTGCGTTTGATGATGTCAAAGTGTGCCCAACGACATGTGTTGAGTGTAGTGATTTCAAGTCTAAGAATCACACTCACCACCATCACTGTGAGTACTGACTGTGACTACCATGTCATGGTTCCATGTGTCAAACTCACGGTGGGTCTGTCTGGTACACTTGTTCTCTAACAAGTATCTATGTGTTTGGTTTGATATCTCTATATCATGACTAATGAGATTTTGTCATCAACCAACACCACAATCTAGTCTTGTGTGTCATGGCTGTCTATCTACCTTCCACAATAACATCCGACTAGGGACATAACAAGAATGTACAAACTCTTAGCATCCGTATGATCTCATCGTTCAGTTCCTCAACCTGAAGGCATACGTCATTGAGTAATATCATTCTCTAGACATTCAATCTATTCTATCAGTATCTCATATGACTGAACCAGAAAGAATTGGAAGCTTTCCTTTGTTGTTTATCAAATCAATCTTAATGTATCCCACCAATCATCCCATGATTGGCTCTTAGGGCATACATACCAACAGACTCCCACTTGCACTGCGAGCCAATCACCCTTGAATCATATTCATAGTGATTTTCAAATATGTCCCACATGTTCCTGTGCTCTAGTGCCAACATAGTGAGTAATGGAAACACCTTGCCAAAGTCAGTATAAATTGCATGTCTCTCATCTCTTCGCTGTACGTCACACGTATGAGATGGAGTTGTCGTAATATGCGATCTAGTATTCCTTTGCTAACCTTTATCCATATTGCATGATCAAGGATTCCATACTTGTCATCAATGAGCGGAATATCTATAAGTTCATCTCATGAACTTCCAGATCCATATAGTATCCACTGCTATTCTCTAACACATAGATACTCGGCATTTCCTTTTAAATGGTTTTATTGGAACACTTCCAATCAACAAACCTTCACTTTTATATATCCTATATATATTTTGTGATTAATTTTCTGTCCTTTAGGAAGTTCGCATCAATGTAACTATTTACATCAAACTCTTCCTTATCTCCATAGAACTAGTACTTCACAAGTACTTATCAAGTTCTCATGGTATTCCAGTAACCCTTACTGGAAGTAGACAGACATCCACTCATCATGTCCCACATACGAGTTAACAGGATGAGCACATCAAATTTTCATGTCATACATACAAGATGTTGTATGCATTTTGTTCTTGGCATCTCCATACATGCAAGACAATGGGATGATTACATACATGATAGATCCATATCTATTCTTAGTGTTCCCATTCTTCATAAGAATTGGACACTTGGCCTTGGGATACTAACTCCATGTAGCATGGACAAGTTTTCTCCCACTGAATCTGTGAACACTTCAGTACAGATTGCCAATGTATGCTCTCTCTTTTCAGGTCAAGAGGTTTTTCGAGAACTATCTTTATAGATCTCTATTCCTATCACATAGGAAACTTCTCTATCTTCCTTAAAGATAATTTCCACTTTTGTATTTCCATTCTAGAACATTTCCATTTCACATCAACATGTGGAATTTGAACACGCTCCCACTAAATCACAGATCCCTTCTTTATCTTTGACATATCAGTCAAACCCTTTGACTATATCATCAAAGTAAAGATCCAATTCTGAGTTGCTTGTACTCAATCAATCACATTCATTAGTCAATTGTAACTTATAGACTTCATTTGCATTAGTGGATTCATAAACCTTATAGGTTGTGTCACATACACATCCTTGTTTTATTCCTCATAGGAATGCAGTTTTAGTATCCATATGCCAAATGTCTTAGTCATTAAGTTGCAATCAACAAGCATCATCCTTCTCAAAATGTTATCCATGTGTCTTAACACTTAAGACTCATTTTCACTTATGGATTTTATCCAATGGGTGTTACCATCAAGGTCATACCTTATGGTTCACATGGATGTCATTTAGGATGTATAAACCATGACTCAAAATTTGATTCCTCATATTTATCTAGATAGTTGACTCATCACATGAACAACTCATCACATAGATAATTGAGGTGTATCTGTTAAGGATATAAGAACTCACAACCCTTTTGATTCTTAATTTCTTTTATTAGTGAGGGGTATTCTATTATTAAGAAGAAATTAGTTATTTGATAATCATTCTCTAACTCCTTAGAGTATGATTCCTTCTTGATTTAGACATCACCATGCCTTAATCATGAGTTCACTATGATGCACTATCATAATCACTCATAAGGATCTCAAACATTTGGTCCAAGTATTTCATTCATTGATCTCATCAAGAATTAACACTTTACCAAATTTGTTCTTCATCTATGATAATTTTGAACACTTCAAGATATTCATATTGGTATTTCTCTAAACACCTTTTGAAGTATTAGCATTTACTCCAATAGGTATGTAAATACATCACATGTATTATACCTAATAGGACAATCATTCTCCCACTACCATTAGTGAAGATTGATTAATCATGTATAAGAGATTCATGTCTCTTACTGGTTCTCTAACCAAAAGAGTCTAGATTTATCCATCATATGGAAACTAGAAATGAATTTCTCATGATTAATGCTAATTTGATTGTTTGAGTTATCTATAACTTTAGGTATCATTTTATCTTATGCATACCATGTATCACAAGATAAATAAGGCATTGCCACAAAGATCATATCTTTAAGATTGAAACATCAACTTTATTAATTGCCATCATTGTCATACAATATGCAATAATAAAGTGTTTCTATCTATTGGCAATATATGAAATAGCAGTTCTCAACTCTATTTCGTGCCCTTTAGGCTGAAATAAACTGAAAGATACTCCTATCTATGGCAGCAACACTTGCTCCAATGATGGGTACTTCTTTCTTGGTCCTTTCACAAAGGCCATCACTTCTTTGCGGATCTTGCATATCATATATGATAGATCCATATCTTGGTATCATATACCTCCGATAAAGAAGCGGTTCATTTCATGATACCTTAGGTGGAGATCTCCATCCCCTCCTTCATCTTCTTTTTTTCTTCCAGATATAGAGGGAAATTCCCTCATACACCCTTTCCCCATGTGCCTTGAGGCTGAAGATGGCTTGGATTGCTGGCTAGCATCAGAACACTTCTTTGCTTTGTCCTTATCCTTGCCCTTAAGAATTACCTTTCTCTTTGATCACATCAACTATTATGGTTTGTCTTTCTTCATCTTTGCCTCTACTATCCTCAACATGTCCAACAACTCTGTCAACGCTTGTCAAAGTTGTTCTTGTTGTAGCTTACCATGAATTGTATGATTCTCACAACATTTGCAGTATCATACCAATAGCCAACTCTTGGCTCAGAGGGAATCCTTCTTAGTCAGGTTTCCCACATATACCCAATCACATTGAGTGTGTGAATACCTTATTGGATCTCCTTTTGTCATGACATACTAGGACAGTGTCCTTGAGACATCATATGTCTCATGTTGTCTCTACAACTCATAGTTCAGAGAACACAACATCAAGCACTCCTCATCAATGTCTTCCTCGGTATGCTTCCATGAGCATACTTTCAGCCATTGATATGGTGGGATCGAGTTTATCTGGTTATGGTATAACTAGGACTTGGAGCTTTCTCTCTTTGAGAACATTTCTCATCATCCTAACCAGTCATGGAATTATTTCCCATTTAATTTGTTGATCTCAAAGACCGATCGCAAATAAAGTGATTTGTTGATTAACCATTTATTTTAACAAAAGGAAATATATGCAATTTTAGTCCAAAACTCTTTTGACTTATTTGATTGATTTGAAAAGTTGACGATAAAATTAGGCCTTTAATTGATTATCGCTCCCACTATTTTAGTTCAAATTGATAGCCCTCACCATCAATTCAGAAGATTGCAGCGTACAACCTTCTAGTGGGCAAGATCCTGAAATCCTCTAAGTCATGAGTCAGCTTTGGCTGATCACCCACAACTTAGATCTCTCAGGTAGGCAACTCATGCCAATTGCATCATATGCAACTCTTGTTGAATGAACATGCACAACACCTTGCCATGAACATTCATTGCCTCTGGGCTTAGATGCTCTAAGAATCATCAGTTAAGTCCAACCCAAAAGGCGACACAGTAGAACATGCACCCTGCTTTGGTAGAACCTACATGTCTACCCTTCACACTTCCACAAGATAGACGGTGCACCACACTTTGGAGTAACCTACGCTTGGTCGATCAAGCTTTTCATGTGTGCCGCTAATGGAAAGCATCTAAAACTTAATATTTTAATGAGGGATTTGGTTTTTATGTACATATACATATCCAATCACCACAATACATAGTACATATCATATACATGCTATATCCCACAGAAACCATGCACAAATGATAAAAAAGCGATGATTATGGCCATCCTAATGTGATTCCTCGAGCCAAGAGGAATCACAGTCATTTAGGTCAACATCACATGCAACCTGTACAAGATGAACATTTGTGCCTTGCCATATGAGTTGATCAACTCATCACATGAATGATATGTACTCTCCAGCCTGTCGTTTGGGTGCCACCAGCCGATCGGTTGGCTCCTCCAATCGATCAGTTCGCCTGGACGTCGTGCATCTCATCATGTTCGCCACCCGGTCATCTCGCTCCTCGATCGGTCATCAACCGATCGGTTCACTCCTTGAACCGACCGTCTGGAATGTCAACCGATCGGTTCACGCCTTGAACCGATCGTTTCAGCTGTCGTCTTGATGTCCACCGGTCTTCGACATAACAGGAAATAAAATCTATCCTATTATTACATTGCTTAAAAGAAGAAACCCTGAGTTACATTTAGAGGGAGCAAAGGTAGGAAAGAATCTCGAATTATTTCGAGTTACATCAGGAATAAGAGAGGGAAGAATGGTGCACAGAACGAGATGCAAGCAACCACAAAAAACCACACACAGATAGGGGTTTATAGGCCATAACCATGCTACACACATCCACCACAAGGTGACGCATATCGAGTGCATTAATAATACATATCATATATGTAATTGGGATTTGTGGATTTAGGATTGGACATGGATAAAGCCAATTTTATTCGCATCGTATGCAATAAATAAAGGTGACAAACCAAAATCGATCATATCGATATTCCTAAAATATAGAGCAGTTGACCTGGCTCTGATACCACTGTTGGGTTTTATCGGAGGTAGAGAAGGCAGCGAAAAAAAAAAATTTCTCCCCCAAACCCGAAACAAGGAAACGTGTCAACGTCTATATAATAGGAAAGGATGGTTTGTGCAATCATACCTTGTCCTGAGGCTTGCTCGGATACAATACCTCGCGCCTTGCGTGGTCTTCACCTTCTGTCTTGGACGGTGTCTGTGCAGCTCCTGGTCGCACCGGGAATGACAGGATTGAAGGTTGTCCTCCTAGCGGCAGAAACCTCCCGCCTCTAAAGTAGTCCACACGGACCACCTGGAACTCCACACTCCTTGTCTCACAAGGAAGTGGAAGGAGTCGCACCCTCCTGTTGACGTACTAGTTGCCAACACACTCTCCTTCCTCCATTTGCAACTGCAGTTGTCCTTCCCTTGTTGCACCTCCCTTTGCGGGAAGCACTTGCTCGGGGTCTCTCTCGGTTACCAAAACTAGAGAGAAGGACAACTTTGTAGAGCAACTGGTTGCACTGAGTTGTACTTTGAGAAGCCCCCAATACCCCTATATATATAGGAGGGTCATGGGACAGGGTTCTCCATCCCGGGCAATGCGGGACTAAAAGCAGGAGTAGAAGGGTTTGAGATTTTCCACAAAAAGCAACTGGTTCGCAACCTGAAATGATCGGTTCATAGCTGAACCGATCAGTTCGGCCATTGAGCCGATTGGTTGGACCTGAGCCGACCGTTTGGGGCACTCCAACCGATCGATTGGTGCCATGAACCAATCGGTTCATGGTACTAATCCGGCTCAAAAGGACTTTCCTTGTTTCTTTCCCAATTAGTATCGAATACCAATAATATTCCCAATCGAATTGGGCAAAATTTGAAACCAAAGGAAAATTCTTGCCAACATGACTTTCCCAACTGGTCGATTGCACTAGTTGAGCCGATCGGTTCAACCCTTGAACCGGTCATTTCAACCTGGCATGAGCTGATCGGTTGGACACTCCAGCCGATCGGTTGGGAGCACAGGTTGGGCAAAATCAATCAATTGCGATTTCAATCAATCTGATACTCCAATAAATGCGTCCAACACCTTGAACCATATGATATTGAGCCATCGACTGATTAAGTGTTTAATTGAACTACTAAACTCCTTTAGTAATCAATCTAAACATTGCTTTGTGGACAAAACTCCTCTTCCAGGTTAAATCCTATGTGTGTGACCCTGTAGGTCCATTTCACGTTGGCAGTGAAAATCCATAACACTTATGACTTCACAAGAAAAGAGTAGTGCCCAGTCACACATCAGTGCTACCCAAGTGAAAGTAGAAAGTTGGAGAACAACTTTCAATCCTACAATCCATGAATGGTGTTACAGCGAATGTATAATTCCTTTGTCACTGATATCCCGAATGAACTCGAGGCATGGAACAATCATCCTGTCAACGCTCATTCACTTTATTGATCTCAGAGTAGATTGAACGAGATATGTATGACATCAATATCACATATTGATTCACACATGCATGCGCACGCCTATCTCAATCCTACTCATCAAGTGGCCTTGGATATCAAACTCCCTCAGGAGGGACAAATCCCATATCTATCACTCACCCCTCAAAAGCCCCATGTGTCAAAGCCACCCAATCATCACCTTTATAACAACCCATGTTTCAGGACTGCGTTTGATGATGTCAAAGTGTGCCCAATGACATGTGTTGAGTGTAGTGATTTCATGTCTAAGAATCACACTCACCACCATCACTGTGAGTACTGACTGTGACTACCATGTCATGGTCTCATGTTTCAAACTCACAGTGGGTTTGTCCGGTACACTTGTTCTCTAACAAGTACCTATGTGTTTGGTTTGATATCTCTATATCATGACTAATGAGATTTTGTCATCAACCAACACCACAATCTAGTCTTATGTGTCATGGCTGTCTATCTACCTTCCACAATGACATCCGACTAGGGACATAACAAGAATGTACAAACTCTTAGCATATGTATGATCTCATCATTCAGGTCCTCAACCTGAAGGCATACGTCATTGAGTACTGTCATTCTCTAGACATTCAATCTGTTCTATCACTATCTCATATGACTGAACCAGAAAGAATTGGAAGCTTGCCTTTGTTGTTTATCAAATCAATCTTAATGTATCCCACCAATCATCCCAAGATTGGATATCAGGGAATACATACCAACAAGTACATGTCCAACTTAGAACCTTACCCAAGCCTTCATCATCTCTCTCTTTGCATTCATGGGCTAACTTTCATCCTTTCATAGGGGTCATGGCAACCTGCCTATCTTGGTCAAGTCCCATACCGATTACCTCCATGGTAACACATCCTTATGCACATAGAGATGGTTATCTATGGCTCTACAGGTTCATTCTCTTATCATGTACTCTACACTTAGCTTCTCAAGATTCTATGAGACCTCCTTAAGTTACCTCAAAACTGGTATACACCCTACACAAGGGTTCCTCTCCCAGGATGGGAGGAAACTACACCTCTTGGTAACAAAGGTCACAAACATCCTTATGTCTAGGGTTTACATCCACATGATCATGCTTAACCCTAGAAAGCCATTATGGCACAAGAAGACCACCTACTATACCATGCTAGGGCATACTTGTTCTCATCCTCAACATTAGATCAAGATCATACCCTCCCAAGTCATCAACTTAGCTGTAAGGGGTTCATCAAATATACTTTACACTTAAGGGGGTTTCCCTTTCTTCTAAACATGAGGAGTACCATGATCAAATATGTAAAAATCAAGTCTCATCATGAGAATCAGGTACACCACTTCCCTTCTTATACCTAGGGACCCTAGGTTCACTTTTTGGGTGTCCCATGGTATTGTATCATAGTGGACTCCACTTAGAACACCACATCATAATGGTGTATCAGAAAGAAGGAATAACATATTACTAGATATTGTGCGATAAATGATGAGTTTAGCTAAACTTTTGACTACCTTTGGGGTTATGCTCTAGAAACCACCATGTTTACACTAAACTGAATACCATCTAAGTCGGTTCAAAAGACACCATATGAGATATGGATTGGGAAGGGTCCCAAAGGGTATTTTATTAGGATTTGGGGATGTGAAGATTATGTAAAGAAAATGTTTCCTAAAAAGCTTGACCCTAAATTAGATAAATCTTATTTTGTTGGATATATAAAGGATAGCATAGGATATTACTTTTCTATCCTATCTGACAACAAAGTGTTTGTTGCCAGAGATGTTGCATTCCTAAAAAATGATTTTAGTTCCAAAGGAATTAGTGGGAGGAAAGTAGAACTCAAAGAGGTTCCAGATCAACAAGAAAGCATTGAACCAATATATGCACAAGAGGATCAAATAGAATCACAAAATGTTGTGGAATGTCAAATTCCTCAAGTCACACATGTACCTCATAAATCTAGTAGGACACATGTTGAACCTGAAATATTTGGATATCTTGTGACTCAGAAAGGTGGTGAATTAGTCATAGATGATGAGCCAACAACCAAACTAGAAGATACTAAGGGACTAGAGTCTAAGAAATTTCTTGCGGTCATGAGATTTGAGATGGAATCTATGCATGCTAACAAGGTATGGACCTTACTAGATCCACCTAAAGGGGTAAAATCCATAGGGTGCAAGTGGGTCTTTAAGAAGAAGAGCAACATGGCTGGTAAAGTACAAACTTATAAGGGAAAATTGGTTGCAATGGGTTTTAGACAAGTTCAAGGTGTTGACTATGGTGAAACTTTTTTCAGTTTCCATGGTTAAGTCCATTAGGATCATGCTTGCATATGCACCTTATCATGACTATGAGATCTGGCAGATTAAAACCACATTCCTTAATGGGAATCTTGTTGATGATGCGTACATGACACAACCTGAGGGTTTTACAAAAACATAGGATGCAAATAAAGTCTATAAGTGATAAAGGTCAATACATGGATTGAAGAAAGAATCTCAGAGATGGAATCATCATTTTGACGAGATAGTAAAATATTTTGGCTTTACTCAAAATGAAGATGAACCTTGTGTGTACATGAAGGTTAGTGGGAGCATGATTGTATTCCTAATATTGGATGGGGAATGACACCCCTACTTTACAAAAGGTTAAGATATGGATAGGAAATACATTTTCTATGAAAGACTTGGGTGAAGCATACAACATATTAGGAATCAAGATCTATAGAGATAGATGTAGAAGGCTTCTTGGACTAAGTCAGAGCACATATATTGACAATGTGTTGAAGATGTTCAACATGGAGAGCTCAAAGAGAGGAAACCTACCCATGTGTCATGGAGTTACTATTTCTAAAGCTCAATGTCCTAGTTCTTGTGAACAAAGGGAATGCATTAGTATGACTCCATATCCTTAAGTAATTGGATCAATCATGTACGCAATGTTATGTACCTATCCTGACATCTCATACACCTTGAAAATGATGCGTAGGTATTAGTCAGATCTAGGTGATGCTCATTGCACACCCATGACGAACATCCTTAACTACTTGACAATAACTAAGAATCAGTTCTTGGTCTACGACGGAGACAAATAATTGGTGGTAAAGGGTTACACCGATGCAAGCTTCCAAACTAGCAAAGATAATAAAAGATTGCAATCTGCATTCGTTGTTTTGCCTAAAAAATGGGGATATGAGTTTGAACCGTTCCAAGAAAGAGATAGTTGATGATTGTACAACAGAGGTTGAGCATATTATTGCATCGAATGTAGAAAATGAGGCTATTTGGATCAAGATGTACATCTTTGAACTTGGGGTAGTTCCAAGCATCAACAACGCAATTGCGTATATTGTGTCATCGGAGCTATTGCACAAGCTAAGGAACCCATATCACATCAGCATTCCAAGAATATACAAAGGCATTTCCATCTCATAGTATATATCATACAACAAGGATATGTCAAGATTTGTAGAGTACTAGCTAAGAATAATATTACTGACCCCTTGACAAAAGCACATTCACAACATAAGTATGATGGTCATGTTAGATCACTTAGAATAAGATTCATGGATGATTGTCTCTAAGTGCAAGTGGGAGTTTGTTGCTATGTATGCTAGAGAGCCAATCATGTAATGATTGTAATGGCATAACTTGTAAATGATTTGATTAATCATAAAGGAAATCTTCCAATTTATTTTATTTTATTTAGTTATAGATAATGAAGAAACATAATATATGTCTAGAGAATGATATTACTCAATGATGTATGTCTTCGGGTGCGTGACCTGAACAATGAGATTATACAAATGTTAAGAGTATATACATTCTTATTATGTCCCTAGTCGGATCTTATTATGGAAGGTTGATAAAAAACAATAGCACATAAGACTAGAGCATCTCTTGGTTTGTCAGAATCTCATCAGTCATGATATGTGATATCAAGCAAAGAACATAGATACTTATTAGAGAACATTGTATTGGGAAGACTCACCATGAGAGTGATACATGGAAACTATAATTGGTACTCAAAATAATCTCTTATAGTGTTGGTGGTGGTTGTGGTTCTTAGACCTAAAGTCACTACACTCGTCACATGTCGATCAGTGTACTTTGACATCATCCATCATGATTCTAAATAAGGGTTACCATAAAGGTGATGATCGGATATACTATGACACAATGGGATGAATGGGAGTGGCATAGATGGGATTTGTCCCTCTTATAAGAGTATGACATCATGGCCACTTGATAAGCGAGATTGAGAAATGCATGGCCATGCACATGTGACTCAATATGTAATATTAAGCTTACATATATCTCATGCAGTTTGCTCTAGTTCAAGGAACATGGATTGAGCGATTGAAGAGGATGATGATTCCATGCCTTGAGTTGAATACGGGATATCAATGACAAAGGAATTATACAAACACTATAACACCAATCCCAAACTGGAGGTTGAAGTTGTTCTTCAACTTTCCATTTACTTGGGTATCAATGATGTGTTGCTAGGTGCCTCTCTTTTCTTGTGATGTAATAATTGGTTATGAATATTCACTGCCAATATAATATGGAAATATAGGGTGACACACATGTGATTCATTTGGAATAGGATTTTAATCATGAACTATAATTTAATTGATTACTAAAGTGTTTAGTGCTCAATTTGAGAAACAATTTTCCAACTGGACTCTGAACTGACCGGTTAATGTGGTGAAGTGACCGATTAAAGTGTTAGCTTAATTGGATATTGCATTGGTTGAATTTTGTATTAACTAGGGAATAAATCGACTAGTTCACTTGGTGAACCGATCGACTCAATGTCACTAGACGACCGGTTCATGACATGAACCACTTGGTTCACATGAGCCATATGATTGCATCAAGGATTATTGCTGACCTCATGCTATGAATTAATTGGATTAGAATTTCCAATACAATTGCGATTGGAAAATATGACGAAATGACTAGTTCACTGGATGAACTGATTGGATCACATGCCAACCGATCAGTTCACATGTGAACCGATCATTTTACCACTCATAGGTTGCAAAAATTTGTGAAATTATGATCCCTTCTACTCCTACATAGACTAGGAACCCTAACCCCAACCCTCCTATATATAGAGGGGTATTGGGAAATTCCTAGAGACACAACTCAACTTCTTCTGAAAAATATTTCTCTTCTCTGATTATGGTAAATGAGAGAACCCGAACAAGTCCTACCTGATAAAGGGAGGGATAGCAAGGGAGAACAATTGTAGGAGACCAAGTTGTTGACACTACAATAAAAATACCCATTAGTGGAATTTATTTTAGTGGATTTTATATTAAAAAACATTATAAGATTGTTTTATAGTTTTTTTTTTAAATGCCCTATCATAGATTTTATAAAAAGAAGCCAGTTATAAATGCATTTGTGAATGTAATTAGTGGAAATTCAGAATTGCTAAATTTAAAAAGCATGCATGTTTCACTAGAATTGTGACGACCGTCTCGTGAAAACAAGATTAACTAATGCGGAAGCGTTCATCAAGCAGCGGATTAGCGAAAATCACTAAAAATTAAAACTTTTTGCAAAGAGATCCACACGTAGGAAATCTTTTCCAACAAATGCCATTGTATATTATATACATTCTGTTTCAAACGTACATATCCTGTACCATCTCTTTCCAGAGACTACATCATCAGCTGCCTTATAAACATATATGCAGGCAGCATACAAATCTCAAGACATCAAGCCAAAACCTCAGACTGATATATCAAAAACACTGACTAAAAACTCTGAGGACCTGAGAGTACAGAGACGACACATAGGACTACTATCTATATGACTAGACAGACAATATCTCCACCTAAGATCTTATTGTTGTCCCTGCTGTTGCTGTTGCTGCTGCTCTTTCCCTGTTCTAGGGTTTCTGCTATGCCTTTCATGCATACCTAAAAATGTTTCCCACGGGGGTGAGACAATTGTAAATTGCCCTAGCGAGAGATATAACTCTCCGCCAGAAACATTGTTATAGCAGATTATAAAATTAAACTGAGCAGGGGTTACTTTTACATTAATAGGCAGAATTATTCTTCATAGAACAGAATAAGAAAATCTCTATTTTCAATAAGAGCATTGCAGATACCCATGGTAGACTCATAGTTCATCCATCTACTTGTAATGAATACAACAGATATGAATAATCATCAATGAACTATAGATATATAACAGAAATGTAACATCAGCCAAGTTCTCTAGCATAACTTATTAACACAAATGCTACAAAGAAACATGATACTTGTTACCCAAGCATCACACATGGCTCACAAGGCCATTCACATCTTGTCACCTCTCACTAGGCAACAACTTATTCACATGGTTCATAAGACCATTCACATCTTGTCACCTCTCACTAGGCAACAACTTATTCACATGGTTCATAAAATCTGTACACATTGTTACTTTTATTAAGCAACAACAACATTAACGTACAAAAAGCCAATCAACATTTATTATAAAAATGTCACAGCCCAAACTTGGCTATATTCATCATCTCATCATACCTGCATGGTTATTAGGCATGATAATAGTCATACAAGATATTCATCACATCATGTGATACAATAGTAACACCATCATTCCTTAACCAAGAATTAGGGTTCAATATCAAACAGGGCTTATCATTCCCTTTTCCCCAAATTAGGGTTAGGGTTCCCCATTTCTCATTAATTCAGACCCTCTTGAGTTAACCAACTTTATCTTGTATTAAGGTATTTCCCCTCTTAATACATTCCATCACAGAATACTCACCCTTAGCACATAATGCATAGGCCACACATTAGAATTGTCCAGCTATCTCACATGATATGGACTTATCTTAGTTTAAGGCATAACTTTATTATAAAGTTGCCTATAAACAATCGCAATGATACGCCCTCAACTAGGGTTTCACAAGGATACACCCTCAACCAGGGTTCACAATGATACACCCTCCACTAGGGTTTCACAAGGTTACACCCTCAACCATGGTTCACAATGATACACCCTCCACTAGGGTTTCACAAGGATACACCCTCAACCAGGGTTCATAATGATACACCCTCCACTAGGGTTTCACAAGGTTACACCCTACACCAGGGTTCACAATGATACACCCTCCACTAGTGTTTCACAAGGATACACCCTCAACCAGGGTTTATAAGGATACACCCTCAACTAGGGTTTCACAAGGATACACCCTCAACTAGGGTTCATAAGGATACACCCTCAACTAGGGTTTCACAAGGATACACCCTCAACCAGGGTTTCACAAGGATACACCCTCAACCAGGGTTCATAAGGATACACCCTCAACTAGGGTTTACTAATAATGTATTGGATTCATGCATTTTTTATGCATTATTGATTAGTACCATTAAGGGTATCTCTCACCTAATTACATTAGGTTTCCAAAAAGGTTTGATCAATTGGACCTTCAATAACATGAGGTATCCAATTGAATTAGGGTTTCCAATGTTGATTCCTTCAATCATTAAAATTCATGGAGCCAATCATCAATTGGACCTATATTCATACTTCAATTGAGTTTGATAAGTCAACCTTCAACTAATTTGATCCTCAATTGACCCTCAATGGATCATCAATTAGGGTTTGAATCAACTGATTTAGGGTTTGGAATCGATGATCCATCAACACTAATCAATGCAGGATTAGTTACTTTGAAACCATTGAACCATCATTCAAATTGGGTATGACCTGACCCCAAACGGTCTTGAGGTCGTTTGGATGACCTCCAAACGGTCTTGATACCGTTTTCCCATCATATCACTCAAATCTAAGCAATCCAATTGGGGTTTGGTTCATTTGATTGATCACCAAATCAACATTGCATTGTATATCAACTTAGTACCTTTAAACCTTCAAACACCTAACCATACTCAACCCTAGACCTCCAAACGGTCTTGGGTGACCACCAAACGGTCTGGAAACCGTTTGGATGAGCTCCAAACGGTCTTGAGACCGTTTGGATGAGCTCCAAACGGTCTTGAGACCGTTTGGCTCATCCAACCTTTGGACTTTAGTGAAAAATCATCATGGATTGGTCTATCGAGTTGATCAACAAATCAGCATTGAGTTGCAGTATGATTTGGTACCTTTGGACCTGCAATTGATCAACTATACTTGACCCCAGACCTCCAAACGGTCTTGGGGTGATCCCCAAACGGTCTTGAACCCGTTTGGATGATCCCCAAACGGTCTTGAACCCGTTTGGGCTAATCAACCCAAAATCTCAACTTAACTCATTGGAATTTCAGCACTGTTTTCAATTAGGGTTTGCCTAATTGAATAGCCTTCAACTCATGATTCCTTGGGAGTTAACCCATCAAATTTGGAGAGTCATTAACTAACATAATTATGAACAGGAATCCCAAACGGTAAATGCTTGGTCAACTCACTCAACGGTCTTGAACCCGTTTGCCCAAGCAGGTCAAGTTAATCAGGTTGCAAATCAGCACTTAATCCAATTAGGTTTGCCTAATTGATTAGCCTTCAACCTATGATTCCTTTGGGGTTAACCCCTAAAATTTGGAGGGTCATTAACCAACATCATTTTGAACAGGAATCCCAAACGGTCAATGATTGGTCAACCATCTCAAATGGTCTTGAACCCGTTTTCCCAAGCAGGTCAAGTTATTCAGGTTGAAAATCAGCACTTAATTCAATTCGATTTGTCTAATTGATTGGCCTTAAACCTATGATTCCTTTAAGGTTAACCCCTCAAATTTGGCGGGTTATTAGCCTACATAATTAGGAACGAGATTCCCAAACGGTCAATGCTTGGTCAACTCCTTCAAACGGGTTTGGACCCGTTTTCCACCAAACGGTTTGTAACCCGTTTGGTTACCAAACGGTTTTGGTGAAACCGTTTGGTCCCAACTTTTGAGATCGTTTGCTCCCAAGATATTTGGTGAGGTGCTTGCTTATGATGATGTCATCATCATATTCCTTCGTGAACCCAAGAACAGCAACCGTTCTTGATGGAATTTGCAGCAAAGAAACAAATGTGTATAAAATTGAAGAAATCAATCAACAAAGCATAGAAGATTGATGCAATAACAATGTTTGAGGGTTTAAGTTATAAAACCCGCCTCCAATTGAGCTCCAAAGCTCCAATCTCACGCCATTAATGGTGTATGAAGCTCTAGCAACTCCCCCTAGGCTCGTCCTCAAGCTTTTGATTGCAAAAGTTGGCTAGGGTTGAAGAGGAGATCGAAATAAGAAGGAATCCATAATTTATTTTCGATTTCCACCATGAAATCAAGGAGAACGAAGGTCAAGGGCTTACCCACAGGTTGGGGACGTGCTCCCTGCTCCTCCCTAGCTCATTGGTCGGTTTTGCAAGCAAGGGGAAGAAGAAAATCTGAAAAAGGCCTTGGTTTGGGCTTGGAAATGGCACTTTTATAAAGAAATTTATGAGAGAGAATATGCCTTATAAAAATCCAATTAATCCAACAATTATGGCCGCCTCTTCCCCCTCAACTCCATGGATACGAGGAATATCCCTTTGACTTTAATTCTCCTTCATTATCCTCAATTTAAAGAAAAGAAAATTAAGCACCTTAATGCTTATTATATTAATATCCCATATGTGAGTGGAAATTACTTTTCTTTATAATAAGGTGAGTGGAATTTCACCTACTTAAGATATTTTCGTTCCTTATCTTGGCAAAGGAACGTCCATCCTTATAAAAAATCAACCCAAAACATTTTTGTTGAAAGCCCTTCAATTATTTTTATTCATTTTTGCCCTAAATGGAATTAGGGTTTCAATTAGGATTAAATCTTGATTATTTTAATATCAAGATTCTCTCTCCTACATCTTAATTCAAATGAGAAGTAACTCTCATTTTCTTTGCTCTACATGATTCCAATAAACATTAGTGACTTTATTGAAGTGGTAATTTTCGTATTGAACCCTAGATTTTGGGTAAATTGCACTTTTCACTAAAACTAGGTTTTAATGCACAACATTACTTTACAAGCTTAATCTTGGTGCCCAAGCTTGTGGAAACCATACCACTACATCACATTCATTATTATGATGTCTTAACATCAGAGGAACATCTTATCATGCAACATCTGCAAGTTAACCCCTCGACTTGGGTAATTTGCACTTTAGTCCAAAATAAGCAAACATTGCTTCAACATTGCTCAAACAGGACCAAAATTGAAACATAAGTTTCTTATGAGGCCTAATTACTTTTCCCAAGATAAGATTAAGAATCTACTCAACCTTATTAGACAAAACATCTAGGGTTAACTCATAACCCAGGTCAGGGATGTTACAAATTATAAACCCCTAACAAGGATTTCGTCCTCGAAATCCCAGGAAAAGGAGGAACAGATTGTTCATTAATCATGCCCTCAAGTCTCCACATATCATCTTAATATCCTAGAGATATTATGAACTTTGTGATTCCACACAAAGCTCCTTTCATTAATTCCTCCCTATCACTGTTTATGTTTATGCAAAGCATAAACCCCTAACATATGATGTTCATGTCATTGAAAGGAAGAAGTATAAAAGAACATACTTCAATAATCACTCAAGAATAATTATCAAAAGGAAAAACATATATATCTAACATAGATAATTCACTTAGAAAACTCTATGTAATTGGGAATGTTCACATAGTTCTTCCTATTAGTTAGGAATGTCACATAGCTTTTCCCTTTTTGTTTAGGGTTGGAATTGCACAAAGCATCTTCCTTTATTGGAATTGCACAAAACATCTTCCTTTATTGGAATTGCACAAAGCATCTTCCTTTATTGGAATTGCACAAAGCATCTTCCTTTATTGGAATTGCACAAAGCATCTTCGTTTATTGGAATTGCACAAAGCATCTTCCTTTATTGGAATTGCACAAAGCATCTTCCTTTATTGGAATTGCACAACGCATCTTCCTTTATTGGAATTGCACAAAGCATCTTCCTTTATTGGAATTGCACAAAGCATATTCCTTTATTGGAATTGCACAAAGCATCTTCCTTTATTGGAATTTCACAAAGCATCTTCCTTTATTGGAATTGCACAAAGCATCTTCCTTTATTGGAATTGCACAAAGCATCTTCCTTTATTGGAATTGCACAAAGCATCTTCCTTTATTGGAATTGCACAAAGCATCTTCCTTTATTGGAATTGCACAAAGCATCTTCCTTTATTGGAATTGTACAAAGCATCTTCCTTTATTGGAATTGCACAAAGCATCTTCCTTTATTGGAATTTCACAAAGCATCTTCCTTTATTGGAATTGCACAACACATCTTCCTTTATTGGAATTGCACAAAGCATCTTCTTTTATTAGAATTGCACAAAGCATCTTCCTTTATTGGAATTGCACAAAGCATCTTCCTTTATTGGAATTGCACAAAGCATCTTCCTTTATTGATTCCATATTTCTTATTTCATGATACTCATTAGATTGTATCAGAATGACTGCTTGATCAGAGCAATAAAAAAGATAACAATCTAAGAGTTTCATACTTGCCTTATCTACAATAATCATATACCTGGCCAGGGTATACAAGTATTGTAAGATCAGGTAGTATGTACCTTATTTACTATCATATTCCTCACTTTTCATACCATTATACATACATGATTTTCCATTCCTAGATTTCCTCCAGGAATCATTTTCTAAATCTCATCTTATGGCCCCTCCTTGGGCACTACAATCACAGATATACTGTTTTTCTAAACTCATGGCAGAGTCTACTTTCTTGCCATAAGTTAATCTTTTCCATATTTTCCCTTGTTCCAACATGACTATGTCATTCAGGAATCCTTTCAAAGCCCATAGCTTATGTATTAAGGACTGGTGACCTAGGTTGTAACACCAATATCCAGTCTTCTTTATGCATCACTGTTGCCCTGATTTGCCCAATAAGAGCATGATCCTAGGATTCTCTATCCTGATCAGGTCTTAATGGGGATTTTCAGGCACTCATTCTATTCTTGCATGATCCTTGCACCACTTCTTGGTGCAACAACATTGCCCTAAGCAATGTGTTCCTTGTGCTCTCCAATCATTTTAAAACTTTACCCTTTCTCTGCACAAGCAGAAATCATTATAGGGTATACTGGAGGACACTAACACAGACTCGATACCTTAGTCCTATGTCTCTGTAGACTCAGCGAACCTAGTGCTCTGATACCACTTAATTGTGACGACCGTCTCGCAAAAACAAGATTAACTAATGCGGAAGCGTTCATCAAGCAACGGATTAGCAAAAATCACTAAAAATTAAAACTTTTTGCAAAGAGATCCACACGTAGAAAATCTTTTCCAACAAATGCCATTGTATATTATATACATTCTGTTTCAAACGTACATATCATGTACCATCTCTTTCCAGAGACTACATCATCAGCTGCCTTATAAACATATATGCAGGAAGCATACAAATCTCAAGGCATCAAGCCAAAACCTCAGACTGATATATCAAAAACACTGACTAAAAACTCCGAGGACATGAGAGTATAGAGACGACACATAGGACTACTATCTATATGACTAGACAGACAATATCTCCACCTGAGATCTTATTGTTGTCCCAGCTGTTGTTGTGGCTACTTCTCTTTCCCTGTTCTAGGGTTTCTGCTCTGCCTTTCATGCATACCTAAAAATGTTTCCCACGGGGGTGAGACAATTATAAATTGCCCCAGCGAGAGATATAACTCTCCACCAGAAACATTGTTATAGTAGATTATGAGATTAAACTGAGCATGGGTTACTTTTACATTAATAGGCATAATTATTCTTCATAGAACAAAATAAGAAAATCTCTATTTTCAATAAGAGCATTGCATCTACCCATGGTAGACTCATAGTTCATCCATCTACTTGTAATGAATACAACAAATATGAATAATCATCAATGAACTATAGATATATAACAGAAATGTAACATCAGCCAAGTTCTCTAGCATAACTTATTAACACAAATGCTACAAAGAAACATGATACTTGTTACCCAAGCATCACACATGGCTCACAAGGCCATTCATATCTTGTCACCTCTCACTAGGCAACAACTTATTCACATGGTTCATAAGACCATTCACATCTTGTCACCTCTCACTAGGCACCAACTTATTCACATGGCTCACAAGGCCATTCACATCTTGTCACCTCTCACTAGGCAACAACTTATTCACATGGTTCATAAGACCATTCACATCTTGTCACCTATCACTAGGCAACAACTTATTCACATGGTTCATAAGACCATTCACATCTTGTCACCTCTCACTAGGAAACAACTTATTCACATGGTTCATAAAATCCATACACATTGTTACTTTTATTAAGCAACAACAACATTAACACACAAAAAGCCAATCAACATTTATTATATAAATGTCACAGCCCAAACTTGGCTATATTCATCATCTCATCATACCTGCATGGTTATTAGGCATGATAACAGTCATACAAGATATTCATCACATCATGTGATACAACAATAACACCATCATTCCTTAACCAAGAATTAGGGTTCACTATCAAACAGGGCTTATCATTCCCTTTTCCCCAAATTAGGGTTAGGGTTCCCCATTTCTCATTAATTCAGACCCTCTTGAGTTAACCAACTTTATCTTGTATTAAGGTATTTCCCCTCTTAATACATTCCATCACAGAATACTCACCCTTAGCATATAATGCATAGGCCACACATTAGAATTGTCCAGCTATCTCACATGATATGGACTTATCTTAGTTTAAGGCATAACTTTATTATAAAGTTGCCTATAAACAATCGCAATGATACACCCTCAACTAGGGTTTCACAAGGATACACCCTCAACCAGGGTTCACAATGATACACCCTACACTAGGGTTTCACAAGGTTACACCCTCAACCATGGTTCACAATGATACACCCTCCACTAGGGTTTCACAAGGATACACCCTCAACCAGGGTTCACAATGATACACCCTCCACTAGGGTTTCACAAGGTTACACCCTCAACCAGGGTTCACAATGATACACCCTCCACTAGGGTTTCACAAGGATACACCCTCAACCAGGGTTTATAAGATAAACCCTCAACAAGGGTTTCACAAGGATACACCCTCAACTAGGGTTCATAAGGATACACCCTCAACTAGGGTTTCACAAGGATACACCCTCAACCAGGGTTTCACAAGGATACACCCTCAACCAGGGTTCATAGGGATACACCCTCAACTAGGGTTTACTAATCATGTATTGGATTCATGCATTTGTTATGCATTATTTATTAGTACCATTAAGGGTATCTCTCACATAATTACATTAGGTTTCCAAAAAGGTTTGATCAATTGGACCTTCAATAACATGAGGTATCCAATTGAATTAGGGTTTCCAATGTTGATTCCTTCAATCATTGAATTCATGGAACCAATCATCAATTGGACCTATATTCATACTTCAATTGAGTTTGATAAGTCAACCTTCAAATAATTTGACCCTCAATTGACCCTCAATTGATCATCAATTAGGGTTTGAATCAACTGATTTAGGGTTTGGAATCGGTGATCCATCAACACTAATCAATGCAGGATTAGTTACTTTGAAACCATTGAACCATCATTCAAATTGGGTATGACCTGACCCCAAACGGTCTTGAGGTCGTTTGGATGACCTCCAAACGGTCTTGAGACCGTTTTCCCATCATATAACTCAAATCTAAGCAATCCAATTGGGGTTTGGTTCATTGGATTGATCACCAAATCAACATTGCATTGTATATCAGCTTAGTACCTTTAAACCTTCAAACACCTAACCATACTCAACCCTAGACCTCCAAACGGTCTTGGGTGACCACCAAACGGTCTTGAGACCGTTTGGATGAGCTCCAAACGGTCTTGAGGCCGTTTGTCTCATCCCACCTTCGGACTTTAGTGAAAAATCATCATGGATTGGTCTATCGAGTTGATCAACAAATCAGCATTGAGTTGCGGTATGATTTGGTACCTTTGGACCTTCAATTGATCAACTATACTTGACCCCAGACCTCCAAACGGTCTTGGGGTGATCCCCAAACGGTCTTGAACCCGTTTGGATGATCCCCAAACGGTCTTGAACCCGTTTGGGCTAATCAACCCAAAATCTCAACTTAACTCATTGGAATTTCAGCACTGTTTTCAATTAGGGTTTGCCTAATTGAATAGACTTCAACTCACGCTTCCTTGGGAGTTAACCCCTAAAATTTGGAGAGTCATTAACTAACATAATTATGAACAGGAATCCCAAACGGTCAACGCTTGGTCAACTCACCCAAACAGTCTTGAACCAGTTTTCCCAAGCAGGTCAAGTTAATCAGGTTGCAAATCAGCACTTAATCCAATTAGGTTTTCCTAATTGATTAGCCTTTAACCTATGATTCCTTTGGAGTTAACCCCTCAAATTTGGAGGGTCATTAAACAAAATCATTATAAACAGGAATCCCAAACGGTCAACGCTTGGTCAACCATCTAAAACGGTCTCTAACCCGTTTTCCCAAGCAGGTCAAGTTATTCAGGTTGAAAATCAGCACTTAATTCAATTCGATTTGTCTAATGGATTGGCCTTCAACCTATGATTCCTTTGGAGTTAACCCCTCAAATGTGGAGGGTTATTAGCCTACATAATTAGGAACGGGATTCCCAAACGGTCAACGCTTGGTCAACTCCTTCAAACAGGTTTGAACCCATTTTCCACCAAACGGTTTGCAACCCGTTTGGTCACCAAACGGTTTTGGTGAAACCGTTTGGTTCCAACTTTTGAGATCGTTTGCTCCCAAGATATTTGGTGAGGTGCTTGCTTATGATGATGTCATCATCATCTTCCTTCTTGCACCAAAAGTGTACGAAATTGAAGAAATCAATCAACAAAGCATAGAAGATTGATGCAATAACAATGTTTGAGGGTTTAAGTTATAAAACCCGCCTCCAATTGAGCTCCAAAGCTCGAAGCTCACGCCATTAATGGTGGATGAAGCTCTAGCAACTCCCCCTAGGCTCATCCTCAAGCTTTTGATTGCAAAAGTTGGCTAGGGTTGAAGAGGAGATCGAAATAAGAAGGAATCCATAATTTATATTCGATTTCCACCATGAAATCAAGGAGAACGAAGGTCAAGGGCTTACCCACAGGTTGGGGACGTGCTCACGGATCCTCCCTAGCTCGTTGGTCGGTTTTGCAAGGGGAAGAAGAAAATCCGAAAAAGGCCTTGGTTTGGGCTTGGAAATGGCACTTTTATAAAGAAATTTATGAGAGAGAATATGCCTTATAAAAATCCAATTAATCCAAAAATTATGGCCGCCTCTTCCCCCTCAACTCCATGGATACGAGGCATATCCATTTGCCTTTAATTCTCCTTAATTATCCTCAATTTAAAGAAAAGAAAATTAAGCACCTTAATGCTTATTATATTAATATCCCATATGTGAGTGGAAATTACTTTTCTTTATAATAAGGTGAGTGGAATTTCACCTACTTAAGATATTTTCGTTCCTTATCTTGGCAAAGGAACGTCCATCCTTATTCAAAATCAACCCAAAACATTTTCGTTGAAAGCCCTTCAATTATTTTTATTCATTTTTGCCCTAAATTGAATTAGGGTTTCAATTAGAATTAAATCTTGATTATTTAAATATGAAGATTCTCTCTCCTACATCTTAATTCAAATGAGAAGTAACTCTCATTTTCTTTGCTCTACATGATTCCAAGAAACATTAGGGACTTTATTGAAGTTGTAATTTGCATATTGAACCCTAGATTTTGGGTAAATTAAACTTTTCACCAAAACTAGGTTTTAATGCACAACATTGCTTTACAAGCTTAATCTTGGTGCCCAAGCTTGTGGAAACCATACCACTACATCACATTCATTATTATGATGTCTTAACATTAGAGGAACATCTTATCATGCAACATCTGCAAGTTAACCCCTCGACTTGGGTAACTTGCACTTTAGTCCAAAATAAGCAAACATTGCTTCAACATTGCTCAAACATGACCAAAATTGAAACATAAGTTTCTTATGAGGCCTAATTACTTTTCCCAAGATAAGATTAAGAATCTACTCAACCTTATTAGACGAAACATCTAGGGTTAGTTCATAACCCAGGTCAGGGATGTTACAAGAATAGTACCTTGTTTCCCAGGCATATCGTTCTTGGTTTTTTTATTGCCAATGTCTTAAACTTTCTGTTAAAAAATTTCCGCTAACAATTTTGAATTATTGGTCATTTTACTAGCGCCAAGGACTCTCACTTCTCTGCACCAGACGAAAGATTTATTTTGGATCTCATCAAGATGAACATTTAGAAATCCTATATCCTATCTTCAATAGAGTGCCCTAATTCTCCATCCTCTCAGCGTCAAACACTCTAGCTGTATCGACGATGCAAAATTGAAACCACAGATGGCTGGACATTATGCCAAGAGTCCATGAGAAGTTACCATTGGGGAAATATAGGAGCTATTTGTTACCTCTCCTAGTCACAAAAGGTGTCATCGTGAACTCTGCCATGACTATGAAGATGATCAACATGAACACAGACGAGAGAGGAACAAGCTTGTCACCAATGCTCTCCTCATCTTGATCACTTGTGGTTGTTGAATAACACAGACATGATTGGAGCAAAAAGTTTTAAAACTGGGGTAAACACTTATGACTTTGAGTGGGAGGAGTCAACCCTTCCTAAAATTCCCTGCCCCATGACCTTTGCAATTTTCCCTATAGCATCAACTACAACCACATACTAAAGTAGGGAACCGCAATCCTTGTAAATATAGATCGCCTTCCTATGCTCCCTCGACTGCAAAATCCTTATAGTCGCCTTCTACTTGTTGAAAGACATGTTCACTGACCACAGTGCAAAGAGACCACAACTATCCACCATGTTCTCTCTTTTTTTAGTCCATATACCAAGTGTATCACCTATAGTAACACCAACAAACATTGGCAATTGGGACCCATCATTTAAAAGTCAGATATGAAGACTACAGAAGTCATCCAAATCAAATTCAACTCGTGTATGAACGGGTTGCTAAAGTTCACTACCTTTCCATCAGCAAACATTGTTCTTCATTTTGGTAAGGGGTGCCTCTCCCTATATTTATTCATACTTCTTTTTATTTTTTCATAAAATATTTCAAAGTAGTGTGACTTAGATTTAGCTTTTTGTTAAAAAAACACGTTGTTGTCATTGACCATTGTGTGGTACCTCCAGGAATGTAGATATTTATGTCATAATGAATGTTATCTTGTCACAGATATTCTATTTTACTATTTATAGGATTAGTGTATATTACTTTATCACTGTTTATACCTCTTTCCCCTAAACTTCCCATACATTCAATTGCATTGTCACTTTTTTTCTTTTGACTTCTAAGCTTGCAGTGATAGTTTTATCAAAGTGGCTAGTTTCTAAAGTTCCTTATTCTTTTCTCATTACTAGTGGCTTAAAACATAACATAGAACCATGGAATGTCTTTTAAGTACAAAAGAAAGGTCTTTGGGATACTAAAGTGTTCAAACATTTGTGTTGTCAAATCAATCCCTTTTATTTCCCATCATTCCAACTTGATCACATTAACTGACGTAAAGGCCTAATGATTTGGTCCCTAATCAACTATGGAATCTGCATTAAGTGAGATACACTATCATACATATTTTGCACCCAAAGAGAGTGGGGAAAACATGCCAGAACCAACTCTGAGGTTCATTTTAATAAAAAAATTTCTAAGAAGCAATTCACATTCATACTATGATGCATATATCGACCGTAAGTCTTGTCTAGTATCCTTTGTTAGGCACATGTGCATCAACAATTTTGTTTATAGAATATATAAGATTATACTTTTATTTTCCAACAACAATACTAAAATGATTATGAGGAGATTCTGAGTTCTAAGTCTTAAAGCCACATACCAAGTCTGCTTAATTCACTTGGAATGCTTCTTTAACTAAAATCCACTGCTATCATTTGTATGAGAATTGACCATGACTACTTGATATGCTTTCTTCATGTATGTTCACATCTAATTCAACCATATACAATTAGACTAGGTATTAGTTATGAAAAGATTGGGTTTGTTAGTCTTATTCAAGATGGGAATTCAATGTGAATTTTGGTTTATTTTGTTTGGTAATAAATATATGTTTCTTGTTGTAAGCTTCTTAACTATTCTATCGTCCTATATTTATTTCACTGGATCATTTTAGATTTTCATGCAATACGAGAACAATAAACAATGAAGTATGTTATACAACTTATGTAGTAGCTAAGAACTAAAGTCAACCACTATTCAAATTTTCAAATTAATTAAAATTTCTACTTCCCCATGCACGCAAACCCTTCCTATCTAGTTTTTTTTCTTCGATCAACCATGGTATTTTTCTCCCTGATCTTTTGTTCTTGGGATAATCAAGAGAGGAGAGGGGAGAGAGTTGGGAGATTGCCCTTCCTTATGCCTTGACTCAGTGTCATGCATTCTAGAATTCACACACAGAGAGAGAAAGAGCAAGACAATTGCAATATTTTTACCATATAACTCATCAACTTTAAGCAATTTCAAATGAGTTGGAAACATACGTATCAAGGAATCAGTAAGTTTGCACTATCCTTATGTAGCTATATGTAATTGGTATTTTCCTTATCATTGATCCACATTATGAAGAGTTGATTTGATACTCAAGCATGTTCTCTACAATTATGCAAATGAAGATGTGTCAAAAGGTTCATGGTTTGTTGTCATGATCTAGAGCATATTGACCGTTGCTAACAATATTGTGGTACCTGTCCTGGTATATACTCTATTTGAATTATTATTTTTAGTGGAATTATCTATGGTTTATTGTTTTCACGTCCAACAAGAGACATATACTCTATTTGACTAATTATTTTTCCATAAAACATCTCTTTTTTACTACTTTCCTGTCAAACAAAATTCATATGTCATATCTTTGATCATATTTCAAAAAATTATGCAATGTGTAATGTTATACATGATCACAGTAGATGTTACATGTATCATATGAGGCTTCATTTTCTAAATAAAAACCTATGTATTGTCTTATCTCTATATCTAAACCTATATGATAGATGTGGATATGCCTCTTAATCATCAATCATGGCCTTCAAACTCTCATTTAGTTGCAACATCTTCATAGGTATCTTTGACATATGTACATGTAATTATCGTAGTCCTTTCCTTTCAAGAAGTCCATCACTCGGAGTAACCTTTCTATCTACAATTTTGAAATATTGCTCAATCCACATGCAATATATACTAAATGTACCCTTTACTGCGTGCATGTGTATATCTTGATTAACTCTAAATGCATCCTCAATTATCTTATAGTTTCTTATATATTTGAGTTTTTTTTCATGTCAGGTGAAGAAAGCGAATTTCTTTACCCATGAATTGCAAATTTCTTACACAACTCCTTATTTGGTGCATGATTTCATATATGTAGATGTCAATATTATTTTTTTCAATTGATGTGGACATGACTAGATATTTTTTTAGTGTGTTCTCCTGAAAGTTTGACATATACATTATTCAAAACATGTTATGTCCACAAATCAAGATAAAGTCAACTACGCTTCCCTCTAATTTGTTTCATCAGTAATGGCAAGGTTAGTGTTTCTACATTACTGTCTCAAAAGAAATGGTTTTGTTTCTAGTTCTCGAGGAATATCCTTCTTTGGTTTTTCTTCATTCTAATGTTGTTTTATATATTGCAACTATTCACTTGTTTAAATGTGTCTGTAACATGTACAAGCTTTGTATTTATCTTTGTACCTCAACATGACACATATAGTGTTTCATTGGTCTTTAGTAAGCAGTAAGAGGATACATATAGTGCTTCATTGTTCTTTGGCAAGCAATAAGATAGAATGTGCCATTTGTCATTTATCAAATACATTTCAATAAATAATAACTAATGTTCCCAAATCTTAAAAATGAACCAACAAAATTTTGACCATGATAAACATTTTGGTGTGATATATCATTATTGATTGATGAAGTCCTACACCAAGTTTTGTTAGTAGAGGAATATGATTATAAGGTTACATGAGCATAGTGTTGTGATTTTGTGGCGTAGGAGCATGGGGTACTACCTTAAATAGATAGGTGCATACCAATGGTATGTATGAAATGGCATCTATAAGTAATATGAGGTTGGATCATACTTTAGATTCTATTATTGCTTTATGGTATGGTTAATTATATGTTTGATTTGTACCTTCTTTATCGTTTTTTTATGGCTTACATAACAAAAAACTAGCCAAACATTTTGTATAAACACAACTATGAGTTCTAGCATGCTTTTCCCTTTACTCAAATGTCATTAAAATAGAACAACATGTATACATCTTCCATTCATAGTACGAAATCAATTATTTGAGTCATTTACAGTTAACTTTAAACAAAAACAAGTTGTTATTAAAACATTCTTTTCTTAAATCTCGTACATCTGAATTTATTTCCACATATACTTGTGGTTCAACATCTTAAGATGAGTTGATGTGCCTATAAGGACTTCTGCTTTAATAGAGAAGGTTCCTTTTGATTGTGATGAAAGAGATTAGCTATCGCTAGAATTTTTGGATTAGGGAACACTTCGCTCTTGAGGAATCAAGAAAACATGCAAGACTTCCTTGTGGTTTAAGGTTGGATTACAAATAGTTGAGCATGGGATTTATCCCATCAAGATGCCAGGGTTTGACGGGATTGGGATGAATAGCTCATGAGGTGTAGAGTCAGGCTTTTGGGGTACTTTCAGCTGTCTTTTTTGCAAACTTTTGTCTTATGCTTTGTATGTTTTTCTTTTTCAATTGGTATTGAATGTCATGTATCAACCAAAATACAAAATCTATATTTCACTTTCTCTCTTACATATATAGAAAATGTTTAAGGATGACAACATGACTCATTATGCTTTTTTCCTAAAAAACTACCATCATAATTAAGATTAATTAATATTTTTTTGTTTCATTCTTTGATTGAAGTGGACTATGTGTTTTTCACTATTGAAATAAGCTTTTTAACATTTTGCCTCAACCATAATATAGATATCCTTGAGGGTTTCTTTAGAAGATAACATGTGTACGTCACATTTGTGATGCATGTAGAAGAAAGCATAGTAGACTGTATTGCTTTCTTAGGGGAGAATATCAGGGTCAAAGACCGATCGACAGATCCCCCTTAGTTTCTTAGTATTATTCATGCTTCTCCTTTGTATACTTTTGGCATGGATAACCTCTCATTTAGATACTAAAGTAGTACAAAGTTAATCAGGCCACTACTACATATTTTGCTCTGTTTCTTTGTTATAAACTATACTGGTAGTTACTTAAATGTCACAATCAATTAATTTGGAATTAAATATGCCTATTTGATTTTGAATTTTTAATGTTTTCATTATATCTTTGCAAATGAATTGAAGCAGTTGTGTGCATCTGTAAGTCAGAAGCCCCCCACCCACCTCAATAGGAACTTGGAGTTGTTGAAGTGAATTTTCTTAAAGCCACACATCATAAATTGTCAGGAAAATAGTATATCAACTTTAACCATATTTGGGTGTCCAAAAAAAAGAAGGCTTTCAGGAAGAATCTGAGATCCCCTTGCCTAATTGGCATACTTATGAATATATCAGTTACTATGCTAGTAAATTTGATAAGGTCAACTTGAATTGATTCTCAAAGATTCTATGTAAAGAGTAGGCATCCTTCCACTAACAATCACAATAGGTAGATGAGTTAAAAACATATTCAGGGTAACTAGTAATGTGGTCAGAAATGATATCTTCATTAGATAAAAAGGAACCATCAATCACTAAATTGTAGATCATGTTTCTCAATCTTCTTGTCTGGAGAGAAGAGTAGAAGAACTTAGTATTACTATCACCTTCTTTCCACCACTGCACACTAGACTTTTTGTGAAAGAATGCTTCCTTAGCCTTAATAGCCTCAACAACCTTCAATCTAATTGAATTAAGCTCAGCCTGTAAAGACACATTACTAGGATCCTTGTCTGCCTTGACTAGAAGATAATGAGCCTAATCTTCCAATCTAGCAGCTCAAGAAGAGAAAATTTCTCCTTTATCCTTTTTCCACTTAATCATAGCCATATTAACAACATTAAGCTTCATGTAGATCATGTACATAGGAGCTCCAGAGTCATCAACATTCCAAGCTCCTTTGACAACCTCCATAAATCCCTCAGTAGAGACCCATGCATTGACAAAGAGGGGATGGAGGTGGATAAAACCCCAGGGCCTAATGGCTTCAACTCAATGTTTTCTCAAAAGCCTTGGGACATTGTTGGAGAGGATATTTAGAGCTTTTAAGGGAGTGTGTTATAACCTCAATTTTCATAAGTTTGGATTGAAATGTAATTTCTCCATTAAAGATATATATATATATATATATATATATATATATATATATGAAAATTGTATGATTTGAATTCTTTGCATGGATTTCTTCACTAAATATCTTCTATATGTGTGGCTTTGTGGGCCTTGTTGTTTAATGAGCCCAATACCAAAAAGGGAATAAAAGATGAAAAGAAATCCTAAATAAAGGAAATTGAGATAATATTAATGAAGGTCGTAGAAACACCTATAAGGCTAAGAGTTTGCTCATCATGAGAGGATTTCGAATCCCAAAGATTTCTTGAATTACAAGGAATCCAAAGAAAGGATATAAAAGTAAAAGAGAGAGAAAATATGAATAAATTATGCCTTAATAAGTGTTAACTTGTATAAGAAGAAAACCATTTTTTCCTTTTGATTTTGGGACTCAAATTTGGTGTACGAGTAGATAATTTCAATACAAAGTTTCCTTTAAAATTTGGAAGAAAAAGGATAAAGAATAAGGAGTTATCCATTTTATAAGATTCCTATAGAAAAAGGATAATCCTTTGAATAAATCAAATGTCACAATTCAATATTTTGATTTATTGGCAACACCAGAAAATTGAGCCCCAGATCGTGCGATCCAGCTTGATGCGATGGCACTGGGTCATCATCAAGGTCCCAGTCTGAGAAGGAAGTCAGTTAGATTCCCACTCGATCTTTCTCGATCCCTGATGCACGAGAGGACTTGGAAACTTGATCAGCAAGTTTGGGAAATCTTTCTGAGTCTAACCATCCCTAGATTCAGGGGGTTTCGTGATGAAACCAGGGAATTCCCAAACCATGGGAGTTGATGGTCTACCCTATATATATGGGGGGGATACTCCATGATACCAGCATACCTGCAACCTATTCTCGTGAGATCGGAGTGCATAGGAGAACGACTTGGTGTTGGTAATTTGAAGTTTCATCTTGACCTACACCCCATCGGAGAATAGCTTCTGCCAAGAGTTGTGCGGCATCATTCCGATGGTAGGGGGAAGAAGATGAAGAATTGATGGTGCCTTCATGTTCGGGGGAGTGAGAAAGAGCTTCCGGTCATGTTGGCTTGGGCGCAAACATCCTAGATCTCAAATTCAACCGTGCTCGCGCGGGGAGGAAGCCTGAGATAGAAGATGACCTGTGAAATTACGTGTTTTCCCTCGCGTCACGGTTAAAGAGGTAAGCCCTTTTCGGTAATCTCGCATGTACTTTTTGTTTCACAAGTGCACACCTATGCAGGGCCCCGCAGTCCAATTGGTGTGAGCCTACTGGCACCGGCCTGACTCACTGGTGAGGGTTTAATAAACCCAAAATTCCACGTGTCTTTTCCTGATTGGTGGGAAAAGAGTTTTCTTGTAAAAATCATAGTTAATGATAAGAGTGTCAGATAGAAACAAATTACATATGAAAGTTTATCAAAAAAATGTGTAGAATCCGGTAAAAATTGAATCAAGTCTTGATATCTGATGTATTTCTAAAAGTACATTAAGTTACCCATGTTAATGTATTGAGCCATGATAAAACCCTAATTGTGATAGAAAATTGGATTTCATTTCTTGATTAGGTTATTTGGAGTTATGGTAACCTATTGAGAATAAGAAGAAGAAATTAATTTTGAAAGGATGACAATATGTTTGTTTTAGGGTTTTATATACACATGAGTATGGAATAATGAACTTAAAAACCCTAATTTAGGGTTAATGATTTCTAAAGTGGTATAATTCGAAATTCATCATAGGGAAGTGATACTAAGTTGATCCTAAGCTTATTAGGAAGATGTTAATAAGCTAATTAGGGTTTGCACTTAGTTTTGCTATTTTTAGGGTTTTGTAGTTATGATGGTGAAAAGTTGTGAATAAACCCTAATAAAACCCTAATCTGGTTTAGAAACCCTAGGAAGCAATTTCAAGCCAACTAAATAGATTCTTGATAAGTGTGTAGTAAATATGTTACATATGCTTTTCAGGAATTATGTGATTGTTGAATTATGTGCTTGGACTGCTTGCTTGGTTGGAATTTTTCTTGTGAAATATATTGATCGTGTGTGTGGTTAAATCATGAGTAACCGCATTTTGTTTCACAGTGTTTCTCGAGGATTTATCAATTGCAATGAAAACAATACTGCTTGGATGTTTCATTACTGCAATATTTAAAGTGACTATGTGTATAACAATTGAAGTATAAGTGTGACTGTTCTCAAACCTACATACCATCTCTGGATGTATGATGTGATACCAAGCTCTAGAGGGAAGGTCTAGAGTGGTCAAGCCCTAGAGGGAAGACCAACGGGCACCCAGAGAGGTGACCCCAGGCACCAAGCTCGGGATGGAGAAGGTGGCCTTAATGTCCCTTGTAAGGACTAAACCCTAAGAGAGGGTATCCCAGAGTATGAGTAAACGCGGTTGGGAAGTCACATTGAAAACGTAATTGTGCATTGTTAACAACTACTTGATATGATTAGGTTGTTAAAACTTATGTGCAATATTTTTTTTGTCCCCACATACCAGTATATTCATTTACACTGACCGCGTTTTGTTTTTCGATGTTTTCGGTAATATCTGAAATTGGGCAAATAGTAAAGTGGCACCTGTGAAGAATAAAGTTAAAATTATAAGGAGGATTTAGGTATATAGAATTCTACTTCAGGTAAAATTTCATGTTACTTAATTTTTGAAGGTATGTTAAAAGAAAAAAATTATTCTAGTTTTCAGTTTAGTCTTTAGTAGAATTTACTAATTATTTCTGACTAATTGCAAAAGCACTAATCATATTTGGCATAACGCCTCTGATTTCTTGGTCTCCCGTAATTGTGAGTTACCGAGAAGTGGGGTCGTTAGTTTTGGTATCAGAGTGTGGTTTTCCATTTAATCTCTAATAATTATTAAATTTTACAAACTCTTTAGAGCCCAAGGGAGTTATTAGAGGATTTTCTGATGATGGAGGTGTCTAGAAAAGGATCATGATCTGGGGGTTGGCAATATTTTCCTCCACCCCGCTAGTCAGTCTAAGAGGACTCCCAGATTATGTGTGAATGTCTAGCCAAAATCTGAGGAATAGACTCAAAATAATATACCTCTAGGTCTTCTCATCTATTTTCATCTCTTCTTTACCTCTTATTTCTTGAGAAACATTAAGTACTTAAGGTTTTCTCTCTCTCTCCACCACCTCCTGTGTCTGGTAATTCAAAGTGTTAAGGATTAAGGGATCCTCTCCCAAACAATAAAATGCATGTAAATAAGATGACATGGACGTAAGTTTAAGCTTATATATCTTCCAAATTATAAATATGTATTTAAAGGATTTTTAACTTGAGTGAAACAGTATGGCTCGTGTGAATACCGTAGCTACTCCCGTCAAGGCCACCGAGAACCCTGCTAGGGGTTGGCCTCCCCGCAAGAGGAAGGGATCTTTTGAGAAGAGGAAGAGGGACCATGGTGATGAGTGCTCAAAGAAGAGAAAGAGACCCAAGGGAACCGCAAAAGAAGGCTCATACCCTAAGCTGGTTCCCTTTGACAACCTAGAGATGGATCAGGAAGAGGAACACATGTCTGAAGATAAGGTTAAGTTACCTACCATGGTAGTTTAAACCCCTGATTCCTTATGGATGGAACAATAGAAGAAGCTAACTGAGGCCATTAGTTCCTTGGCCCTCAGGGATATAGCCAGAGATGAAAATGGTGAACCACTTTTCGTTCGTCCCCGACTTGGAGTCACCATTTTGGACTTTGTCAAGCTGAACATTGAGAAATTATGGGGAGAGGATAAGACTAAAGTGGTCAAAAAATTAGATACATGGCTGCTAGCAGTTGAGAACAGTTTCCACATGCTAGAGGTACAACCGAATAAGAAGGTCCCTTTTGCTACTCACCTCTTAGAAGGAGAAGCCAAGATCTGGTGGGAGAACCATATCATGGGTCGAGATCTGAATGAGGAACTAATGGAATGGACCGACTATAGGATTATCTTCATAGCCAGATTCATCCCCACCTCATCTAAGAAAGAGAAGGAAAGAGAGTTCACCAACATGATCCAAGGTAGCCTATCGGTTGCGGACTTTGGCCGCAAGTTTTGCATCTTGGAGCATTTTGGGCACATGATGACTGTGGAAATACGGGTGGACCATTTTGTAGAGCATATTCACCCTGCAATCAAGCCTCATGTGATGGAGAGTAAACCATCAACCTTCACTAAAACCTACAACATTGCCTTAGACATGGAGAGGATGGTGATGCCTACTCAGAACCCCTCTAAAGGATATTTGGGTTTCACTAAAGGTACCCAAGGACAGAAGAATGATCACAAGAAAGGACAAGGACATAACCACACCAAGGGCCAGCATGGAAACAAAGGAAAGCCATGTGGTGAGAGTCTCTTTTAGAAGTGTCATAGCTGTGGATGGACACATCCTAGGAACTTCCGCTTCGAGAAGAGGGTATGCTTTTATTGCCAACAGGAGGGAGACTTCACCGCCAACTATCCTCTACCTGATCTGAGAGGTCCAGTGGCAACGCTACCAGTGGCAGCAACACCCCCAGCAAGAGGAGGAGTACCACGTGGAGGTCCACCTATTGTAGAGAGGATACAAGCCAGAGTGTTCTCCATCGACAATGAAGAAGCTCATGCGAATGCTAATAGGTTAACATAGGGTAATGACCTGTAGAGTTTTCCTTTCCGTTTAGTTTCATCATGTAATAGTCATTTGATATAGTATGAAACTATGCATGCATGCTTGAAGTCATGGGACAAAATGTAAAAGCTCTTTTTATTCTGGTTCTACTAATACTTTCATTTTGAGAAATCTGGAAACTATGTTTTATTTGGACATCAAGGATTTAGGTTATGTTTTGGATGTCACAACCCCGAGTGGTCAGATATGTACGTCTCTTTTAAAAATCCTTGTCTTGCCAGTTAAGTACATGAGTCATGAGCTTCCTACTGACTTCATCCTCCTCGATATGAATGATTTTGATGTGATCATTGGTATGGATTGGCTTTACACTTATAGAGAACATATTTACTATAGGGAAAAGAATATCCTTATTAGAAAACTTGGTCATCCACACTTTACCATTCGAAGAAGGAGAGATACGACCACCAGCCTATATATGTCAGCTCTGAAGGCCAAGAAAATGATATCCAAAGGCTGTAAAGATTTCCTAGCAGTAGTCACAGAGCTGGAGCCTAAGGTGCAATCTCTTGAGGAGATAAAGGTAGTTAGGGAGTATGCAGACTTTTTCCAGATGACTTGTCTAGAATTCCCCCTGAGAGAGAGGTGGACTTTTCGATAGAACTAGCTCCCACGACAAACCCTATGTCTAAGGCACCTTACAGGATGGCCCCTACAGAGTTGCCCAAGTTGAAGAAACAACTATAGGAATTCCTAGATAAAGGTTTCATTAGGCCTAGTACATCACCATCCAGTCCTTTTTGTAAAGAAGAAGGATGGATTGATCATAATGTGTATCGACTACAGGATGATCAATCAGGTGACCATTAATAACAAGTACCCTCTACCCACGATAGACGACCTTTTTGACCAGCTCAAATCGGTTTGAGTCTTTTCTAAGATTGATTTGAGGTCTGGATACCACCAGGTGCGAGTCAAGAGTGATGACATCTGAAAGACAGCTTTCTGAACCCAATATGGACATTATGAGTTTGTGGTCATACCTTTTGGGTTATCCAACGTACTTAGTGTCTTTATGAACCTCATGAATAGTGTTTTCCAACCCTTCCTTGACTCCTTTGTCATAGTGTTCATAGATGACATCCCAATATATTCTGATGACCTAGAACAACACTGTGACCATCTGGGTAGAGTCCTTGATATCCTGAGAAAGCAGAAGTTCTATGGGAAATTCTCAAAATGTGAGTTTTGGATAGACTGTGTCATGTTTCTTGGACACATCATATATGGAGGAACAATCATCGTGGATCAAGCTAAAGTGTTAGTCGTTTGAGATTGGCCTGCACCGAAGAACCCCTCTGAGATCTGTAGCTTCTTGGGATTGGCCGGATACTATGGACGCATCATGAAGGATTTCTCAAAGACTACTTTTCCACTCACCAAGATGAACTGGAAGTATGAAAAGTTTGTGTGGTCTGACGTATGTGAAGCTCACTTCCAAGAACTAAAGGAGAAGTTGACCACCGCTCCAGTGTTGATCTTGCCTTCTAGTAATGAGGGTTTCATGATCTTCACGAAGACATTAAAGATGGGACTTGGTTGCATGTTGGAATAGAATCGACATGTGGTTGCATATGCTTCCTGACAACTCAAACCCAATGAGGTGAATTACCCGATGCATGACTTAGAGTTGTTTGTTATCATTCATGCTTTGAAGATATGGTGGCATTACCTATATGGATCTACCTTCAAGATCTTCACCGATCATAAGAGTCTGAAGTATCTCCTAACACAGAGAGACATGAACCTATGACAACGACGATGCATGGAGTATATGAAGGACTACGATTTCTTCATTTCCTATCACCTTGGAAAGGCAAATGTCGTAGCTAATTGGCTTAGTCAGAAATACCTCAGGAGCATAGCTGTCTTGTCTAGTCAGTGGAGGAATCTAGAAGATCTTATAGAGTGGACTCCACAACCGTTAGAGGACCAAGTTTGTTTAGCCAATATCCAGATCAAATTAGATTTGTTGAGCAATTTAGTGGCTACTCAGTTGACCAGTTCAGAACTTAGAAGGAAGAATGGTTTGTTAGAGAAACCTCATACCCATCTCTCAGTAGGAGTGGATGGTGGAATCTGTTACAAGAGTCATATTTGGATTCCTGAAGACTCAATGTTGAAGGATTGTGTTTTACAAGAGGCTCATTGTAACGACCCTGCTTCCTGGTAACCCCCAATTAAGGAAGATGAAGAAGTCAGAGCCATTATCCCAAAACATGATCATTGGTTTTGCAAATAATCAATAATAATTAATAAATTCTACCACAACTAAGCTTGAAACAGGATACAAAATTCTCTTTTCTCATACCTTGAAAAATATAGGTGTTGAGGGACTTTACCCAGATGAGAACTATCTATCTATAATCCTCCAATTCTTTATTAAGCTTTATTCCACAATGTCTCCTTAAAGGAATATCCATTTTATGATAAACCTGAAATGCCGACAAACAAAAGTCGGTCGGTATAATGAATTATACTAGTATGTGGGGGAACCACAAACTTGCATTTAAATGTAACAACATATTGCAAGAAGTTATGATTTAACAAAACAAACTTTACATTTTGAACATAACTACTCAATCCATACATACCCTAACCTCTGTGTTGTCCATGCAGTGGACATGGATACTAACTCTCATATGGTAGATCTCAACTAACCCCCATGATCCTACCTAATAGGTAGATCAATAGATAGGGTCGAAGAGTCGCATGGCCCTACCCAAGAGTAGACCAAGGCATCAACTCATGATAACCTGAGGATCCTACCTCATAGGTAGACCATATACTAGGTCATCTTAACATCATCAAAGCTACAAAGGAGGACCAGAATCTGAGCTAGTCATGCATATAGACTTATGGTGATAGCCATAGTCACTTTATAGTTGCATGAAATAAAAGTCATCCAAGAAGTTATTTCCAAGAAACCGATAAAACTTTGGGAATCACCTTGAAACTAAAGTGATTTATCCATAAGCGTAACCACAAACTTGACTTGGGAGTCTCATAGAAGCAATATATCCAAATCGAACTAGATGTCCAATCAGGCAAGCCAATCAATCAAGCAAGCAAGCATTGATACTGAAAACATGTATAACACCTAGTTGTTACCCTCACATCAAACAACTCTTTATTGACTTGGGACACCTTTCTAAGGTTTCTTAGTCTCATTAGTATTCATTAGGGCTTCTTAGATCAATTTCTCGCACTTTTTCCTTTTTAGGTCAACAAACCCTAAAACAACTTTTCTACTCATAAAAACCCTAATTACTCAAATTATCCACATAAAGGATCTTATATACTCAAATTAACTTTAGAACATCATATCTCTATCTTATTCATGGATTTGCACAATTAAAACCACTAAAAGACATAATTATCAAAATTAGGATTTTTAGGCCCATTAATGCATATTCATGTACATGGAACCCTAAATTATACAATTATGTGAAAATATCACTTTTTAGATCTAAAACTTCCTTATATTAAAAACAAGTTAATTTCCACTTTAAACATCCATATAACCCGTCCCAATTCATTAATCATCAAAGATTAGGGTTTTTCATTAATTAAACCATTAAAGATAGCGTCTTTACCTACTTTTTGAATTGCAAGTAGAATCAGGATTTCATTATATTTTTATTGCATTCCTTACATTCTCCTAATCAATTTTCATATATAACTTGTTTTAATCCGAGTTACCAAAATTTAGTTATGAAAATTGCAAGATAAAACAATTATGGACCAATTAGGTGACACCACGTGTACGCTTACCTTGAATTCATTGGGTCCACGCCGAACCCGGTTGGACTAGTAGTTGTGCGCCACACCAAAAGTTCAATCCCATGAGACTAGGCCCGCCTCCCCTCACAAAAAAACATCTTTTCCCTTTCCTTCTCATCGTTAGGGTCCGGGGAAAAGAAGTAAATTGACATCTTCTCTTCTTCAACCTCCCGAACAATGCTCCGCAGAGCAACTTACCGCCATGGTCAACTTTCCCCTTGACTCCAGGCATCTTGCCTCATCAGCCACCGGTGATGGTTTCCCCACTGCCGCATGGTCCCTTCGCATCTTGCGGTGCTCTCTGTATGCTCCAGATCGGTCCTAAGCAGGTGGTCAATTAGAGCTAGAAAGTTGACGGTAGCAGTACCTTCATGGAGCGGGAGCAACCTTCCACTAGAGATCGGAAGCAGAGGGAGAAGAACGCAGGGTCTAGTGGACCCTCGTGATGATCTTCTTGGTCTCACTGAGGCATGTACTCCCCCTTATATAGGCATGGGGTATGGTTCCAATTGTTTACGAAACTGAGAAAATAGGGGTCATCCTGGTCTGACTTCCTCTCCCAAGATCAAATATTAAATTTCTAGGACTCCTTATTGATCAGGGAGGGTGGATATGTGGATCAATTCCTTGCTTTACTATTTCCCTTTCTCATTTCTAACCGAGGTGCAGCCATCATTAGATCCAGATCTAACGGCTATCGGGCCCTCAGTAAGAACAGAAAACAAATCGGATTGTGACATTTAATATAATCCTTCTCACTTTAGGAAAACTTACAAAATTCATATATCCCAAACCACATGTCCAATTAATACTAAAGTTTAAGGGAAAGTCCATAAGGACTTAAACTACTTGTGTGCCAAGTTTGGGACTAAAACTCAAAAGTATGAGAGACTTTTTTTCATATTCAAGTTATCACTTATTAAGGCATATTTTATGCATATTTTCTCTCTCCTATTCTTTTATTCTCTTTATTCGGATTCCTTGTATCCCAAGAAAACATGTGGAGTTAGAAACCTCATCCAAGATTATTACGTTAACCATATTTCCACATATTTCTCATATTTTTATTATTATCTCAATTTCCTTCTTAATAATGCATTATTTGATTTCTTCTTTTTCTTTTAATCATATTGGACTCGTTATCATATTATGAACCACGAAATTACATGAAAAAAGGAAATATTGCAAAGGAAATCCATTCAATACATATAATTCATACAATTCCCATAATCATACATTTATTGGGGAAATTGCATTTCCAACCAAAAGAACCCAAAAATTTGGGTTGTAACACTGATGGTTCTAAGTATACGATACACCCGGGTACTACACAGATGTTTATAGATATGTAGAGGTATTTCAGGTGGCCAAGAACAAATAGAGACATTGCAGCATATGTGGCCAGCTATCTTACGTGTCAGATGGTGAAGGCTAAACACCAATGACCTGGCAGACTTTTACAGTCGATAGAGATTCTAGAGTGGAAATGGGAGTAGATCACCATGAATTTCATGGTGGGTCTACCCCATACCAAGAGAGGTCATGATGCAATATGGGTTGTGGTAGATCTCCTTACCAAGTCAGCACACTTCCTTTCCCTAAAGACCACTGCCAAGGTGTAAGACCTAGCCGAGTTGTACATCAGAGAGATAGTATTGTTGCATGGTGTACCGAGTTCGATCAGCTCCGTCCGAGACCCAAAGTTCACTTCCAAACTGTGGAAGCAAGTACAAGAAGAACTTGGTATAAGGTTGAAGTTTAGTACCGCTTATCACCCCCAGATTGATTGTCTGTCAAAAAGGACGATTCATACATTAGAGGATCTGTTCAGAGCTTGTGTGCTCAATTGGGGTGGAACATGGGAGTAGTACTTACCTTTAGCCGATTTTTCCTACAACAACAACTACGAAGCTAGTATCAAGATGCCTCCGTATGAAGCTTTATATGGGACACCGTTTCGGTCACCGCTTCACTGGGATGATGTCGGTGAGAGGATCTGGTTGAGGTCAGATGAGCTCCAAGGGTATGCAAATAAAGTCACTTTGATCAAGCAGAAGCTGAAGAGAGAACAAGATCAACAGAAGTTGTATGCTGATGCGAAGTGGTCTGATGTGTAGTTCACTGTGGGAGAGTATGTGTTTTTGAAAATCTGATCGCTCTGATCAATATCTAAGAATAGAGGAAAGTTGAGTCACCGATATGTGGGTCTGTTTGAGGTGTTAGAGAGGATTGGTGAAGTTGCATACCATTTGGCATTAACCCCTTAGTATAGTATGATGCATGATGTTTTCCATGTGTCCAACCTAAAGCGATATGTGCACGATCTGAGCCATGTGTTGAGCATTGAACCAATAGAGCTTCAAGGGAAGCTGACATATCCTGAGTCACCTTTGTGAATTTTAGATACCAAGGTGAAAGAACTCAGATGTAAGAATATAGAGATGGTAAAGGATCTTTGAAAGTATCATGGAGAGGATGAGGCCACATGGGAGCTAAAGTCAGACATGGAAAAAGCATATCCTGACTTGTTTGTTTGATTGCTGAATTTTGTGGACAAAATTCTTATAAGGAGGGGAGGATGCTGTAACTTCAATTTTCATAAGTTTGGATTGAAATGTAAATTCTCCATTAAAGATATATAAATATGATAATTGTATGATTTGAATTCTTTGTATGGATTTATTTGCTAAATATATTCTATATGTGTGGCTTTGAGGGCCTTGTTGTTTAATGAGCCCAATACCAAAAAGGGAATAAAAGACGAAAATAAATCCTAAATAAAGGAAATATAGATAATATTAATGAAGGTTGTAGAAACACCTAGAAGGATAAGAGTTTTCTCATCATGAGAGGATTTTGAATCCCAAAGGTTTCTTGAATTACAAGGAATCCAAAGAAAGGATATAAAAGTAAAAGAGAGAAAAAATATGAATAAATTATGCCTTAATAAGTGTTAACTTCTATAAGAAGAAAACACCTTTTTCCATTCGTGTTTGGGACTCAAATTTGGTGTACGCATAGATAATGTCAATACAAAGTTTCCTTTAAATTTGGAAGATAAAGGATAAAAGAATAAGGAGTTATTAATTTTATAGGATTCCTATAGAAAAAGGAGAATCCTTTGAATAAATCAAATGTCACAATTCAATATTTCGATTTATTGGCAACACGGGCAATCTGAGCCCCAGATCGTGCGATCCAGCTTGATTTGACGGTGCTGGGTCATCATCACGGTCCCAGTCTGAGAAGGAAATCTATTAGATTTCCTCTTGATCTTTCTCGATCCTTGATGCATGAGAGGACTTGGAAACTTGATCAGCAAGTTCGGGTGATCTTTCCGAGTCTAACCATCCTTGGATTTAGGGGTTTTGTGATGAAACCAGGGAATTCCCAAACCACATGAGTCAATGGTCTACCATATATATGAGGGGATACTCTGTGATACCAGCATACCCGCAACCTATTCTCATGAGATCGGAGTGCAAAGGCAAACGACTTGGCATTGGCAATCTGAAGTTTCATCTTGACATGCACCCCGTCAGAGAACAGCTTCTGCCAAGAGTTGTGTGGTGTCATTCTAGTGGTAGGGGGAAGAAGATGAAGCAATTGATGATGACTTCGTGTTCGGGGGAGTGAGACGGAGCTTCTGATCCTGTTGGTTCATGCACAGACATCCTAGATATCAGAGTCAACTGGTGAGTTGACCGGGAGCTCATGCGGGGAGGAAGCTTGAGGTTGAACACGACGACCTATGAAATTATGTGTTTGCCCTTGTTTCGTCATTAAAGAGGTAAGCCCTTTTCGGTAATCTCACATTTCCATTTTGTTTCGTGAGTGTGTGCCTGTGCGGGGCCTGACAGTCCAGTTGGCATGAGCCTACTGGTTCCAGCTTAACTCACTGGGAGGGTTTAATAAACCTGAAATTCCACGTGTCTTTTCCTGATTGGTGGAAAAGAGTTTTCTTGTAAAAATCATAGTTAATTATAGGAGTATCGGATGGAAACAAATAATATATGAAAGTTTATCAGAAAAATGTGTAGAATCCAATAAAAATTGATTCAAGGTCTAATATTGGATGTAGTTCTAAAAGTACATTAAGTTACCCATGTTAATGTATTAACCCATGATAAAACCCTAATTGTGATAGAAAATCAGATTTAATATCTTGATTAGGTTATTTTGAGTAATGGTAACCTATTGAGAATAAGAAGAAGAATTAAATTTTGAAAGGATGACAATATGTTTTTTTTAGGGTTTTATATACACATGAGTATGTAATAATGAACTTAGAAACCCTAATTTAGTATTAATAATTTCTAATGTGGTATAATTCAAAATTCATCATAGGGAAGTGATACTAATGTGATCCTAAGATTATTAGGAAGATGTTAATAACCTAATTAGGGTTTGCACTTAGCTTTTCTCTTTTTAGGGTTTTTTAGTTATGATGGTGAAAAGTTGTGAATAAACCCTAATAAAACCCTAATCTGGATTAGAAACCGTAGGGAGTAATTTCAAGCCAATTAAATGGATTATTGATAAAGTGTGTTGTAAATAGGTTACATATAATTTTTAGGAAGTTTGTGATTGTTGAATTGCATGCTTGGACTGCTTTCTTGCTTGGAATTGATATTTACTTGTGAAATCTACTGATCAGGTATGTGGTTAAATTATGAGTAACCGCATTATGTTTCACGACATTTCTTGAGGATTTATCGATTGCAATGAAAACTATACTTCTTGGATGTTTCATTATTGTAATCTTTAAAGTGACTATGTGTATAAAAACTTATGTATAAGTGTGACTGTCTCGAACCTACATACCATCTCTAGATGTATGATGTGATACCAAGCCCTGGAGAGAAGGTCTAGAGTGGTCAAGCCCCTAAGGGAAGACCAATGGGCACCTAGAGAGGTGACCCCAGGAACCAAGCTCAGGATGGAGAAGGTGGCCTTAATGTCCCTTACAAGGACTAAACCCTAAGAGAGGGTATCCCAGGGTATGAGTAAAAGTGGTTTGAAAGTCACATTGAAAACGCAATTGTGCATTGTTAACATCTACTTGATATGATTAGGTTGTTAGAAATGATGTGCAATATTTTGTTTGTCCCCACATACTTGTATATTCATTTATATTGACTGCATTTTGTTTGTCACCATTTTAGGTAATATCTAAAATTGCAAAATAGTAAAGTGGCACCTGTGAAGAATAAAGTTAAAATTATAAGGAGGATTTTGGTAGATAAAATTCTACTTCGGGTTCAATTTCCAGTTACCTAATTTTTAAAGGTATGTTAAAAGAAAATTTGTATTCTAGTTTTCAGTTTCATCTATAGTAGAATTTACTAATTATTTCTGAATAATTTCAAAACCATTAATCCTTCTTGGCATAACACCTCAGACTTCTTGGTCTACTGTAATTGGGGGTTACCGAGAAGCGGGGTCGTTACAGAGTGCAATAGTGCTTTCATTGTTCTGATTCCTAAAGTTCGTGAGGCTTATCTCCTTATGCAATATCCTATACAAGGTAGAAACAAAAATTATAGCTAATAGATTGAGTGATGTGATGTCTAATATTATAAGTCTAAATCAAACTAGTTTTGTGAAAGGAAGGTGTAACATATCGAAACTTGGACATATTCTCTTTTTGACTCTCTTCCCATGTTTTTCCTTTCTCTTCTATTCTCTTTGGTCTTTATGTTGAATTTTTGGAAATAATAGTGGTTCGGTGAACATTTGTTCATTATTAATTACAAAATATGAGTTTATGCACAAAGACCTCAATAAATATTTTTATTAAGGGTCTAATATGAACATTTACCACATATGTGAGATAATGATAAAATAATTCATTCTATAACTTTCTATGGCCTTTTGGAACAAAAAACAAAAAAAGAAATGGATTATAATATCCCTAAATATGAAAATGTGGCATTAGATGAATTAATTTGACAAATAGTGGAAATATGAGTATATTGCCTAAATTCATAAAAGGGAAACTTAAAATATAATTATAATCCCAAAAAAATTTCCTTGATTTAAAGTTTTCTTGAATGACAGGTTTCACAATTTTAGAAAATAACAATTATCTTTGCATTAATTGAAATTGGAAAATATGAGTTTTTCTTCAAATTATAAAATAAATTATTAAACAACTTGAAAAGTGGAAAAAATATCAAATTCTAATATACATGTCAAAATGAGTCTATGTGTGAATTTTCATAAAATTTGAACAATCTTAAATATTTTTTTATTCAAGAGAGGGAAAATCATTTAAAGACCAAAAATATTAAATAATATGTTGAAAAATTTTAATTAATGTCAAAATCGTGTTCCTCACATTTATTATTGTTTATAGGCCAAGTTTCATAATTTTAGAAAGTTTCTAGATGCCTCTAATTCATTAAAAGGCTATAATACGTGATAAGATTTAAATGTATTAAATAAAATAATAAAAGTATTTAAAAAATAATGTCAAATTCATATTCTACATGTTAAAATAGACCTTCGGGTGAATTTTCATCCAATTTGGAAAATATTTGATGCAAAGGTAAATTTATAAGAGAGATAGTATGTAGAACCTTCAAATCATTAATTAAAATTACAAACAACTTCAAGAAATGGAAACAATGGCAAATTCATATCCAAAACACTTAATATGACTTGTGGATGAAGTTTTATTAATTTGGAGAATCCTAGATTCATTAATGCATGAGGAAAGAGACAATAAGATTTACTAAATTAATAAATAAAAAATATTCAAAAGGAAAATCTAATTGCATATTCGGATTTTGCATACTCAAATTATCTTAGGTGTCGAATTTCACTTAATTTGGGCTTCGTTTGTACCCTCAAATGAGAGAGAGAAAAAGATATATAATTTTATGCACATGTTTTTCGAATTCATTTAGGAATGCATTCAAATGTGTCACACACCTCTATGATTTCACATTGCTTTCTGACTATTGGATCTCAAATATGATGGCTTGGAAGTTGTCTCCCACCTTGCTTTGGAGGAGTGTCGCATGTGAACAGGACGTTGGGCTGGTGTCCAAGTAAGATGTGGTTTTCTTGGTCGTTTCTTGATCTTTTTTGTGATTCTTCATGCATTGATACTGTGAAGAGATTTTGCATGCTTTGATCTCCTACTTGCATATTATTCTAGAGGATTCAAAAAACTCCCAATTCACACACAAAATCTTCTCAAAGCTACCCACCTATAAGCCCTAATACCTAACTATATAAACATATGTGTTTACACCCTTAGTTCCATTGCCCATTGCTAAGCCTTCCTCCTCTCTCAATTTCCTTACACACGACCTTCTCAACCACACCCGATCTGGTTTTCCGCCATAGCTTGTGGCTCATCTCGTGGGAACTCGGTGTCGTCGGCAACCCAATTGTTGGGTGTGGTGAGCCACCTCCTTCTCTTCCTTTCTACACTTCTAGTTTCTCGAATCATTATCGTATGTGATTTTACCCAATCTCATCCATGCAAGAAGGTTGTTTCTTCCCAGCCATGGCATGGCTGTGTGAGAGAGATGACATTCCCCATGTGAAATCTCATCTATACCCCTCTCGTTCTACCTTTTCTTTGTTTTCACATGAGGGTATAATGGTCTTTCTACCTTATTTCTTTTCTCTTTGAATGAGTCAAACAAACTCTAGACTTGGTGGCATGGTCATGTGTGATTGGATCATGTCAGAAGGCTCGGGTCTCCTTTCTCCCCCTCTCACACGATTTCTCATATTATTTGAATTTTTAGAATTTTTTATTGCCTGATATTGCAAAATTCATATCTTTTGATTCCTTTGTCCAAAAATTAAAGTAAAATATTTTTTGGAATCATAAAATTGTGATCTTTCTAATAAAAATGTATTAGAGACTTGGTTTTGAGTTTTATGAGATGGTTTTTTCTAAAAATGTATTTAATAGATAAAAATCACCAAAAATACACTTCAACCTTCATAACTCCAAAATAGACAAAATTATATGTTTTCTTAATCAAGAGAACCTAATAAGATCAATGGTGATATTTTCTGAGTCTAAATCATAGTTTTGTGTGAAAATTCCAAAATTTCAGTTTGCTTTACATTAATATACATGATAAACCCTAATCAATGTGAATATATTGAAAATAGGAAAAGTCAACCTTGGACTCAATAAAATTGATGAAAGTTGGTAATTGGATCTCTTCATAAAGGTATGTGCTTTCCTTACACCTATGTCAAGAATAATTGCAAACCCTAACCTAGATTCCCTAATCAGGCTTCCATAAAACCTAATTTCTCTTTTGACAATTCCTTATCTATATTTGCCTCAAAAATTAGTTTTAATATATATTTATTGGGTCTTATACCCCATTGTCATGTTTATATTTACTTCATGCTTATATTTTCCATAGTTCTTAGAATGTTGATTTTATTAGACTATTGAACTCGTGTAGTCGTACTTTTGTACAACCACCCACAGATAGGGCATGTGTAAAGTTGCCCTGGGGAATGTGTTACTCTCCCCAATATAGAATATTTGTAGGTGATTAGAATGTGTTACTCTCCCTCACCTACTGGTTGAGGTAAGTAGGTGCCTCAACCCTACATAGTTTAGGTAGTCAATATTAATCATGCATGCAACCTTTTTACTATTTTTATTATGGCAAGCATATATTTACTTATGCGTCATTCTTTTGACTATCTACATCTTATGATGAAATCTTAGCCTTTATTTCCATATAGTTTTCTTATTTTTTTGTCTTTGTTCATTATCTCTAACACATACGTTGATTCTTTCTTTTTTTGGGTGCTTTCCCAACCACCCAGGGTTTGATCAAGGAGTTGAGCAAGGCCTAGGATCAGAGTTGTGACAATAGGAGCGTGGAGGACCATCCAAGGTATAGGATAAGGAGTACATGACTTTAAGCATGGACCTATCTCATGAAGTTGTTTTTTGGAGACAAAGTTGGTGTAGTTTAGATTTCCCTATATCTAGATCCTTTTATCGTTGTAAACCCAATATGGGAGATATGATAGAATCTTGTAATCTTTCATAAAATTGATTATATTCGTTAAATTATATTTTTCTGCAATATTCGTTGGTCTTTTGTAACCATATGTATAAGGATTTGAAAATTTTACACATATTTTAGAGTATCTTTTGAGTATGTTTGGGATGGATGTTTAATTTTTTCAAACTTTTAGTAGAGGTGTGGTTTCACTCTTTTACAACATCGTATCAGAGCCCATGGTATTGGGAATCTGACTATTTCAATTTAGTCTCCCTAATTAGAAACCTTGTTTTACATAGTTCACATTTAAGTGATATGTTTTCCCTAGAATTTATCTATGAAACCCTTGAGATGATGAAAGTTTCATTGGGATCCTATGATTTTCACATAACAATCATGTTAATTAAACTCCCTAAAATATTTACAATTAAAAGATGTAAGTAAGAATGGTAACTTGAGGTTGTTTAGTTTTTCCTTTAGGCGGCTATTGGGATATGAAGTTGAAAGCAAAGGTGTCTAGAAAGGATCAGTATTCAGGTACTGGCAAGATTTTCCTCCATGCCACTAGCTTGGTTTATGAGGACTCCTCCCAGATCTGTATGATACCTGCCTGGCCCGAGCTTGATATTGACTGTCCGAAATAGCATGCTTTCAGGCAATAGTAACCTTAGCCTTCTTTGTTGGATATCTTTGGAAACCTTATGTGGTTACCTAGTGTTGTGACTTGTTTTAAGGATGGATGTCCAAAATATTTCCTTTATGTCCCTTAGGACCACATGTTAGGATAGCGTAACCCTAGAACCTAGACTTTGAAGTTTAGAAAGCCATCAGAGTGCGTAGCGGAAGCGTGATGGATCTTATACATGGTTTGGTTTGACTCACCCTTTTACCTATAGTTTAGTTTGGATTTTTAGGTCAAACCTTTTAAGGGGTGGAGAGTGGTTGGTTTTTGTTGTTGGGTAGTTAGATTTTGAGGATGAAATCCTTTTATGGGAGATGGAGCCTTGTTCCATACCAAGATCTACCTATGTGACTATAGAAACTCGAAATCCATTACTAGGAGGTTAGTATATTTGGATTCTTAGTTTTGACCAAACAAGTTATAATTATATCTTAACATGCTCATTTATATATTAATGAACACATAATGGTCATCTAATGAATAGTTCATATGTTTGAACCCTAATGAATATATAATGTACATAATAAGAGTAACTCACATATTAATCCTAATTATGGAGACATGATTCTAAACTTTTAATGAACCAATAAACCCTAATGATATGATGAGTAAGATGTTGTAACCTAATCTTTGACTTAATACATTATAAGAGGATAAATGTAAAATATAATTACCATGTTGACATGAACCCTAAGATGTAATCATCTAATCTTAACATATGCATCCTTAATGTAATTAATGATACATTAGTGACATTACATGCAATATACTTTGATACACATAAATAGTATATAATCACCTAATCATAGATCAATCAAGTCATTAATATGAAATGCATATCACCTTGTTCTTAAATACCCACCTAATTAATCATATAATCATGACATAAGTGAAACAAATCATTAATATACATTATGTTCCACCTTGTTCACTAAAATGCATATAATAACTTAAATATGGATAAGAAGTAATTTTATTCACACAAATGTGCATGATCAATAAAAAAGTGAATAAATATGAGAAAATGATTAATGATGACATTAATGTGAGCAAGAAAGGTAACCTGACAATGTGACAATGTTAATTATAGATATAATTTATTAATGTGACATTAATTGGATTAAGTAGACTTAATAACAAATTGGAGAAAAAGTCTTATTTCATGAAAAATAATCTGTTATAATTTGATATGGTGATAATATGAGAACAATGGAGAATAAATACAAGTTATTAAGGATAATGATCAAATGTAATAATAGATATTGAGATAATGGAGTATAACTCTAATTTTTCTTAGTGAGATAAATAAGAAATATATATAAGGTTTCTTGCATAATAGTGAAATATAATTCTTTTACCAACAAAGAGAATATAATTAGATACAATTAAAAGAATAATAATTATAATTTGATATCCTAATAAATATAATGCTAATAAGCCAAAATTATTAATAATGATTAAATCTCAAAGAAAATATTAATAGTGTAACCCTATGAGGAGTTGCTAGTGGAAGTTTTAGTGGAAGTTTCATGGTTAGAGGAACAACCTGAAGTTAGTGTTGAGCTGTTGCACACTCACCCTTCCATCTTTGCTTGACATTTCAGGGACGAAATCTTCTTTAAGTGGTGGGGTGTTGTAACGTACCAAAACTTGGACATATTCTCTTTTTTACCCTCTTCCCATGATTTTCCTTTCTTTTCTATCCTCTTTGGCCTTTATGTTGAATTTGTGGAAATAATAGTGGTTTGGTGAACACTTGTTTATTATTATTTCCAACATATGGGTTTATGCACAAATACCTCAGTAAATATTTTTATTAAGGGTCTAATATGAAAATTTACCACATATGTGAGATAATGAAAAAATAATTTGTTCTAGAACTTTCTATGACCTTTTGGAACAATAAATAGAAAAATAAATGGATAATAATGTCGATGAGCAATAGCCATCTGGTCGTAGCTCGGGGCCCCTCACGAAGGGTCCCGAGTTCGACTCTCGCTGGAAGCGCTGCTTGGAAATGAATTTCCCGCAGCGTCAGCCGGCCTCTGATGCGACTTATTGAGATATCGGTGTGCGGGTGCACAGGTCTCCCATGTTTACCATCCCTGCTATCTGGGCCTCCGCCTAGGGGGGTGGGTTTCCCCTGGCAATATAAAAAATATCCCTAAATATGAAAATGTGCCAATAGATGAATTAATTTGACAAATAGTGGAATATGAGTATATTGCCTAAAATTCATAAAAGGGAAACTCAAAATATAATTCTAATCCTGGATTCATTTTCTTTGATTTAAAGTTTGCTTGAATGATAAGTTTCACAATTTTAGAAAATAATAATTATATTTGCATTAATTGGAATTGGAAAATATGAGTTTTTCTTCAAATTATTAAATAAATCATTAAACAACCTAAAAAGTAGAAAAAGACGTCAAATTCATAATATACATGTCAAAATGAGTCATTGTGTTAATTTTCATCAAATTTGAACCATCTTAAATATTTCATTGTATCCAGGAGAGAGAAAATTAGTTAATGACCAAAAATATAAAATAATATGTTGAAAAAATTAATTAATGTTGAAATTGTGGTCCTCGTGTTTATTATTTCTTATAGGCCAAGTTTCATAATTTTAAAAAAATTCTAGATGCCTCTAATTCATGAAAAGGCTAAAATAAGTGATAAGATTTAAATGTATTAAATGAAATAATAAAAGTCTTCAAAAAATATAATAATTCCAAATTCCTATTCTACATGTTAAAATAGACCTTTGTGTAAATTTTCATCCAACTTGGAAAATATTTGATGAAAAGGTAAATTTAGGAGAGAGAAAGTATGTAGAACCTTCAAATCATTAATTAAAATAACAAACAACTTCAAGAAATGGAAATAATGCCAAATTCGCATCCAACACATTTAATATGACTTTTAGATGAAGTTTTATTAATTTTGGAGAATCTTAGAGTCATTGATGCATGAGGGAAGAGAAAATAGGATTTGCTTAATTAATAAATAAAAAATCTTCTAAAGGTAAATATAATTGCATATTTGAATTCTACATACTCAAATTAGTTTAGATGTCAACTTTCTTTTTATTTGGGTTTCGTTTGTACTACCAAATGAGACAGAGAGAAAAAGATAAATAATTGCATGCATACTTTATTCGAATTCATTTAGGAATAAATTTACATGTGTCACACGCCTCTATGATTTCACATCACTTTTTGACCATTGGATCTTGAATCTTACGGCTCCAAAGTTGTCTCCCACCTCAGTTTGGAGGAGTGTCGCGTGTGAACATGACGTTGGGCTAGTGTCCGAGTAAAATGTGGATTTCTTGACTGTTTCTTGATCATTTTTCGTGATTCTTCGTCCATTAAAACCATGAATATCTTTTGCATGCTTTGATCTACTACTTGCATTCAATTCTAGAGGATTCAAGAAATGCCCAATTCTCACCCAAAAGATTCTCAAAGCTACCCACCTATAATCCCTAATACCTAACTATATAAACATGTGTTTACACCCTTAGTTCCGTCACCCATTGCTAAGCCTTCCTCCTCTCTCAATTTCCTTGCACACCACCTACTGAACCACACCCGATTCGGTTTTCCTCCACATCTTGCAACTCATCTCGTGGGAACTCAGCAACGCCGGCAACCCAATTATTGGGTGTGGTGAGTTCGCCAGCTCCTTCTCTTCCTTTCTACACTTCTAGTTTCTCAAATCATTATCGTATGTGATTTTGCCCAATCTCGACCATGCAAGTAGGGTACTGCTTTCAACCCATGGTGTGGATGTGTGAGAGAGATGACATTCCCCGTGTGAAATCTCATCGATACCCCTCCCATTCTCCCTTTTCTTTGTTTTATCACACGAGAGTATAATGGTCTTTCAACCTTATTTCTTTTCGCTTTGAATGAGTCAAACAAAATTTTGACCAGATGACATGTCCGCATGTGATTGGACCATGTCAGTGGGTCCGGGTCTCCTCTCTCTCTCTCTCATGATTTCTCGGATTATTTTGATTTTTAGAATTTTCCGATTGGCTGATATTGCAATATTCATATCTTTTGATTCCTTTGTCCAAAAATTAATGTAAAATATGTTTTGGAATTGTAAAAATGTGATATTTCTAATAAAAATGTTTTCGAGACTCCCTTTTAAGTTTTATTGGAAGGTTTTTTCTAAAAATGAATTTAATAAATAAAAATCACCAAAAAATACACTTTAACCTTCATAAATCCAAAATAGACAAAATTATATCTTTTATTAATCAAGCGAACCTAATAAGATCAATAGTGATGTTTTGTAAGTCTAAATTGGAGTTTTGTGTGAAAAGTCAAAAAGTAGAGTTTTCTTTATATTAATATACATGATAAACCCTAATCAATGTGAATATATTGAAAATAGGAAAAGCGGATATTAGAGTCAATAAAAGTGATGAAAGTTGGTAATTAGATCTCTTAAGAAATGTATGTGCTTTCCTTACACTTAGATTGGGAATAATTCCAAACCCTAACCGAGTTTCCCTAATGAGGCTTCCATAAAACCCTAATTTCTCTTTTGACAATTCCATAGCTATATTTGGCTGAAAAATCAATTTTAATATTTATTTCTTAGGTCCTTTACCCCACTTCCATGTTTATATTTATTTAATGCTTATACTTTCCAAATTTCTTAGTATGTTGATTTTATTCGACTATTGAACTAGTGTAGTGGTACTTTTGCACAACCACCCATAGATAGGGCATGTGTAAATTTGCCCTGGGGAATGTGGTACTCTCCCCAATATAAAATATTTTTAGGTGATTGGAACGTGTTACTCTCCCTCACCTATTGGTTGAGGTTAGGCAAGCATCTATTTACTTATGCCTCATTATTTTGACTATCTTCATCTTATGATGAAATCTTAGCCTCTATTTCCATATAGTTTTCTTATCTTTTGTCCTTCTTCATTATCTCTAACACATACCTTGCTTCTTTCTTTTGTTGGGTGCTTTCCCAACCACCCAGGGTTTGATCAAGGAGTTGATAAATGCCTTGGATCAAAGTTGTGCAATAGGAACATGGAGGACCATCCTAAGAATAGGATACAGAGTACATGACTTTAAGCATGGACCTATCTCATGAATTTGTTTCTTGGAGACAAAGTTGGTGTAGTTTAGATTTCCCTCTATCTAGATCCTTTTGTCATTGTAAACCCTATATGGGAGATATGATAGAATCTTGTAATCTTTTATAAAATTGATTATAGTCATGAAATTATATTTCACTGCAATATTTGTTGGTCTTTTGTATACTATATATATAACTATTTGAAAATTTTACACCCGTTTCAGTGTACCTTTTGAGTATGTTTGGGATGGATGTTTTATTTTTCAAATTTTTAGTAAAGGGGTGATGTCACTCTTTTACAGAAGAAACATAGGTGATGCTATCATGTTAGAAAATGAAATTTTAAGTTCGTTTAACAATGTTCAAGGTTCTTCTAGGCTTTGTTTGAAGATAGATTTGTCCAAAGCTTTTAACAAATGTCAATCGTAACTTCATTATTGTGACGATTAATAGGATGGGTTTTCCTCAGTGATGGACTGATTGGGTGTCAACCTATTTCTCCTCTTCTTAGACTGAAATCCTTATTAATGGAACTTGAGACGTCCTTGGATTTTGATTTCTCCAAACCCTATTGGGAATGAGATGTCAGAATCCGAAAACATCATCCAATCATATCAGAAAGCGATATGGAAGATGAATTGCATTAGCGTATTTCTCTTGATAAAGAAGTGTTTTCTATGATTTTCTTTCCTTCTGCAAATCTTTTTCAAAATTATGAAAGCCATAAATATATGTATCTTTCTACCCATGTACACAACACCTTGTGTGTTGATTTGTTGTTTCACGTATGTTTTAGGTTCAGAGATAGCATGGGAGAAAAAGTACAGGATGTGAGCAAGTTGTACAGGTTGTACCTTTTGTATAGATCCTAGTTTAGCATACATGTTCTTAGATCATAGAATTTTCATTCAATATGTAATTGTAAATCATTGTGTAATAATTCATGTTGTATAAATTTACATGTTGAATGTTGAGAATGTTATGGTTGTATGTTCATGTATGCGTATTATGCTTCCGCATCGCTTTCTGATATGATTGGATGATGTTTTCAGATTCTGACATCTCATTCCCAATAGGGTTTGGAGAAATCAAAATCCGGGGACGTCTCAGAACCCCTACCATACCCTTTTATGCTTCAAATGGGGTTAGACAAGGTGATCCATTATTGCCCTATCTTTTTGTAATTGCTATATAGGGTCTTTCCATGTTGATTGACTATCATGTTATGAAGGGTGATCTTACTCCTATCTGGGCTTCTAAGGAATTCCATGTTTCTCATTTAGTGTTTGTTGATGATCTCATGATGTTCCTGAAAGCGAATGAAAACAATTATTGTAACATGTTAAGTTTTCTCTAAACTTTTGAAAATCTCTCTGGTCTGAAGCTGAACTATAATAAAAGTCAGCTCTTCTTAAGTAGAAATGTGCATGCTCCTTGTTCAGACTTTTGGAATATTCCTAAAGCTGTGAACCCTATGAAATACTTTGGAAACCCTCTATTTAGTGGTAGATTGATTAAGGGTATTTGTTCCCCTATCATTGATAAAATGTGAATGAAGCTTGATGATTGGAAATCTCGCCTTCTCTCTATGGCTGGTAGGGTTGAACTAAATCTCTCTACCCTACCTTCTTATCATATGTTTTGGACTATGGCCTTTCCCCTCCCTGTGGAGGTTACTAATGAGTTAGAGAATATTATGAGAAGATTCATTTGAGGTGAGTTTTCTGGTGATGTTAGAAATATGCACTCTATTTCTTGGGATGATATTTGCAGACCCAGGAGAGAAGGAGGTTTGGGTATTCGACATATCAAAGATTGGATATATGATAGAGTTATTAAGAACCTCTGGGATGTTGCTACAAATAAGAATATGCTCTGGGTGAAATGGATCTATGAGCGATACATTTTGGATTCCTCTGTATGGTTAATTAATAGCAAGGCCTCTAGTTCATGGATGTGGAGAAGGCTTCTGGATAAGAGAGACTTTTTGTTATCTCTTGTTGATTTGAAGGTGGGTAGAGGAAACTCTCTATTGTTATGGATGGATCCATCATGTCCCAAGAAAACAAAGCTTCTTGATCATGTTGATCCTCAGTTGATGTTCTGAATAAAAGGAGGTTTGCAGTCGAAAGTGTGCACTTGTGTGAGTTCAAATTCCTAGAAAGTACCTAAAGTGTATGGTTTTGGGCATGCTCAGGATTTTATGGAAAGTATGTACCCTCCTGATTCTAATAAGGAGGATCAAATCTTATTCAGGGGTAAGCAATCTGTCTCTCAAAGAGAATTATGGGATGTGTGTAGGAGGAAATATCTTGTGGTTAATTGGGGTTTGTGGATCCGGTCCAAGCATTTGCCTAGAAAGTTTTCTATCTTTCTTTGGAAGTTCTTCTTGAACTGTTTGATTACTCTAGATGTGTTAAAAAGATTTGGTGTCTCCTTAGCATTGATATGTTATTTCTGTGGTGAAGGGGAAGAGTCAAAGCTTCATATATTTTTTAATACTCATTTGCTAGTACTCTGTGGAGATCATTCAGCTTGGAGTATGGGGCTTTCCCTGTTAAAGATGAAGATCTCATCAGCTTTGGTGGTCCTAGGAAGCTCTTGTCTTGCTTGATTCTTTTTCTTATCTGGGAAGAGAGGAATCATAGAGTCTTTAGCAATTTTTCTTCTAGTACTGATAGAGTTTGGAGTAGTATTAAATGTAAAGTGGATACCTATAAAAAGTTATAGTATCTCCTTTATAGTTTACTTTCATGCATTTGTAAATATTTTCATATATCAATGAGAAAAAGAGCAACACTCTGCGTACAACAAAAGAAAAAAACTTTGCTAGAGCTATGAACTATTAGTGAAATCAGACATGTGAGTGATTATCTTCTTTTCCATGCATATTAGTGGTTAAAATTCTCTAGTATGCTCTTACTATCCATTTTTGTCATATTTTTGGATATACATGATGCATATATGTATTTTATAGTATGGTTGTCTAGTATCATGAGCACCCAAAAGAGCATGAGATCCTAGCTTCAGTTTGCATCCTAGGAAGGTATGTCTCTCCTAGTTTTCATATTCCTCATTTCTTATGGCTTTGATTTTAATAGTTGAAATGTAATTATCATCTGCCAACCAGAACTCCAACTGAATCTTGGTTGAATTACATATTGTCTTTTTTATGCAAGATACTCTACTACATTTGGTTATTGTTCTATTTTCTAAACTGCAATTTTAAACATAGTTGAAAATGGTTTTACTTACCTACCTTTGGTCATTATAAGTGCAGGATGTTATGTATGGCTTTACTTGTGGGTTTCTATGATGATTCCAGGACTAGATCTAGAGAGAAACAAAAAAGAGTGGTTCTCAAAGCGTTTCAAGAATATATAGAGAAAGGATTGGCTTCTCTTCTCCTACTCGTATGGTGAAGGACAACATGAAGACAATATACTAGATAGAGGTACATGGCAGGGAGAGATTCCTAAATTGTTCTTCCAATGAACTATAGGAAATATAATAACTTATAAAACAAGTAACATATAATTCACTAACCTCCTTATTCCCATTGATGCATTATTATTACTTGTAAAAGAATAAAACACTACAATAGTACCTATCCTAGAAAGAATTTGTAGAGTTTCCCCTTAGAAATGAGATCACATATTCCAATCATAGTTAGAACATTATATTTTATCATACATGTCTTCATGAATTCATTAACTATCAAGTTAATGACAATCTTAATGCGTCCTTTTCTTGTGCTTCAAATCTAGGTATGGTTGCTACATTCATCCCATATGGTATGACCACTAAGTCAAATTAATTCAGATGCATCAGGAGTCCATCTTGGAGGCCCATCATAGTGACAATGTAACCTTTAATGTGAAGAATGTTCATATCAAGGATCTCTAATGTGTATATATTTTTCTAAACTTCAAAGATAACCATTGGAGGAAGTTGTCAACTTCACCACACATTTATCAAGAACTGGCCTAGTTAGATTGGAAATAGATATGAACCAGTCCTTGATCACTAGCTATCGAGTTTGGTGAGATCCTCACCAAGATTGATAGACATTATGATAAGGAGCTTAAAAAAGAATCCCAAGTTCTTAAGGAACGGTGATGCATGATTTGTGAAGATGATTTCCACCAAGCCCAAGTTTTGATTTCAACGAAACACTCTTACAAGATACAAATATGAGAACATATAGCTCAAATCTATGTCTTCATCGTGTCAAGGAAGAGATTCTCAAAGGATGTAGAAACTATTGTACAAATTAGCAATATCTTGTATGAAAGAGTGTCTCATGTGGGTTTTATTAAATAAAAAGGGCAAGGTAAAATGACCTCCCTGTTGTATTTGAGTATATATATAAAAGGATTTCCATTCAGAAACTATAATTTTGAAATATGAGTTCAAATTGGAAGTGAGATTCATTTAGAAATACAAGTAATGAAATAAAAATTGAATCATTATAAGACATTTAAATGACATCATAAGCTACAAGTATGACATTATACACAAAAAATATAATTTCGTACAACATATTAATACACAACAGTGACATTTATATAAAAGCTAATTGATGTTATAGTGGCATTTGTATAAAGGCCAATAGATGTTTTAGGGGCATTTATGAGGCATTTATTGAAAGTCATTAAAATTGAATATTTGGTGGAATTTACAACTTATGCCACTATCTCTCTAGTGACATTGGTAATAGAGGCATTTGTTTAAGTGTCAACAAATGCTACTAAATTACATTAGTGGAATTAATATTTTTTTCTGACATTTTTCAAATTCCACTAATGGATCGATATGTTTGTTGTAGTGTGGCTAATGTGCCAACGTGAAGGGACAACTCCTTCTTGTTTGTTCTTCTACAATGACTAGAGTTTCTGATGGTTTGTATGGACTACTCTAGAGGCATGGAGATTTTCCCGCTAGGAGGACAACATCAACATGTTGTCTGTGGTGTGATCAACCAGGAGTCCACTGCAAACGTTGTTCAAATGCAACCCAAGGAAAGGGTGCACACCACAACAAGGAGATTGTTAGAGGACTTGCTTCAGGATTAGGTATATCCTCAAAACTATCCTTCTCATTGCATAGTTATTGATGTGTTCCATTGGTTAAATCGGAATATGGTGGTTAAATTTTTGTTTCTACTTCCTGTTCCATAGTCATATTTCTCTACACAATTTACACTCTTTATCATTCATATTTCATTCTTTGACTATTTTTAATATGACATTTTCGATGGTGTGTGACCATGAGGATGAGTACCGTGACAATGTACATCGTAAGGATGGTGTAAGTTGTATTTTTTATACAGATTTGTGCATTTTACATTCTCTACCTCAGTTATATAAGTTACATTTCTTATCACTTATAAGTGTTTCTTAACAATTTTAGCATGAGCAACATGGGATGTGCACCCTAAGGATCTTTTTGGGTCTGTTGGGAGTAGTGTGATCATGCACATAAAAGCAACATCACTTTAATGAACAATTTAGTAGCACAAAGGTGCAAAGAGCCTAAGTTTTCCATTAACTTTTATGAAATAAGAAATCCAATTGGGAAGAATCAGAGTTCTTTCAAGCAATATATAGGGGTTATTGTTTGTAGAAAAATGGGAAATAACAAAAAAATATTAATATAAAGTTGATCCTCTCATTAAATATCTCATATGGAAGGACATAGTTTCATATTCTAGTTCATTTAAATATATTCATAATTCTATTTTTAAAAATATGTCAAAAAGTATATGAATTTTTGTAGAGCATCTTTGACCTTGATGAAAATTGCTTTCTAAAATAATGTTGCAACATTGTGGGAAGATATTGAGGGATTATATGTGAGAACCCGTTACACTAAAGGAGATTACTCAAAAGATAAAGCACAATCGATGACTAATTAATCACATACCCAAAATATGGATAAATTAAAACTGATTTCAACGTCAGCATCCGCTCAGAAACATTTGCATAAGAGCCCAACATCTTTCCTATATCCATATTATGCCAAGAATTTGATACAAATTGTTCTATCACCTTAGCCACAACATATATACACAGGAGAACAATATTTGTATATACCACACAACAAACATTAACATGCTAATAAAATGTCAATTCGTTTGAAACACCATATACAAACTTTTCCTTCCCAGACCTAAGAGTACATGGACGGCTCTAGAACATACTAGACATCTAATAAACTTTCTCAAAGATTCATTACTATAGCTCCTCTTTGCTGCCACATGTTTGTTTTCTTCACTTCCGATTACCTAAAAAAATATGGCAAACCACAAGGGTGAGACCCATGTCCTCGCAAGAGATATAACCTCTAACAACGCTTATTGATTACAACATTTTTAAGTAATTAAACAGTTTAAGAAGTTTAATCAGATCTAACAAATAATCTCAGCAACACTGATGATTAACAAAATAAATAAAGGATCAAATAATAACTATCATCATTAGCCAAACTACCATCCTTTATCTTGTTGACAATATAAGCAATTTAGTAGCATATGCATATCTAGCATCATGAGCAAGTCTAGTAACATAGAATCTCTATCATTATGAATAAGTCTAGCCATATAAGCATATCTAACAACATTACCATGTCTAACATGTTTAACATATCAAAATCATAAGAAAAGCTAACAACATAAGCATAACTATCTGGATAAGCATGATTAGTAGTATATGCATCTCTAGTTACAAAGGCATGGATAGCATGCTAAACATAACTAACAACATGAGATAGCTAGCATCATGATTATAATCAACAGTAGAAGTATAGTTATCAACATAAGCATGGCTATTGTATGTATGCATATACAATCTTAAGCATATCCACAACATAAGTATATTTGTTATCTTTTAATTGCACTAAGCATCATCTTTATGTAAAGATAACAAACAAGGGTTATCATCCAATGTGAAACAACGTGTATAACCCTAAACAAATATGCTACAAAACTTTATTACATCTTTTATTATGCCTTGGGGAATTTGAATCGTACCATCCAAAGTCCAACCGACCCCTACGAAGGGCTATTCGGTTCCATACAAGATCTAGGAGTGTCGCTATCCTAAGATCTCTTCCCCTCGATCAGTACGAGTAAAAAGGCAGTGACATATCAGTCAAAGCTGCCACCACAGCGACATATCACGAGTAAAACCCACAATTGACTATTCATTTAAAACAAGCCATCCATTGTCAACAAGTAAGCTCCTGAAGTTGATCATATAAAGGAAACAATCTAAATCACATTATTAGGACCAACATATTACATTAGTCATCATTCCACTTTATTGGAGGAGTAAATAGTAGATCTTGACCATTGGGTCAAGTTCATATGTTAAAACCATCAATTACAGTTAGGTCCGACCATTGCATCAAGTGACCCAAGAAACCATTGGTCTAAGGCTTAATTGATGCTATACCTAGAATGATTAACTAAAAATAGGTTTTAGAGACCTGATCCACCATCATTAGTGACCATTAAATCATCATAGGTTGTTAGATCAACACTATATTCATTAATCAACAACCAAAATTAAGCTAGTATCATCATTGATTGATAACATCAGTACGGTACTTAATGGTTGATCATTAAACTTCTACTTGATCCAAAACCTGACCTAAGGGGGTGACCATAGGTTTTCACCATCATATGACACCTTTGATCTTGACCATCAGTTGTCATGAAGACAACACCATAGGGTTGTTGCAATGGTACCATCATTGGGTCATGGGTTTATAGAAGAAATCAGCTTTAAACCCTAAAATTGACCATTGGTTGATAGGTGCTTAGCACCATAGGTTGTCAAAACAACCTGATCTAAGTCATATTATACCTTAGGAATAATTTACACATGATCCCAAGTTCATATAGAATTGAAGTTAGAACGAAAATATCCAACCATGCAACCACTGAGGTGACTGCAAAAATGGAAAAATTAAACGGTTAGAGTACATGTTCATTTTTTACCTTGATTGTTATATTTTATCGACTATTTACTATTTATAATAATTAGTGGGGGCTCTACGAGAAAATAAAAGAAATCATCTTGCATGATCTTAGGGATTTTAGTTTGGTGAAAAATGTACGGGAGAGAACACTTGATAGAGATGAACTTAGTAATTTTTAGGGATATATGAAAGCAAGATTCTGACAGAAATATTGCATGACATAGTCCATCAAGACATAACAAACATTATTCATAACATGTAGCTATATTTGGAGATGTTGAAACTGTTGGTATGTATGCCCTGAGAGCCAATCATGGGATGATTGGTGGGATACATTAAGATTGATTTAATAAACATCAAAGGCAAGCTTCCAATTCTTTATGTTTCAGTCATATGAGATAGTGATAGAACATATTTAATGTCTAGAGAATGACAATACTCAATGACGTATGCCTTTAGGTTCATGACCTGGACGATGAGATCATACGGATGTTAAGAGTTTGTACATTCTTGTTTTGTCCCTAGTCAGATGTCATTATGGAAGGTAGATAGAAACAATGACACACAAGACTAGATTGTGGTGTTGGTTGATGACAGAATCTCATTAGTCATGATATAGAGATATCAAACCAAACACATAGGTACTTGTTAGAGAACAAGTGTACCGGACAGACCCACCGTGAGTTTTACACATGGAACCATGACATGGTAGTCACAGTCAGTACTCACAGTGATGGTGGTGAGTGTGATTCTTAGACCTGAAATCACTACACTCAACACATGTCGTTGGGCACACTTTGACATCATCAAACGCAGTCTTGAAACATGGGTTGTTATAAAGGTGATGATTGGGTGGCTTTGACACATGGGGCTTTTGAGGGGTGAGTGATAGATATGGAATTTTTCCCTCCTGAGGGAGTTTGATATCCAAGGCCACTTGATGAGTAGGATTGAGATAGGCGTGCGCACGCATGTGTTAATCAGTATGTGATATTGATGTCATACATATCTCGTTCAATCTACTCTGAGATCAAGAAAGTGAATGAACATTGACAGGATGACTGTTCCATGCCTCCAGTTCATTTGGGATATCAGTGACAAAGGAATTATAAATTCACTGTAACACCATTCACGGATTGTAGGATTGAAAGTTGTTCTCCAACTTTCTACTTTCACTTGGGTAGCACTGATGTGTGACTAGCCACCGCTCTTTGCTTGTGAAGTCATAAGTGTTATGGACTTTCACTGCCAACGTGAAATGGACCTGCAGGGTCACACACATAGGATTTAACCTGGAAGAGGAGTTTTGTCCACAAGCAATGCTTAGATTGATTACTAAAGGAGTTTAGTAGTTCAATTAAACACTCAGTCAATTGATAGCTCAATATCATAATGTTCAAGGTGTTGGACAGATTGATTAGAGTATAGGATTGATTGAAATCGCAATTGACTGATTCTACACAACCTGCACTCCCAACCGATCGGCTCATGTGATGAACCGATTGACTGAGCTTGGTGAACCAGTCGGCTCAAGTGTTGATTCGATCGGCTCAAGGACAGGGTGAACGATTGCTTCAAGTGTTGAAATGATCGGTTCAACTGTTGGAACCGGGCAAGTTGGGAAAGTAGGATTGCTGAGAATTTTCCTTTCGTTTCACTTGCCCAATTTGATTGGAACAAGGATTGGAATTTGATACCAATTAGAAACAAAAGTTGGAAAGTCAATCGGGAACTGGTCAGGACCACGAACCGACCGGTTCAGAAGTGAGCCGACCGGCTCATGGGTCCCAACCGATCGGTTGAGTGTCAACCGACCGGCTCAGATCCCCAACCGGCCGTTTTAGTTGTGAAACGATCGGTTCAGGTTGTGAGTTGGTTGTTTTTGTGGAAAATCTCGAACCCTTCTACTCCTGCTTTTAGTCCCGCATTGCCCGAGATGGAGAACCCTGTCCCATGACCCGCCTATATATAGGGGTATTGGGGGCCTCTCAAAGTACAACTCAGTGAAACCAGTTGCTCTGGAAAGTTGTCGTTCTCTCTGGTTTTGGTAATTGAGAGAGAGCCCGAGCAAGTGTTACCCGCAAAGGGAGGCACAGTAAGGAAAAGACAACTGCAGTTGCAACTGGAGGCAGGAGAGTGTGTTGGCGACTAGTACATCAACAGGAGGGTGCGACTCCTTCCACTTCCTTGTGGGACAAGGAGTGTGGAGTTCCAGGTGGTATGTGTGGACTACTTCAGAGGCGGGAGGTTTTTTCCGCTCAGAAGGACAACTGTCAACCCCGACAGTCCCGGTAAGAGGAGGATTCGTCAGTCCCGATGCGACCAGGAGCTGCACAGACACCGTCCAAGACCAGAGTTGAAGACCGCGCAAGGCGCGCGGTATTGTCGCCGAGCAAGCCTCGAGACAAGGTATGATTCCACAAACCATCATTTCCTATTGTATAGACGTTGACGTGTTTCCTTATTCTGGGTTTGGGGGAGAAAATTTTTGTTTCCGATGCCTTCTCTGTCTCCCCTAAAACCCAACAGTGGTATCAGAGGCAGGTCAACTGCTCTATATTTTAGGAATATCGATATGATCGATTTTGGTTTGTCGCCTTTATTTATTGCATACTATGTGAATAATATTGACTTTATGCATGTCCAATCCTAAATCCACAAATCCATATTACATATATGATATGTATTATTAATGCACTCGATACGCGTCGCCCTTAAATGATTTTTGTGGTGGATGTATAGCGTGGTTATGGCCAATAAATCCTATCTGGGTATGGTTTTATGTGGTTGCTTGCATCTCAGTCTGCGCACCGATCTTCCCTCTCCTATTCCTGATGTAACTCGAAATAATTCGAGATTCTCTCCTACCTTTGCTCCCCCCGAATGTAACTCGGGGTTTCCCTTTTAAGCAATGTAAAATTAGGATAGATTTTATTACCTGTTATGTCGAAGAACGGAGGCCATCCTGACGACAGCTGAAATGATCGGTTCACGGCGTGAACTGATCGGTTGACGTTCCAGACGATCAGTTCAAGGAGTGAGCCGATCAGTTGATGACCAGTTCGAGGAGTGAGATGAGCGGGTGGTGATCGTGATGAGATGCACGATGACCAGGAGAACCGATCGGTTGGAGGAGCCAACCGATCGGCTGGTGGCACCCAGACGACCGGCCAGAGAGAGCAGATCATTCATATGATGAGTTGATCAACTCGGAAGGCAAAGCATAGAGTTCATCTTGTACAGGTTGCATGTGATGTAGACCTATATGACCGTGATTCCTCTTGGCTCGAGGAATCACATTAGGATGGCCATAATCATCACTTTTATCATTTGTGCATGTTTTCTATGGGATATAGCATGTATATGATACGTACTATGTATTGTGGTGATTGGATATGTATATGTATATAAAAACCAAATCCCTCATTAAAATATTAAGTTTTAGATGCCTTCCAAATGCGACACACATGAAAAGCTTGATCGACCAAGTGTGGGCACGCCCAAGCGTGGTGCACCATCTATCTCGTGGAAGCGTGAAGGATGAATGTGTGGGTCTGCCCAAGCAGGGTGCATATTCATCGTGTTTGCTTTGGGTCAGACTTAACAAGGTGACCTAGATAGGATCTAGCACCTTGAGGCATGGAGATGATCATGGCAAGGAGTTTCATATGACATCTTATCAAGAGTTGCATAATATTATAAAAATTGAATCCAAGTCGAGCATATCATTTTCAAGCAAGAACATGAGCTAGCAAGCTTATGGTAAGCAATAAACATGGAGAAAGTTATAAAACTTACCTCTAATAAGAAGATGAAACCCCACACAGAATAAAACTCGAGAAGGTAGGGTAGAAAATCTAATCGTAAGCTATGAACTCATCCATCTAGCACCTTTCTTCATCAAATGAGCAAACCCTAAGCATAAGGAGCAAGAAAGGTAGGGTTTTAGAGCTTTAGAGTAATTTCTACCATGGAACAACAAGGTTTTGACCTGGAGAAAGGTAGGAGGAAGGATAAAAAGAAATAAATGGAGGAAATAAGGGGATCCTTACTCTTTTAGGTCAAGATCACTAGAAGGGAGCATTTTAAACCCTAAAAGGAAGTCAATTGCAACCCTAGATCCTTTTTCCAAGAAGGTCCCCACTTTCTTCTTCCTTGGATAGGAAAATTCACAGAAGCACAGAGGGAGAATGAGTTTGGGAGAAGGAGGGAAGTGGTGGAGAGAAAATTTCTCATTTTTGTGCTTGGGGATAAGTATATGAAACTTTAAGATAAAGAAAAAGAAAAAGTTGAAGTTCTAGTATATATCCAAGTGTCCATGACCTTAATTTATTAAGAATATACACGCACACACACAAGAAGCTCCCCCACCATCTGTATAGACCTGTTTGGCTTTCCTTTGTCAAATTTCCCAGTCAATCAAATAATTTATTAGTTGATAGCTACTAAAGGTAGCTCTTCCATGAAGGGGTAAACCCTAAAATACCCTTGGAGAAAACAAATTCAAACCAAGGTTTAAATACATGCCCCATGTCTCAAAAAGATCAAGAATGATTATAGAATATCCAAGGAACATAATTAAAGTGATAAATTGCAAAGAAAACCTCTCAATTGGATAAATTGTAGAAAAGTCCTAAATGTGCATAAAATTGCATAACTTGCTCAACCAGTGTCCAAATTGGACCAAATTTGAAACTTAAGCTTGTCTTATGATTTCAAAGAATATCAACAGGTTATATTAGGGTTATAAGAATTAAATTATGGTAATTAAGCTTATTCAACTCATTAAGCAAGTTTAGGGGCCTTACATTATATGACAAATATGACAAAATAATACATAATGAGTGATAAGAAGAAGAAGCTCCTCATTGAGCAATAGACCTATCTTGATAAAAATGTGTGGGAAGCATTTGTTTCTTCAAGAAATAAATAAATTAATTCAAGATATCAAGCCTCCTTTATAACATATTATTATGATTAATCACATGAGTTTAATGTATAATGTAATTAACAAAAAAATTGGATTAACCAAGATATACATAGTGCTAAAAAAGAAAGGTGTGTGAAGAATGTGCACGACCACAAGTTGGATCCAGGTGGTTACACTTGGCATTGCCAATGGAGACAACAAGCATCTTCTACTAAACAACCTAATCCTTGGTCTACTGAGTCTTTTGCTACTCATACACCTCTAAATCATTGTAAGGAGTGAATAGATGCAAGGATAAACCACTCAGATTGGCAAAAGTTGCCTACCTGAGAGATCTAAGTTGTGGGTGATAGCCCAAGCTGGTCCATGAGTTAGAGGATTTTAGGATCTTGCCCACTAGAAGGTTGTACGCTGCAATCTTCCGAATTAATGGTGAGGGCTATCAATTTGAAGTAAAATAGTGGGAGCGATAATTAATTAAAGGCCTCATTTTTATCGTCAACTTTTCAAATCAATCAAATAAGTCAAAAGAGTTTTGGACTAAAATTGCATATATTTCCTTTTATTAAAATAAATGGTTAATCAACAAATCACTTTATTTGCGATCTCTCTTTGTGACCAACAAATTAAATGGGAATAATTCCACGACTGGTTAGGATGATGAGAAGTGTTCTCAAAGAGCAAAAGCTCCAAGTCCTAGTTATAACAAGACCAGATGAACTCAATCCCACCACATCAATGGCTGAAAGTATGCTTATGGAAGCATACTGAGGAAGACATTGATGAGGAATGCTTGATGTTGTGTTCTCTAAACTATGAGTTGCAGAGACAACATGAGACATATGATGTCTCCAAGACACTGTCCTAGTATGTCATGATAGAAGGAGATCCAGTAAGGTATTCACACACTCAATATGATTGGGTATATGGAAAACCTCACTAAGAAGGATTCCTTCTGAGCCAAGAGTTGGCTATTGGTATGATACTGCAAATGTTGCGAGAATCATACAATTCATGATAAGCTACAACAGGAACAACTTTGACAAGCGTTGACAGAGTTGTTGGACATGTTGAGGATAGTAGAGGCAAAGATGAAGAAAGACAAACCATAATCTTTGATGTGATCAAATAAAAGGTAAGGGCAAGGGCAAGGGCAAAGCAAAGAAGTGTTCTGATGCTAGCCAGCAGCCCAAGCCGTCTTCAGCCTCAAGCCACATGGGGAAAGGGTGTATGAGGGAATTGCCCTCTATATCTGGAAGAACAAAAGAAGATGAAGGAGGGGATGGAGATCTCCACCTAAGGTATCATGAAATGAACCACTTCTTTATCTAAGGTATATGATACCAAGATAAGGATCTATTATATATGATATGCAAGATCCGCAAAGAAGTGATGGCCTTTGTGAAAGGACCAAGAAAGAAGTACCCATCGTTGGAGCAAGTGTTGCTGCCATAGATAGGAGTATCTTCCAGTTTATTTCAGCCTAAAGGGCATGAAATAGAGTTGAGAACTGCTATTTCATATAGTGCCAATAGATAGAAACACTTTATTTTGCATATTGTATGACAATGATGGCAATTAATAAAGTTGATGTTTCAATCTTAAAGATATGATCTTTGTGGCAATGCCTTGTTTATCTTATGATACATGATATGCATAAGATAAAATGATACCTAAAGTTATCGATAACTCAAACAATCTAATTAGCATCAATCATGAGGAATTCATTTCTAGTTTCCATGTGATCGATAAATCTAGACTCTTTTGGTTAGAGAACCAGTAAGAGACATGAATATCTTGGACATGATTAATCAATCTTCACTAATGGTAGTGGGTGAATGATTGTCCTATTAGGTATAATACATGTGATGTATTTACATACCTATTGGAACAAATGTTAATACTTCACATATGAATATCTTGAAGTGTTCAAGATTATCATAGATGAAGTACAAATTTGGTAAAGTGTTAATTCTTGATGAGATCAATGAATTAGATACTTAGACCAAATGATTGAGATCCTTATGAGTAATTATGATAGTGTATCATAGTAAACTCATGATTAAGGGATGGTGATGTCTAAATCAAGAAGGAATCATACTCTAAGGAGTTAGAGAATGATTATCAAATAACTGAATTCTTCTTAATAAAAGGATACCCCACACTAATAAAGGACATTGAGAATCACACGGAGTTGTGAGTTCTTATATCCTTGACAGATACACCTCAATTATCTATGTGATCATTTGTTCATGTGATGAGTCAACTATCTAGATGAATATGAGGAACCAAATTTTGAGTTATGGTTTATGACCATTACATCCTAAATGACATCCATGTGAACCATAAGGTATGACCTTGATGGTAGCACCCATTGGATGAAATCCATAAGTGCAAATGAGTCTGAAGTGTTAAGACACATGGATAAAATTTCGAAAAGGATGATGCTTGTTGATTGTAACTTAATGACTAAGACATTTGGCATATGGATACTAAAACTGCATTCCTATCAGGAATAAGACAAGGATGTGTATGTGACACAACCTATAAGGTTTATGAATCCAATAATGCAAATGATGTCTATAAGTTACAATGGACTAATCAATATGATTGATTGAGTACAACCAACTCAGAATTGGATCTTTACTTTGATAATATAGTCAAAGGGTTTGACTGATATGTCAAAGATAAAGAAGGGATCTGTGATTTAGTGGGAGCGTGTTCACATTCCACATATTGATGTGAAATGGAAATGTTCTAGAATGGAAATCCAAAAGTGGAAATTATCTTTAAGGAAGATAGAGATGTTTCCTATGTGATAGGAATAGAGATCTATAGAGATAGTTCTCGAAAACCTTTTGACCTGTAAGGAGAAAGCATACATTGGCAATCTGTACTGAAGGGTTCAATATGCACAGATTCAGTGGGAGAAAACTTGTCCATGTTACATGGATTTAGTATCCCCAGGCCAAGTGTTCAATTCTTATGAAGAATGGAAACACTAAGAATAGATATGGATCTATCATGTATGTAATCATCCCATTATCTTACATGTATCGACATGGCAAGAACAAAATGCATTCATCATCTTGTATGTAGGACATGGCAATATGATGTGCTCATCCTGATAGCTCGTATGTGAGACATGACGAGTGGATGTCTGTCTACTTCCAGTAAGGGTTACTGGAATACCATGAGAACTTGATAAGTACTTGAGAAGTGCTGGTTCTATGGAGATAAGGAAGAGTTCAATGTAAAGAGTTACATTGATGCGACCTTCCAAAAGGACAGAAAATTAATCGCAATATATATATATAGGATATATAAAAGTGAAAGTTTGTTGATAATTGGAAGTGTTCCAATAAAACCATTTAAAAGGAAATGCTAAGTATCTATGTGTTAGAGAACAACGATGGATACTATATGGATCTGGAAGTTCATGAGATGAACTTATAGATATTCCGCTCATTGATGACAAGTATGGAATCCTTGATCATGCAATGTGGCTAAAGGTTAGCAAAGGAATACTAGATCGCATATTACGGCAACTCCATCTCATACGTGTGACGTACAGCGAAGAGATGAGAGACATGCAATTTATACTGACTTTGACAAGGTGTTGCCATTACTCACTATGTTTGCACTAAGAGCAGAGTAACATGTAATACATGTTTGAAGATCACTATGAATATGATTCAAGGGTGATTGGCTCGCAGTGCAAGTGGGGGTCTATTGGTATGTATGCCCTGAGAGCCAATCATGGGATAATTGGTGGGATACATTAAGATTGATTTGATAAACATCAAAGGCAAGCTTCCAATTCTTTCTGTTTCAGTCATATGAGATAGTGATAGAACAAATTAAATGTCTAGAGAATGACAATACTCAATGACGTATGCCTTCAGGTTCATGACCTGAACGATGAGATCACACGGATGCTAAGAGTTTGTACATTCTTGTTTTCTCCCTAGTCAGATGTCATTGTGGAAGGTAGATAGACATCAATGACACACAAGACTAGATTGTGGTGTTGGTTGATGACAGAATCTCATTAGTCATGATATAGAGATATCAAACCAAACACATAGGTACTTGTTAGAGAAAAAGTGTACCGGACAGACCCACCGTGAGTTTGACACATGGAACCATGACATGGTAGTCACAGTCAGTACTCACATTGATGGTGGTGAGTGTGATTCTTAGACCTGAAATCACTACACTCAACACATGTCGTTGGGCACACTTTGACCTCATCAAACGCTGTCCTGAAACATGGGTTGTTATAAAGGTGATGATTGGGTGGCTTTGACACATGGGGCTTTTGAGGGGTGCGTGATAGACATGGGATTTGTCCCTCCTTAGGGAGTTTGATATCCAAGGCCACTTGATGAGTAGGATTGAGATAGGCGTGCGCACGCATGTGTGAATCAGTATGTGATATTGATGTCATACATATCTCGTTCAATCTACTCTGAGATCAAGAAAGTGAATGAACGTTGATAGAATGACTGTTCCATGCCTCAAGTTCATTCGGGATATCAGTGACAAAGGAATTATACATTCACTGTAACACCATTCACGAATTGTAGGATTGAAAGTTGTTCTCCAACTTTCTACTTTCACTTGGGTAGCACTGATGTTTGACTAGGCACCGCTCTTTGCTTGTGAAGTCATAAGTGTTATGGACTTTCACTGCCAATGTGAAATGGACCTGCAGGGTCACACACATAGGATTTAACCTAGAAGAGGAGTTTTGTCCACAAGCAATGTTTAGATTGATTACTAAAGGAGTTTAGTAGTTCAATTAAACACTCAGTCAATTGATAGCTCAATATCATAATGTTCAAGGTGTTGGACAAATTGATTAGAGTATCAGATTGATTGAAATCGCAATTGACTGATTATGCATAATCTGCAGTCCCAACTGATCGGCTCATGTGATGAACCGATCGGCTGAGCTTGGTGAACCGGTCGGCTCAAGTGTTGAATCAATCGGCTCAAGGACAGGGTGAACGATTTCTTCAAGTGTTGAAACGATCGGTTCAACTGTTGCAACCGGGCAAGTTGGGAAAGTAGGATTGCTGAGAATTTTCCTTTCATTTCACTTGCCCAATTTTATTGGAACAAGGATTGGTATTTGATACCAATTAGAATCAAAAGTTGGAAAGTCAATCGGGAATTGGTCAGGACCATGAACTGACCGGTTCCGAAGTGAACCGACCGGTTCCGAAGTGAACCGACCGGCTCATGGGTCCCAACCGATCGGTTGAGTGTCAACCGACCGGCTCAGATCCCCAACTGACCGTTTCAGTTGTGAAACGATCGGTTCAGGTTGCGATTTGGTTGTTTTTGTGGAAAATCTTGAACCCTTCTACTCCTGCTTTTAGTCCCGCATTGCCCGGGATGGAGAACCTTGTCCCATGACCCTCCTATATATATAGGGGTATTGGGGGCTTCTCAAAGTACAACTCAGTGCAACCAGTTGCTCTGGAAAGTTATCGTTCTCTCTAGTTTTGGTAACCAAGAGAGAGCCCGAGTAAGTGCTACCCGCAAAGGGAGGCGCAACAAGGGAAAGATAACTACAGTTGCAACTGGAGGCAGGAGAGTGTGTTGGTGACTAGTACATCAACAGGAGGGTGCGACACCTTCCACTTCCTTGTAGGACAAGGAGTGTGGAGTTCCAGGTGGTCCGTGTGGACTACTTCAGAGGCGGGAGGTTTCTGCCGCTCAGGAGGACAATTGTCAACCCCGACAGTCCCGGTAAGAGGTGGAGTCGTCAGTCCCGGTGCGACCAGGAGTTGCACAGACACCGTCTAAGACCGGAGTTTAAGACCGCGCAAGGCACGAGGTATTGTCGCCGAGCAAGCCTCGGGACAAGGTATGATTCCACAAACCATCCTTTCCTATTGTATAGACATTGACGCGTTTCCTTGTTTTGGGTTTGGGGGAGAAAATTTTTGTTTCCGCTACCTTCTCTGCCTCCCCTAAAACCCAACATAAACTTGCAAGTGTTTAAAGAAACTTTAACAATACTAGAACATTAGGTACAATACATCCACAAAAATGTTTAGCTACACACTTTAGCGAGAATGATAAATGTTGTAGTGGAGAAACAATGTAGGAAGGGATACTAGATGTGTAACGTCTCAGGATTTGAGGCCTCCTATAAGATGATCTTAAAAGGAATGATTGGACTATCCAAATCACCAAGGCACACCTCCTTTTTAGGGAGTGCATCACTAAGAACTCTACCGTTAAGTGTGCTCAGCATGGAGTAGTACTAGGATGGATGACCGGTCGGGAAGTTGAACCTCGCTTATGTGTGAGTGAGGACAAAGTGTGCAATTAAGGCTAGTGGTGGTCGGTGGGGCCAGTCGTCATTCCTAAAAACTCTACTAGAGCCTTGGGCAGTGGACCCGAGCGTTACAAATGGTATCAGAACCAATTCTCCTCCAGTAGGTGGGGCCCACATGGAGCTGTGGCATGCTAGTCTTTAAGCTGTGCAGTCCACACATGTTGGAAAGGGATGTCTGAATTGATGGATCCATCCTTACACTAGTAGTGTCCAGGCATTTTGAGGCCTCTGATAAGATGATCTTAAAAGGAACGACCAGACTACCCATATCACTAAGATATTCCTCCTTTTTAGCGATCCCATCACTAAGAACTCTATAGTTAAGCGTGCTTAGCATGGAGTAGTACTAGAATGGGTTACTAGTCAGAAATTTGGCACTGGCTTGCATGTGACTAGGACAAAGCATGTAGTTAAGTCTAGTGGTGGTCTGAGGGATCAATCATCATTCCTAAAAATTCTACTAGAGCCTTGGGCAATGGGCCCATGTGTTACAAGATGTAACCTCCCTCTGGTTGCATAAAAATCAACAATGACATGACTACTAGTAAAGATGAAGCAGCTTATGCTATTTTTGTGTGAGATTGTAATGGTGACTGGATCAATGGTGCTCAAAGCAAACGTCACACAAATTTATCTATTGAAGTAGAATTGATTAGAGAGATGTATAAGGAACATCTAAGGTATGCCCACTATATTTTGAAGCATTAAAAGCTACTTAAGGATAATTGGCAAGTTGATTATATTTGTAGGGAATAGAATGCAACTATTGATTGGCTTGCAAAGTTTCTCCTAAAAAACCACCATAGAGTTTTTCATTATGCCATGTCTCTGCCTCCATTAAATGTCATTTTAGCTTTGGAAAATGTGATGGTAGTAATAATGCCATGTTTAATATTGTAAATTGCATTAGTGAATGTCTTAATAGTTAGAATTTTCTTTTAATAGGAAGGCAAGGTGAATAAAGAATTCTTCCTAACTGAAAAAAAAGGCAAGTCCATTCCTAAGAGTCAAAAGGATGAATAGACAATTGCTCTGATTATTCCATAACATCCTGGTTGTGTCAGGGACACTAAGGCTGGTGTAAGTATAAGATCATTTTTAGCACAACAGAGCAAAAGCATAGGTATATCAAGAAAGATGGATTGTCACAATAGGAGGTAGAGAATATGATTGTAAAGAGAATAGAAGAAGGAATGAGACAATTTCATATTTCTCAATTTCAACCTCCTCAGATAGTACTCAGTCACACTGATCTTCTTACAAGGTGGACCCTCCTCACATAGAGGTGTTTGAGAGTAATTCCATAGACCTACCAAGTGTGCCTGGTGTAAACTTCCTTGTGATATAATAGTCTTTCAGGCCAATTTATAATACATTGTGTTAGGGCATATATACCACTATATATAAAATTTTAGGCATTGAGTTCATGGAATATTGAATTACTAGAACTTAGCTTCTACGTAGTTGCACTGGGTGATGCTTTTCCACCCCTTTAAAGTGATAACTTTCATGGTGATCCAATGCTTGACAATGTGGTTTGTGTGACTATCATGCTTGTCTACCTAGATTGGAAACAAAAACCACTATCATATGGTCACCCCAAGCATGACATGAAAGGAGATGCAGAAGGTGTTGTGGTTGCACGGCCTAAAGACATAGTTATATGTGAGAATGTATGATAAATTCTTTTTTATTTGTGTATATAATATGGTGACTGATATGAGAATACATGTAGATCATAGTACCTCAAAAGGCCCCTACAGTTCCTCCTCAATTACGTACTTGGATTGTAAATAACCTAGTTGAACCACTAGGTCCTAAGTGTAGGTGGTCGGTATTATTGTTACTCAGTTTAGAAGAATGATGGACTATGATGATTTGTATCCAAGAGGATGTTATAGGTCAAGATCACATTATTAGTATGAACTTGACATATATTGTGGAGCTATTTACTTATGATTTATGAAATTCAACCATGATAGAACTTTAGATATGGTGAGATCATATTTCTAAATACCTCATTCTATATATATGAAAATATATGTGAAATTATTTTCTTATATATTAATTCATGCATATATGTTTTGTAGCTAGTTATATACAGTGTCTGGACAGTTTACATTAATCAATGTGGCATTTCTACTTTCATTATTGATTATATGTGTAGATAAAGATGAAATATTTGTTAGTGATTACTGCTCTATTACATTTAAATATTTGAGGTTATAACATCCTCCCCTCCTTGTAGGAATTTTGTCCTCAAAATTCAACAATCAAACAAACAAATTAGGATATGCTTTTTCCATGTCCGTCTTCAGCTCCCATGTGGCCTCATCCTCTCCATGGTGTTTCCAAAGAATCTTTACTATATCTATATTCTTATTTCTGAGATCTTTTACCTTGGTATCTAGAATCCTCAAAGGAAACTCAGGATAAGACAACTTTCCTTGAAGCTCAATAGGTTCAATGCTCAACACATGGCTTGGATCTTGCACATATTGCTTCAGATTGGACACGTGGAACACATCATGCATCATACTATATTGAGGGGGTAACGCCAAATGATAATCCACCTCACCAATTCGTTCTAATACTTCAAACAGACCCACGTATCGGGGACTCAACTTTCCTCTGTTCTTAGCTATAGCTCGGAGCGGTCGAATTTTTAGAAAAACATGTTCTCCCACAGTGAAATGCACATCAGTCCTCTTCACATCAGCATACGACTTTTGTCGATCCTGGTCTCTCTTTAGCCTTTGCCTGATCAAAGTGAATTTATCGGCATACACTTGGAGTTCATCTGACCTCAACAAGGTCCTCTCACCAGCATCATCCCAGTGAAGTGGTGACTGACACAGTCTCCCGTATAGAGCTTCATATGGAGGCATCTCGATACTGGCTTGGTAACTGTTGTTGTAAGCAAACTCTGCTAAAGGTAAGTACTTCTCCCATGATCCACCCCAATCAAGTACACAAGCTCTCAATAGATCCTCTAATGTCTGAATTGTCCTTTCTGACTGTCCATCTGTCTGGGGGTGATAAGCGGTACTGAACTTTAACCTTGTACCAAGTTCCCCTTGAACTTGCTTCCACAGTTTGGAAGTAAACTTCGGATCTCTGTCGGAGATGATTGAACCGGGTACGCCATGTAAATGCACTATCTCTCGGATGTACAACTCAGCTAATTCTGACACCTTGGCAGTGGTTTTCAGTGCAAGGAAGTGTGTTGACTTGGTAAGGCGGTCCACCACAACCCATATAGCATCATGATCTCTCTTGGTCTGGGGTAAACCCACCACAAAATCCATGGTGATCTGATCCCATTTCCATTCTGGAATTTCTATAGACTGTAAAAGTCCACCGGGTCGTTGATGTTCAGCCTTCACCATTTGGCACGTAAGACAACTGGCCACATAAGCTGCAATGTCTCTCTTCATTCCTGGCCACCAGAAAAACCTCTGCATGTCCTTAAACATCTTGGTAGTCCCTGGGTGTACTGTGTACTTAGAACCATGAGCCTCTTGTAAGATACGTTCTTTCAGCGGTGAGTCTTCAGGAACCCATATACGATTCTTGAATCTGATCCCTCCATCTACTCCCAAAGAAAGACGGGTCTGAGGCTTCTTCATTAAGCCTCTCATCTTGTCAAGTTCCCCACTGGCCAACTATGCTGCCACAATTTCACTCAACAATTCAGACTGTATTTGGATGTTGGCCAATCGAACTCGATCATTTAACGGTTGAGGAGACCATTTCACCAGCTCTTCTAAGCTCTTCCACTGACTGGACAGAACAGTTGCACACGTGAGCTGTTTCCTACTTAAAGCATCAGCTACAACGTTTGCCTTTCCTGGATGATAAGCGATGGTGAAGTCATAATCCTTCATGTACTCCATCCATCGTCATTGCCGTAGTTTCAAGTCTTTCTGTGTCAGAAGGTACTTCAGGCTTTTATGGTCAGTGAAGATCTCAAAAGTAGCACCATATAGGTAATTTCGCCAAATCTTCAGTGCATGGATAATGGCTGCCAACTCTAAGTCATGCGTAGGGTAATTCACCTCATTAGGATTGAGTTGTCGAGAGGCATATGCAACAACATGCCTATTTTTCTCCAACACACAACCAAGTCCCATTTTGGATGCATCGGTGAAGATCATGAAACCCTCATTGCCTGATGGTAGAGTCAAAACTGGTGCAGTCGTCAACTTCTCCTTCAGCTCCTAAAAACGAGCCTCACAAACATCAAACCACACAAACTTTGCATCCTTCTGAGTCAACATAGTCAAAGGCAAGGCAGTCTTTGAGAAATCCGCAATGAAACGCCAATAGTATCCTGCTAACCCCAAGAAGCTTCAGATCTCAGAGGGGTTCTTCGGTGTAGGCCATTCTCAAACTGTTGATACTTTAGCTGGATCCACGACGATTGTTCCTCCTGAGATGATGTGTCCAAGGAACATGACTCGGTCTAACCAAAACTCACATTTGGCGAATTTCCCATAGAACTTCTACTTTCTCAAGATATCAAGGACTATACTTAGGTGGTCTCGGTGTTGTTCTAGGTCATTGTAATAAACCAATATGTCATCTATGAACAATATGACAAATGAGTCAAGGAAGGGTTGAAACACACTATTCATAAGGTTCATGAACACACTGGGTGCATTGGACAACCCAAAAGGCATAACCAAAAACTCATAATGGCCATAACGTGTTCGAAAAGCTATTTTTGGAACATCCTCACTCTTGACCCTCAACTGGTGGTAACATGATCTTAAGTCAAATTTGGAAAAGACTCGAGCAGACTTCAACTGGTCAAACATGTCATCTATATGGGGTAAAGGGTATTTGTTCTTAATGGTAGCTTGGTTTATCATCCGATAGTCTATACACATACAGAGCGAGCCATCCTTTTTCTTTACAAAAAGGACTGGAGCTCCCCATGGTGATGTGCTAGGGTGGATAAAACCCTTGTCTAGTAATTCTTGCAATTGTTTCTTCAACACGAGCAACTCCGCAGGGGCCATTCTATAAGGTGCTCGTGAAATAGGGCTTGTTCCTGGAGCTAGCTCTATGGAGAAATCCACCTCTCTCTTGGGAGAAATCCCAGGTAGATCATCCAGAAAAACATCAGCATAGCTCTTTACTACCTCTATTTCCTCTAAGGGTTGCACTTTGGGTTCGGGCTCAGTAACAACTGCTAGGAAAGCTTGACATCCTTTACTCATCATCCTCTCTGCCTTTAAGGATGACACATACAGGCTGGTGGTGGCATCTTTCTTACCTCTGATGATAAAAGGTGGGTGACCTGGTTTCTTAATGATCACTTTCTTTTCCCTACAGTCAATATGGGCCCTATAGGTATAAAGCCAATACATTCCAATGATCACATCAAAATCATTCATGTCAAGAAGGATAAAGTCGGTAGGAAACTCATGATCTTGATATTTCACAGGTATCAATGGATTTTTCAAAAGAGAAGTAAAGATTCAACCACTCGGGGTTGAAACATCTAAGACATATCCTAAATCCTTGATATCCAAACAAAGCATAGTTGCAAGATTTCTCAAAATGAAATTATTAGTAGATCCTGAGTCAAACAAAGCTTTTACATTATGTCCCATGACTTCAAGCATGCCTACATCATTTTTCATCATACATTAGACCATTACATGCTTAACTTTTAAAACATAAAGAAAACTCTAAGGGTTATTACCCTCAATCAACCGATTAGCATGAGCTTGAGCCTCTTCATTGTCAATGGTGAACATTCGAGCTTGCCTTCAATCTCCAGCAGGTGGGGCCATAGCTATAGGTGGGGTTGCTATTGGTGGGGCTGCCGCAGGACCTGGTCCTTTTGGTGCTGGTAGAGGACAAGTAGCCAGGATATGCCCCTCTTGCTGACAACGAAAGCAGACCTTCTTCTTGTGGCGACACTCACCAGGATGTCATTTCCCACAAGAGCGACATCATAGTCGATTGTTTTCTGGCTGGGGTTTTCCTTTTCCTCCATGTTTTCCTTTAGTTTGATGACGTCCTTGACCCTTCTTATAGTGGTTCTTCTGACTCTGGGTTCCTTCAGTGAAACCCAAATACCCCTTAGGTGGAGGTTGGGCAGGCATCACAGTCCTTTCCATGTCTAGGGCTGTGTTGTAATCTTCTGCAAAGGTTTTAGGTTTACTCGCCATCACATGAGGCTTGATGGCAGGGTGAAGATGCTCTATGAAGTGATCCACCCTTCTTTCCTCATCCATCTTGTACCCAAAACATTCCAGGATTCGAAACTTTCACCCAAAGTCCGCCACAGAGGAATTTCCTTGAGTCATGTTTGTGAATTCCCTTTCCTTTTCCTTCTTAGCAGCAACAAGGATGACTCTGGCAGTGAAGATGGTCTTGAAATCCGCCCATGCCATTAGTTCCTCAGTCAGATCTCTCCTTGTGATGTGTGTCTCCCACCATATCTTAGCTGCTCCTTCCAGGAGGTGAGTAGGAAACAGAACTTTCTTGTTTGACTGTACTTCCAGCATGCAGAAACCATTCTCAATAGCAAGCACCCAAGCTTCCTCCTTGTCAACTACCTCAGTTTTATCTTCTCCCCAAAACTTCTCTATATTCAGCTTGACAAAGTCTAGAATGGTGGCTCATACACGGGGACGAACAGGATATGGTTCACCATTCTCAGCTATAGCTAAGTCTCGAAGGGCCAAAGCATTAATAGCCTCAGTCAGCTTCCTCTGTTGCTCTATCCACAAGGTATCAGGAATGTGGATCATCATGGTTGGTTCTGGACCACCAGCTTGGTCCTCTTCCATCTTGGCTACTTCCTCGTACACATGTTTCTCCTCATATCCTTGGTCCTCTTCTAGGTCAAGGTTGCTAAATGGAACCGGGTTAGGGTTAGGGACCTCATGAGTGGCTTCTTCATGTCTCTTCCTCTTCTTGGAGGATCCACCATCATGGTTCCTCTTTCTCTTTTCAGAAGACTCCTTTCCCTTATGAGGAGGCCAACCACTCGTAGCTGGATTCCCAGAGGCCTCGGGAATAGCAACAGTCTTTGTTCGAGCCATCTACATAAGCATAACAAACAAACCTTTTAGTTTATCATTAAACTAGTTATACTTATGTTCAATGATATCTCATTACATATATTTTATTAATTTTATGGAGGACCCTTAAGCCTTAACTTACATGCCCATACCACATGAGTGTGGAGGAGAGAGAGAAAATCCTACTCTTAAAGCCTTAATAGAATATGTGATGAGAAGGGACGAATAAGATGAGAGAGTCCTAAAGGTATCTTATTTCGAATCATACCCTAAGACTTTGGCTAGGAAGTCACATGGATCCGGGAGTCCTCGTATTTTGACTAGCGGTGCGGAGGAAAATATTTCTAGCCCTCGGTCGTAATCCTTTTCTAGACACCTCTGTACTTCAGATAATCCTCTAATAACTCCCTTGGGTTCTATGGAGTTTGTAAAATTTAATAATTATTAATGGTTAAATGAGGAACCCAAGCTCTGATACCAAATGATACGACCCCACCTTTCAGTAACCCCCAATTAAGGGAGACCGAGAGGTCGAAGCCGCACCCATAAATTCCGGATCAAAGGTTCGACATATAACCAAAAACAATTATCAAATTTTAATAGACTATACTGAAAAACGGTAATAAAATTTTTGCATACCTTTGAAAAGTTTGGAATATACTAAACTTCTAACCACAGCTGAGCTACTCTAACTAGTTCCTCCTTGTTCTTAAATTATTGAATTCACAATGCGTCACTTTACTGTTTGTACTTTGGGATTTGTACCTAAATCACCGACAAAAAAAACAACAATCAGCCAAATCTGGTATGTAGGGAAAACCAATAATGTGCAACTACATTAACAAAGTAATTAAGCAATTAATCATTTAACAATCAAGATTACATTTTAAGCCATACAACTCAATCCATACATATTCTTAAACTCGGGGTTGTCCCTGCAGTGGACATGGATACCACCTCTCTTTTTGGTTCATAGGGTAATAGAGTCGCATGGCACTACCCAAAGATAGCCCAATATCTAACTCAATGTGACTTGATGGTCCTACCTCAATGGTAGCCATGTACTAAGTCATCCATAGACCTGATGAACCTACCCAATATGTAGCCATGTACTAGGTCTTCCTGTGACCTGATGGACCTACCCATAGGCAGCCATGTACTAGGTCAACTATAATGCCACAGAGAGAACCAAGATTTGAGCTTGTAGGCATATATCCTTTGTGATAGTCATAGCCACATTATAGTTTGCATGAACTAAATTGATCCAACAGTTTATTTAAAGCAACCAGTAAAACATTCGGGAATCGTCGTGAAACTATAACGGTTATTCATAAGCGTAACCACATACCTTTAATTGCAGTTTTCAAGACAAATTCAAGTATGCAGAGAAACCCAATCAATCAAGCAAGGTTGGTCAGAAATCCTGAAATGAAAGTACCAATTTCCTTTTATTAATAATTATTCGATTCCATTATATTGTTTAGAATTTCAATTCCAATTTTAAGGTTTCTATGGAAATTAGGGTTTTGCTTCAATCCTTATTCATCAAGGTTCCTAATTTCATCAAATTAACTGAAAACCTTTATCTTAACATTCCCAGTAGTTTTAATATTATATCTTGGCAAATTACTCCCTTAATCCAAAATAACTTAGCTTTTATCTCCTTTTCCCTAAATTAGGGTTTTTATTATAAATTAGCCTTCTTGTATGGATTAAAACTCTGATTTAGGCATCTTTGTATTCAAAACAGATAATTAAACCACCTTTATCATTATCAGGGTTAAACTTATAAATTTGATCCATTAATACGCCCTTTATACTCAATTAGGGTTCTTCATCAATATTAAAATCACATTATTAGAAAATTAAGGAACTTTTTCAAAACGGAGTGGAACTAGGTTCTGAAAGTATTTTTATCATATTCCTTGTATTTTTCTACACCACTTTCATATATAAAGTTTTCCCATATGAGGTTCCTAGCTATTACTACGAATTTTGCAAAGAAACCCATTTTTTCTTGAATATTCATTAGAGAGGTGAAATTACCAATTTTTGTGAGTCGTTGGATCGCTGCGCCCGTGGTCATCCTCCAGATATGTCGCTCAGAATAGCGCGTCTCCACTAACCCTGAAGCGTGCTCCGCCACCTTTCCCGGTCCGTTGGATTTAGTTGAGTCCACAGTGGGCTCTCGATCGATCGACCCGTGACTTTGGGCAATACAATTTAGTCGCGCCGTCAGATCTCAATCGAACGTTGTCTAAGCATCGTCTTCCTTTGTGTTCTGCTGCTAGCGCCATGGTGGCGCCCTCGCCGGAGAGGATTCGATCAAGCAGGTTAGCGAGTGAAGGGAAACGATCAGAGGCCGCTTGAGATCGCACAGGAACAAGGGACCGTGGGGTGCCCTTTTATAGGGTATGGGGCATCCCTGTGAGGAGTCCCAATCCTAGACAAACTGAGCAACTAGCCCAATTGGGCATTTCACGAGATTAGGTCAAAACCTGGTAAAACCAGGGTCTAGATTCTTTGCAAGGATCTCCCGAACCTAATGGGACAAGGATCATAAGTGCAGATGCACTAGATTGTGAGAAATTCCATGTGGAAAATCCCCCTATAACCCAGAATCCTCATCCTAATGGGAATCTAGACGGTGAGCGGCATGTGTTGGATCAAGATCCAATGACCCTCATTGCGTCCATTCTAACAAAAGGAAATTATTTTCCAACAAATTCGATTTTCATTCCTATTTCAATGATAACTTGGAAAATTCATAATTCACAAACGGTAACTCCTTTCCTACTCAAATTTTGAGGGAAACTCAATTATAGTGTTATCGTCCATCCTACAAAATTTAAAGTTATTATCTCAAACGTACGATCCCTTTTCTTGGTTTGCAAGTTATCATTTAATTTATCATATTTTCTGTAACATCCCTGACCTGGGTTATGAACTAACCCTAGGTGTTTTGCCTAAATATGTAATTAAATCCTTGTGATTAACTTTGGACATGTAATTAAGTTCCTTAGAAACATATATTTCAATTGTGCTCCTTTATATATATAAAGTTGTAGCATTGTTTTGTATTACAGGGATCTATGTGCAAATTACCCAGTTAAGGGGTTAACTTGCAAATTGCACATGTTAAGATGTTCCTTTGATGATATGGCATCATATGAGTGAATATGATGAAGTAAGAGGGATTTCCCAAGCTTGAGCACCAAGGTGCAGCTGTGGAAGCAATCCCTGTGCTTGAAACCCTAAATTGGAGTAAAGTGCAATTTACGCAATTTGAGGGGTGCAACTTGTAAAATACATCATCTACAATATCTTTTATGACTCTTGGAATCATTTAGAAGAGAAATGATGAAAAGGTCACTTCATTTGAATAATCATATAATAAAGAACACCTTTGTGATTGAATAATCAAGGTGTATGTATAATAGCCCTTTTATGTGTATGCTTTAGTGATGGGTTGATCCTCTTTGCCTTCAATTCTTGACCTTAGAAGGAGTTTGTCCTTAGAAATAAGATGTGGGGACGTGCAAAGAAGAAAGGAAGGACTTAGATGAGAAATGAGGAAAGCATATATTCTTATGTTGAAATTTCACCTAAGTATATATACTACCTTCCCCACTTAGCAAGGGAACGATCCTCTTCTTTTCATTTCTTTTCCCCTTGCTCAAAACCGACTAAGGCTAAGCTCTGGAGAAGAGAAGGACGACCAAGGGTCCTAGGTAAGTTTGGATCATCCCTTTTGCTTGAATTCATGGAGGAAACTCGTTTTCAAGGTTGAATTCATGGCTAGCTCACCTAGCTTTATCTTTCTAGCCATTCCTTTTCAACTTTCCTTGGAGAATACACCTTGGCCGACCTGTGGAGCTCAAAGATGCCATTAAAGGCTTGGATCTTGAAAGCTTGGAGCTCAAGGAACAATCTTTAGGAGGGTTTTATAACTCTAAACCTTATGCTTTGATTATACATCTCTTTCTATGCATATAGTTGTTAGTTCTTCTTCTTCCCCATCTTTCCTTGCATCCTTGCAAGTAAATCTGTGAGGAACTACTACTATTCTCGGGCTAGAAGATGAGGGCGTTATTTCCTATGCTTATCCACGAATTTCTACTTTATGAAACGACCTTGAACCTTTGGCCAAACGAGTTCATACTCGTTTAGAGGCCAAACGGGTTCACCAAGGTCGGTTTGCCCAAACGGGTTCCAACCCGTTTGAGGGCGTTGACCAAGCAGAGGGATATTTCCCTCAATATTCTTCGAAATCCTTCACATATGCAAACATGGAAAGGGCATGGATGGATTCGGGATATGATTCCGGACCACTTACACCCTAGTTTCTCGCACATTAGAGGTGTCTAGAAGATACACCCAAATAACAGCTCCTAGCTGACTACCTATTGACCCCGGGGCTATATATATATATATATATATATATATATATATATATATATATATATATATATATATATATATATATATATATATATATATATATATATATATATATATATATATATATATATATATATATATATATATATATATATATATATATATATATATATATATATATATATATATATATATATATATATATATATATATATATATATATATATATATATATATATATATATATATATATATATATATATACGACCCAATCCTTTCATTTTCAGGGCAACGTAACTGTCATGAGGCTCTGCCAAGTCGATGGCTTCAAAACCAGACTCCAATTCCGCAATCCAGCCCTCTTCTTCTCCTTCTTCTTCTTAGTTTTCCGTAGGAGGGAAATTCCCAGTAGGCTCCCCTGTGCAAGCATCCTCGACAGCAATGGAGCCTACCACTGAGTTCGGCAACTAGTTGCAGAGCTAGACGCTCCCTTTTCGGCAACAGAGGGAGCCTGAAGCCGAGAGTCAACCACCTAATTGAGTCAGCCGAGAGGTAGGATCACAAATCAGGTGTGTGAGGTTGAAGAAAAATAGGGGGGAAAAGACTCACCTACCCCAGTAAAGGAGTAGAAGGACAAAAGTGTATTTCTGATGTCTTTTGGGCCAACCGCGTGAAAAAGAAGAAAAAGGTTTCATTTGGCTGATGTGGCGGCCACAGATTGGCCCAAAGGTATATAACCTTGTGAAAATCGTAGTTATTTATTTATAACTCTAATGATAAAAAGTTATACATGAAAGTTGCACAGAAAAGTACAAGGAATCCAATAAAAATGCTATTACAGACTATTTTTTCTTTTAGTTCGATAAGTACACAAAGTAAGTAACTTTAATACTCTAAGTGTAATCAAAACCTTAGATGTTGATTAGGGATGAGTTCAATTACTTAAATTGGTATTATAAATCAACATTTATCCTTTTGGCATAAAATAGATAATATGAATCCGATTTGAAACCCACGATTTGCTTAATTAGTGTGCTATGACTAAGAAAGTGCAATAATGGGCCTAAAAGCCCTAATGTTGAGTAATATGACTTTAATGACTTTTATTTCGAGAATATGAATATCTTAAACATAGATATATTGATTTGAAGTTTAGTTAAGAAGCCTTGGAATAGAAGATAACTTAAAGAGATAAAGTTTTAATATGTAAAAAGGATGTTTTAAAGTCTCATATGAGTGAAGCTATACTAGAAGACCTAGAAACCCTAATCTAGGTGTTTATGACTTTAATAAGCTATGTTTTGAAATCTAATGTATAAGATGATGTTAGAATAAATCGTAAGACAGATTGGTATTAAAGAGGCTTAGATATGAATGACTAAGTAATTAGGGTTTTGGAACATGGAAACAATGTTTTAGGGTTTAGTTGACCTAAAAGGTGACGGTTGAAATATGAATATAAAGAATGTTAAGGAAAAACCCGAATTCAACTTTGGCACACCCTAGGAGGGAATTCCAATTCATCAAAGTAAGTGCATAATGAACATGTGAATAATTAGATTGAACATGTTTTTCCAGGTTTCTTGTTGTGCCTGTTTGATTGGGGTGATTGGTTGCCTGGCTTGGTTGGCTGTTTGATTAATTGGATATTCTTCTTACAATCATTGGGACTTCCAAATCAGGTATGTGGTAAATTACAATTAATCACATTAGTTTCTCCGAAGGTTTCCCGAATGGTTAATCACATTGATTGAAACTAAATAGTTTGGATGTTCATACTTCAATTATAAAGTCACTATGGTTATCACAAATATAAATACATGTGTATTCTCGTACCTATATGCCACCCTAATGGAAGAAGCCATAAAGGTCAGGCCCAAGAGGGTAGACCAATGGGCACCATGAGAGGTGACCCCAGACACTAAGCTCGGGAATGAGAAGGTGGTTTATGTTGCATGACTATGGGGCACCATGAGAGGTGACCCCAGGCACCAAGCTCGGGATTGAGAAGGTGGCCTTAAGTCAATGGCAAAAGAGAAACCCTAGAGGGGTATTTCAGGGTTAGGGCAAAAGCGGTGGAGAATGACACATTGAAAAAGTAAATTGGTTTGCTAATTACCCAGATTGTGATAATTAAATTGTTAGCCATATTTGTGAAATTTTGGTTGTTCCCACATACCAACAGATTTCGATATGCTGACCGACGTTTAGTTTTTCGGCATTTTAGGAACAAGATCGAAAAGGAAAAATAGTAAAGTGACACATGTGGAATTAAATAAGAAGTAAATTACAAAGGAGGATTATATAGAATGGACTCCTGATGCGGATAGAAGTAGATATCCCTATTTTTGTAAAAGGTATGCAAAGTTTTATTTTATACCAGTTTTCAGTTTAGTTTAGTAGAATTTGATAATTTTTATTGATTATTTGTCGAACCTTTAATCTTGTTAATTGGGATAATGACTCTGACCTTCTAGTCTCCCTTAATTGGGGGTTACCGGTAGGCAGGGTCATTACAATTGGTATCAGAGCATAGGTTCCTCCTTTAACCTTTAATAATTATTAAATTTTACAAACTCCGTAGAACCCAAGGGAGTTATTAGAGGATTTTTGGAAAGACAGAGGTGTCTAGAAAAGGATCACATCCGGGGGCTGGTAAAATTTTCCTTCGCACCACTAGTCAGAATACGAGGACTCCCAGATTAGTGTGACTGCCTGGCCGAAGTCTCATGCTTTGACTCGAAATAAGATACATTTAGGACTCTCTCATCTTGTTCATCCCTTCTCAACTCAAATTCTATTAAGGACCTTAAGGATTAGGGTTTTCTCTCTTTTCCTCACCCTCTTGAGGTATGGGTAAGGTTGATAAGGTTTAACGAATCCTCCACCAAATTAGTAAAATCATGTAAATAAGATGTCATGGACATAGGCTTAATAGATTAAGCGTAAAAGAATAGATACATGCTGAGGTCATATGACATAAGTTGTCATGCCCTCAAGAGAGATCTGAGGCTAGACCTTCTTGTCAGGAGGATGAGTAGAGAGAGTTGGTCTTGGAGGCAGAGATATCCATTATAGGTAGAGACCTAGTACATCCTCTGAGGATGATGCTAACAATTACCCTAAGTAAAGGTTAGATAGAGAGAGATGACCTGATGAGTTAGATGTCATGGTAGACCAAGTGTGTGGGTGGACATGCCTTTGGATGCCCATATGAGCCATGAGAGGTTGGATGACCTAGTACCCTTGACGACCCAACCCTGGGAAGGGTCGTGCATGTAAGAGTGAAGGATAGTTCCTTCAAAGGGAAGAACATATGGAAAACCCATGAGCTTATATGAGTATGGCATGGTAGACACCCATAATACAATAGTAGGGCGAGCAGTAGGTTGAAACCCTAGCCAAGGGAGTATGTTGGATAGCTGATGAGATAAGCATAAAAGGCTAGGGATGACCTTGAGAAAATAGAAGTTTGAACATAGGCTTCACCCACGTAGAGGTATGCTTGTGAGCTTGATCCATCTTCATGGAGAGTGGACCTCTAATAGTGAGACTGGTTGTAGGATTAGCTATAGAGAGAGAGGGAGAGCAGGACCCAAGCAAGAAGGTTGGAAGCTTAGACTCTGAGATACGTGGAACAGTAGGGAGCTGAGAATGATGTGACCTAAGTGGATGGTTTTGGTTGCCTCATACATGATCCCTGGAGGATGATGATATCTTGGTTGCCTTTAGAGGAACCAAACCTTAGAGAGAGGGTGAGGCTTCTGGTACCTATGTGCCCATGGTATAGATGTTTACCTTCTGAGATGGGGAAAAGAGTTCCTTAGACCTTCGAGAGACTTAGTAGTAGGTTGTGAGGCTTTGTACCTTGTTGATTGTCCTTGAGGAGGACTCAACTCTGAAGTTTTGATTGATTAAAAGGATCATGGGAAGTGCATGACATACCTTGGATATGCTTGGTTCATGGTTAAAGGTTGAGAATCTAGTTGGACAACTGTTACATAAAGAAATGAACCTAGGGTTCCTAGGACTAAGAGGGGAAGTGGTGTACCTAATGCTCATGACAGGGTTTGAGTTTCAATAGATTCGAGCATGGTACTCCTCATGTTTAGAGTAAAGGGAGACCCCTTAAGTTTAAGGTAGGTTTGATGAACCCCTCATAGCTAAGTTGATGACATGGGAAAGTATGATTTTGATCCAATGTTGAGGAATGAGAACAAGTGTGACTTAGCATGGTTTAGTAAGTGGTCCGCTTGCTAGCTATGTGCCTTAGTAGTTTGATAGGGTTAAGCATGCTCATGAGGATGTAAACCCTAGACATAAGCATGTTGGTGACCTTTTTTATCAAGTTGTAGTTTCCTCCCATCCTGGGGGAGGGACCCTTTTGTAGGGTGTATACCAGTTTTGTTGGTTTTAAGGTAACCTAAATAGGTCCCAATAGGATCTTGAGGAGCTAAGCGAAATGTACATGGTAAGAGAATGGACTTGTAGACCCATAGATAACCATCTCTAAGTGCATTTGCATGTGTTACCATGGAGGTAATCGATATGGGGCCTGACCAAGGTAGGCAGGTTGCCATGACCCCTATGAAAGGATGAAAGTTAGTCCATGAATGCAAAAAGAGAGATGATGAAGGATTGGGTACGGTTCTCAATTGGACATGTACTATGATAGAATCCTAAGTCTATCCTAGGGTCAGGTTGGGATAAGATCGATGGAAGTAGGAGTTGCCTAATTCCCTAGTTGTACATGACCATAGGGTCGGGAGGTAACAGCTATCATTGTCTGAGGGTCATGGGTTAGGAGATTGATCACCTTCATGAACTCATGGGACCCAAAAGGCAGATGAGTAGGGCACTCTCTGGATGGATAAGGGAAGAGGGATGACCCCAAAAGTGTCGGCACCCTATAGACCTAGAGGAGATGACCAAGGATTGTGTGGTGACCCAAGTAGGTTCGGAACCAGTTTTCCATAAAAGTAACTTTCATATCAAGATGTTTGTAGAGACATATGTGTTACATTACAACTTAGATTTAAAGGTGTACTGGCAAGGTGGGATGTACCATCTCTACTCCTGGAACAGGAAGAACTCCGTATTTGGACTGCACCCAAATGCTTATATCCTCTTGTTATGGGAGTGAGAGATAGGACAATACGCATGCCATACACTAAGGATAAAAGGTTATGTGAGTTGGAATGTTGCCATGAGGTATGAGAATAGAGATAATAACATACCCTAGTGGAGCGCATGATACACGGATGGATGGAAATTAGGTAGTCATCTTATGAGGAGGTTTTTATCATGAGATATGAGTCATACAAGGTTGAGGTTGATAAACTAAGAGAATAAGCTCATAGTTTTCTTGATGAAGATAGACTTAGAGCTGAGATGAGTTAATAAGTGGAATGCATGGAGGTGTATGTCTTCAACTTTACCTAACACCTAAGGATGTGAAGTGGTAATGGATGCTCTGAATGAGATACAATTGCCTAGTTTAGATGGAGGCTAGAAGAGGTTGTTGGGTTACCTCTCAGCTGGAACAGAGATAAGTCCGGTCAGCACTCAGATGTAACAATATCGGTTGATCAAGTTGATGGTTTTTTGGTTAGCCAACCTAGGCGTTGATGCAATAAAAGGATTGTTGTAGAACCTCAGATGCACTTCTCTGGAGAAGAAGGTGATGAAACCCTGACTAGAGTGGTTTAGGGTTTCCGAGGAATCAATCTTTAGGAATCATGATATACAGGAGATCATGATTTTAAGATCACCATACACCGTACTATGAATATAGTAAGTGACAGTGGTACTTTGGATGCCTAAGATAATGTTGCATGTGGCATGTTGCCATGCATGACAGGAGGTGAAGGACGAACACTAGTAACCCAATGAGTTGATATAGAGGATAAGAGTCCCTAAGAGGGAATGGGAGTTCATCACTATGGATGTGTAGTAAGTTTCCCATGGACCAGAGAAGGTCAAGATGCAATTTGGGTTATGGTTGATCGCCTTATCTAGACGACATGAGAAAAAGAGGATACTATCAAGGGACGGATCCAGATGAACTACATATGAGAGAGAGATGGTTTATGTAATGACCCTGCCTCTCGGTAACCCTTAATTAAGGGAGACCTGAAGGTCAGAGTCATTATTCAATTAACAGGATCAAAGGATTGACAAATAATCAATTAATAATTATAAATTCTTCAAAACTAAGCTGAAAGGGTGTAATAAAATAAAATTTTGCATACCTTTTCCAAAACTGGGATATTAACTAGTATCTGCATCTGGAGTCTACTCTAACTAATCCTCTCTTGTACTTTAATTCTCATTTAATTTCACATATGCCACTTTACTGTTTGTTCTTTTCAAGCTTGTACCTAAAATGCCGACAAACAAAACGTCGGTCAGTATATCGAAATATACTGGTATGTGGGGACAACCAAAATTTCGCAAATATGGCTAACAATATAATTATCACAATCAAGTTAATTAACAAGCCAATTTACGCTTTTAAGTATGACATTCTCCACTGCTTTTGCCCTATCCCTAGCATACCCACCTTAGGCCACCTTCTCAATCCTGAGCTGGGTTCCCGGGGTCACCCTTTATAGTGCCCATTAGTCATTCTATAAAGGCCACCTTCTCAATCCCGACCTTGGTGTCTGGGGTCACCACTCATGGTGCCCATTGGTCTACCCTCCTGGGCCTGACCTTTGGCGTCATCCATCAGGGTGGCATGTAGGTACGAGAATACATACTTCTATTATTAATGTGATAATCATAGTGACATTATGATTTGCAAGTATGAACATCCAAACTGTTTAGTTGTAGCCAATGCGATTAACCATATGAAAAATCCTCGGGAAACTAAGGAAATTATTCATAATTAACCACATACCTGTTAGGCTAATTTGAGATAGAATAATGCAATCATCCAATCAAGCAAATCCAAGAATCCAGAAATCACATTCAATTCCTTTTTACCAAAATCTATCCAAACCATCTTGCTACTTAAGGTTTCTATTCCTTTTTAGGGTTTACTTTGAAATTAGGGTTTTTCTTCACCTTACTCTTTTAAACCCTAATTTTCTCATCTATCCTTCACAAACGTTATTAAGGTTCTCTTTTAACAACTCATAAGCTTAATTTCAAATTAAAGCACCATTAACCAACAATTAAGTCCATTAAAACTCATTTTCATTAAAGCTACCATTTTTATCCTTTTAATCCATGACAAAGTTATTATGCTCATTTATCCTCAATTCATAGTTCATTATGGTCTAATTCACATATGAACGTCATTTATCATTAATTCTACCTTTTATCCACTTGAAAACCCTAATTTCTACATTAAGGGTATGTATCCACAATTAGGAACCTTTTTACTCAAAATAGATTAGAACCATTATATCTCAGCTTTGTACATGAATTTGACTAATTAAAATCATTAAGGGTCATAATTACCAAAGCTAGGGTTCAAAGTTTATTAAAGCACATGGAACCCTAAATTAATCAAATTACGCATGAAAATCATCCTTTTAGATCTAATATGCCCTTTTATTAACAACAGGTTAATATCTATTTTAAACACCCATCTAACCCCTTTCTAACTCATTAATCATCAAAGGTTAGGGTTTTTCATTAATTAAACTATTCAAGATAGAATCTTTACATACTTTTTTAATTTCTAGTATAATCAGACTCCAATTATATTTTTATTGGATTCTTCATGTTTTTCTGATCAACTTTCACGTATTAAGTTCCTTCATCCGACCTTCCTACTAATTACTACGCTTTTTGCAAGAAAAAGGATTTTTTTGGATTTTCTAGTTAGAGAGGTGAATTACCTGAGTTTTTCAAAAAAACAACATCCATCGGATCGCGGGTCTCCATTGACTGCTCACCATCACATGGCTCACAAAACTCGCGCCCACTAATCGACTTATTGAAGCCCAGAAGCAGCAGGGTCGTTGATCCTCGCACTTGGTCCACGGTGGATTCTTATCGAAGGGCACCTGCACCTCGCCCCTTACTTGACCCAGCAATAGGCCTCGTGGTGGCGCCGCATGGGGAGCTCACCGAAGAGTGTTGATTTCTTCAACTCAGATCATGGGAGAGCGAAAGAGAGTGTCGTCCTGGTTCGTGAGGGCTAACGAAGTTGAGAGGGGTGGTATATATATAGTTGGGGCCGATTTCTAGGGTTGCTAACCCCCCACCGTCGCTTGCCCTTTGAGGTAGTTAGGCGTTTCTTCTAGATGCATCCACAACATGAGAAAGTAGGGTATAACCAACTCAGAATTCCATCCCGAATCCAACTAAGAGATTTCCAAGTTTGCACATGTGTTGGTTTGTGAGGAAAATCGAGGGAAATATCCCTCTGTTCTTGCGGTTCATTCCTTCTCAGACTCAAGGAAGGTGACATGCAGCTGGCCTCGGATCTTGATCTGATGGCTGGCATTGTCCCTACTATTTCCATTTAAATCAGAGAAATCATGACATTTATTGTAATCCCAACACTTTAGGAAATCTTGTAAAAGCTATAACTCCCAAACCAAGTATCCAATTAATCCCAAATTTTGAGGAAAGGTTAATAATAACTTTATCTACCACTCTGCCAAAATTGGTTTAGGTGCAACATTATCTAAAAGAAAACGTACCTTTTATTTAGGTGCAATATATCACTTAATTATATATATTTTTCACCTATTTTCTCTTTTCCTTGCTATTAAATTATTATTCTGAGTTTCTTGAACCTCAAGGAAACTTAATGGCTCGAAATACCATCTTGGGGATATACCTTAGCCTTGTACTTATCTTTTATCCATTATCTCTCATTATCTTATTTATTTGTTTTCAAAATATCTCTTTTTAAGGATTTCTCTTTATCTCTCTTCATTTTCCTTATTGAAATTCCTTTTAACATTAGGAACCTTATGGATATGAAAATCCACCAAGGATAACTCAATTATACCTCTTTCCACTTATTTCCCACATTTTATCATTGTTTTAAATTTCTTTCTTAACAAGGAAATACTTAATTGATCTTTTCTCTTCTTATTGCATTCTCTATGCAACTTTGGACTCCTTGGAACCCAAGAGGCACGAAATCCAACTTTGGATATCATTCTGTTGCCTTCTAGAGGTTTCCAAATCTTTCTTTTCTCAAAACTCAATTATTCATTTACTAATTGAATTTCCTTGTTATTGGGCCCAATAGCCAATAAATCCCACAACACAATCATCAAGGCTATTGTAACCAAAATCCATTTATTCAAAACAAATTACATCATTATTTGTTCAAATATCTTTAATATGAGAAATTATATTTCTCACCAAAAGAACCCAAAAATTGGGGTTGTAACATCCTTCCCCTCTTATAGGAATTTTGCCCTCAAAATTCCATCAAGCAAACAAACAATCAGGATAAGCCTTTCATATGTCCATCATGGCTCCCATGTGGCCCCACCCTTTCCATGGTGCTTCCCAAGAACCTTCATCATCTCATATTCTTCCATCTGAGTTCTTTCTTACCTTGGTATATCGTACCCTCATAGGTGACTCAGGATATTTCAGTCTTTCAAAAAAACTGAATAGGTTTAGGGCTCAACACATGGCTTGGGTACCTCACATAGTTCTCTAGATCAGATTCATGTAACACATTATACATCATGTTATCCTGAGGGTAAGGCTAAACACAACCATCTCCACCAATCCATCTCAAATGGACCCATATATCGGGGACTCAACTTCCTCAGTTGTAGCTTAGAGGGGTCGAACTTCACACATCACATATTCTCCCACAGTGAACTACATGTCAGTCTACTTTGCATCAGCTCACAACAAATGTCATCTCTAGGCTCCTTTCAGCCATTGCATGATCAAAGTGACTTCATCTGCATACATTGTGGTCCTTTTCTGACCTTCATGAGGTCCATTCACCAACATCACTTGTATGAAGTGGTGACCGACACAATCCCCCTTACAGAGCTCCTTGCATCCCGATAAAGTCTATGGTGATTATCATCACATCTTACAAAGGACATGAATTGTCTCCATGTATCACCCTGAACAAGCACACGTGCTCTCATCAAACCCTCTAGTTTGGATCATACTAACCATTAGTTAGGGGTGATGAACTGTACTAACATCGGGTTCTTCACGCATCTACTTCTACCTTATGGAAGTGAACCCTTAGGTTATACTTTTGAACTCGCATCTTGGTGTAGTTGAACCATCTCTCTTACTTGTATTTCAACTGGATCTATCCCCTAACAATATTCTTTCTTTCTCATGTCATCTAGGTAAGGCAATCTACCATAACCCACATTGCATCTTGACCTTCCTTGGTCAAGGGGAGTCTTACCACAACATCCATAGTGATGAACTCCCATTCCTCTCAGGAACTCTCTATCCTTTATATCAAAGCACTGGGTTACCGGTGTTCATCCTTCACCTCTTGTCATGCATGGCAACATACCACATGCAACTTCATATTAGGCATCCAAAGCACTACTGTCACATACTATCCTTGTAGTATCACAGTGTACGACGATCTTAAAATCATGATCACCTATATGTCATGATTATTCAAGACTAATTCCTCAGAAACCCTAAACCACTCTAGTCGGGGTTTCATCACTTTCTTTCCAAAGAAGTGCATCTGAGGTTCTACAACCATCCTTTCATTAAATCAAGGACTAGGATAGCAAACCAAACAACCATTTACCTGATTAACAGAATTTGTTACATTTGAGTGTTAGCCAAACACATATCCTTTCCAAACTTAGGGTTTTCCTAACAACCTCTTCTAGTCTCTAGCCAAACTAGGCATCTGCATTTCACATCCTCAGGTGTTAGGTAATGTTGAAGAGATACAATTCCGTGTATTCCACTTATCGTCTCATCTCAAACTCTAAGTCTATCTTAATTAAGAAACTCTGAGCTTATTCTCTTGGTTTTCAAACTCAACCTTGTATAACTCATAGCTCATGATAAAAACATCCTCATAAGCTGACTACCTTATTTCTGTTTGTATTGGTAAACCATCCACATATCGTTCACTCCATCAGGGTATGTTATCATCTCTATCCTCATAACTCATAGCAATGTTCCAACTCACATCATCATTATCCTTGGTGTATGGCATGCGTACTGTCCTATCTCTCACTCCCATAATAAGAGGAAATAAGCATTTGGCTGCAATCCAAATACAGAGTTCTTTGTGTTCCAAGAGTAGAGATGGTACATCCCACCTTTCCAGTACTCCTTTAAATCTAAGTTGAAACGTGCCACATATGTCTCTATATCACAATCATCTCGATATCAAAGTTACTTCCATGAAAAATGGGTCTTGAACCTACTTGGGTCCACACACATTCCATGGTCATCTCCTCTAGGTTTGTAGGGTATCGACATTTTAGGGGTCATCCCTCTTCCCTTATGCATCCAGAGAGTGCCCTACTCATCTTCCCTTTGGGTCCCATGAGTTCATGAAGGTGATCAATCTCCTAACCCATGGCCCTCAGACAATGATAGTTGTTACCTCCCGACCCTATGGTCATGTGCTACTTAGGGAATTAGGTAACTCCTTCTTCCATCGGTCTTATCCCTACCTGACCCTAGGATAGACTTAGGATTCTAACATAGTACATGTCCAACTTAGAACCTTACCCAAGCCTTCATCATCTCTCTCTTTGCATTCATGGGCTGACTTTCACCCTTTCATAGGGGTCATGACAACCTACCTATCTGGGTCAGGCCCCATACCAGTTATGTCCATGGTAACACACCCACATGCACTTAGAGATGGTTATCTATGGGTCTACAGGTTCATCCTCTTACTATGTACTTTTCGCTTAGCTTCTTAAGATCACATGAGACCTCTTTAGGTTACCTCAAACCAACATAACTGGTATACACCCTACAAAAGGGTCCCTCTCCCAGGATGGGAGGAAACTACACCTTAATAACAAAGATAACAAATTCCTTTATGTCCAAGGTTTACATCCACATGAGCTTGCTTAACCCTAGCAAGCTGCTAAGGCACAAGCACACCTTCTACTAAACCATGCTAGGTCACATTGGATCAAGATCATACCTCCCCATGTCATCAACTTCACTGGGAGGGGTTCATCAAACATACCTTAAACTTAAGGGGTTTTCCTTTCCTCTCAACATAAGAAGTACCATGCTTGCATCTATAGAAACTCAACTCTCATTATGAGCATTAGGTACACTACTTCCCCTCATAGGCTTAGGAACCCTAAGTTCACCTTTGGGTGTCCAACTGCATGCTCAATCTCTTAACCATGAATCAAACATGTCCAAGGTATTTCATGCACTTCCCGTCATCCTTCTATTCAAACAACACTTCAGAGTGGAGTCTTCCTCAAGGATATCCAATCAGGTACAAGGCCTCACAACTTGATACTTAAACCTCCTCAGGGTCTGAGGCACTCTTCGTCTATACCATAGGTACTGAGGTACCAGTAGGCTCATCCTCTCTCTAGGGTTTGGTCCCTCTCATGGTAATCAAGGAATCATCAGCCTCCATGGATCAAGCATGAGGCAACCACAAACATCCACTTAGTTTGCATCATCCTCAACTCCCCACTTTTCCTCATATCTCGGTGTCCATGCCTCCAACCTTCTTTCTTGGGTCCTTCTCTCTCTCTCTAGAGCTAACTCCACAACCAACCTTTTACTAAAGGTCCTCTCTCCATGAAGATGGATCAAGCTCACAAGCATACCTCTACATGGGTGAAGCCTATGTTTGAACTTATGTTTGCTCAAGATCATCGGTAGCCCTTTATGCTTATCTCATAAGCCATCCATCAAGCTCCCTTGACCAAGGTTTCAACCTACCGTCAGCACTACAGAGGTACATTGGGTGCACATTATCCCCTACTTGCATAAGCCCATAGGGTTCTATAGGTTCTCCTCTAACTTCATCCATGAAGGAGCTATCATTCACCCAAACATGCACGACCCTTACCAGGGTTAGGTCATCCATGGTACTAGGTTATCCAACCTCTCATGGCTCATATGGCATCCAAAGTCATGTTCATCCAAACACCCGGTCTACCATGACATCTCACTCATCATGTCATCTCTCTAACCAACACTTAGGGTTAGGGTTAGCATCATCCTCAGAGGATATGTCAGGTCTCAACCTATAATGGAGATTTCTGCCTCCATGACCAACTCTCTCTACTCATCCTCCTTACAAGAAGGTCTAGCCTCAGGTCTCTCCTGAGGGCATGACAACATATGTCATACGAGCTAAGCATGTATCTATTCTTTAGTTTACGCTTAATCTATTAAGCTTATGTCCATGACATCTTATTTACATGCTTTTCATTAATTTGGTGGAGGATTCCTTAAACCTTATCAACCTTACCCATACCTCGAGAGGGTGAGGAAAAGAGAGAAACCCTAATCCTTAAGGTCCTTAGGAGAATTTGAGTTGAGAAGGGATGAACAAGATGAGAGAGTCCTAAAGTTATCTTATTTCGAGTCAAATCCTGAGACATCGGCCAGGCAATCACACTAATCTGGGAGTCCTCGTATTCCGACTAGTGGTGCGGAAGTAAATATTTCCAGACCCCGAACGTGATCCTTTTCTAGACACCTCTGTCTTTAGTAAAATCCTCTAATAACTCCCTTGGGTTCTATAGAGTTTGTAAAATTTAATAATTATTAAAGATTAAATAAGGAACCTATGCTCTCATACCAATTGTAACGACCCTGCCTCCCGGTAACCCCCAATTAAGGGAGACCCGAAGGTCAGAGCCGTTATTCAATTAACAAGATCAAAGGTTCGACAAATAATCAATTAATAATTACTAAATTCTTCAAAACTAAGCTGACAGGCTGTAATAAAATAAAATTGTGCATACCTTTTCCAAAACTGAGATATTTACTACTATCTGCATCAGGAGTCTATTCTAACTAATCCTATCTTGTACTTTAATTCTCATTTAATTTCACATATGCCGCTTTAATGTTTGTTCTTTTCAAGCTTGTACCTAAAACGCCGACAAACAAAACGTCGGTCAGTATATTGAAATATACTGGTATGTGGGGACAACCAAAATTTAGCAAATATGGCTAACAATCAAATTATCACAATCAGGATAATTAACAAGCCAATTTATGCTTTTCAGTATGACGTTCTCCACCACTTTTTCCCTATCCCTGGCATACCCACCTTAGGGTTTCTTTTGCCAATGACTAAAGGCCACCTTCTCAATCCCGAGCTTGGTGCCTAGGGTCACCCTTCATAGTGCCCATTAGTCATTCTATAAAGACCACCTTCTCAATCATGAGCTTGGTGTTTGGGGTCACCACTCATGGTGCCCATTGGTCTGCCCTCCTGGGCCTAACCTTTGGCATCATCCATTAGGGTGGCATGTAGGTGCGAGAATACATACTTCTATTATTAATGTGATAATCATAGTGACATTATGATTTGCAAGTATGAACATCCAAACTATTTAGTTGCAGCCAATGTGATTAACCATCCTGAAAATCCTCAGGAAACTAAGGCAGTAATTCATAATTAACCACATACCTGTTAGGCTAATTTGAGATAGAATAATCCAATCATCCAATCAAGCAAATATAAGAATCCGGAAATCACATTCAATTCCTTTTTATCAAAATCTATCCAAACCATCTTGCTACTTAAGGTTTCTATTCCTTTTTAGGGTTTACTTTGAAATTAGGGTTTTTCTTCACCTTACTCTTTTAAACCCTAACTTTCTCATCTATCCTTCACAAATGTTATTAAGGTTCCCTTTTAAAAACTCATAACCTTAATTTCATATTAAAACACCATTAACCAGCAATTAAGTCCATTAAACCTCTTTTTCATTAAAGCTGCCATTTTTATCCTTTTAATCCATGACAAAGTTATTATGCTCATTTATCCTCAATTCATAGTTCATTATGGTCTAATTCACATATGAATGTCATTTATCATTAATTCTACCTTTTATCCACTTGAAAACCCTAATTTATAAATTAAGGTTATTTATCCACAATTAGGAACCTTTTTACTCAAAATAGATTAGAACCATCATAACTCAGCTTTGTACATGAATTTGACTAATTAAAATCATTAAGGGTCATAATTACCAAAGCTAGGGTTCAAAGTTTATTAAAGTGTATGGAACCCTAAATTAATCAAATTACGCATGAAAATCATCCTTTTAGATCTAATATGCTCTTTTTATTAACAACGGGTTAATATCTATTTTAAACACCCATCTAACGCCTTTCTAACTCATTAATCATCAAAGGTTAGGGTTTTTTATTAATTAAACTATTAAAGATAGCATCTTTGTATACTTTTTTAATTGTAAGAAGAATCAGTCTCCAATTATATTTTTATTGGATTCTTCATGTTTTTCTGATCAACTTTCATGTATTAAGTTCCTTCATCCAACCTTCCTACTAATTTCTACGCTTTTTGCAAGAAAAAGGCTTTTTCTAGATTTTCTAGTTAGAGAGGTGAATTACTTGAGTTTTTCAGAAAAATGACATCCATTGGATCACGGGTCTCCATTGACTGCTCACCATCGCACGGCTCACAAAACGCGTGCCCACTAATCGACTTATTGAAGCCGTGAAGCAGCAGGGTCGTTGATCCTCACCCTTAGTCCACAGTGGATTCTGATCGAAGGGCACCAACACCTTGCCCCTTGCTTGACCCAGCAACAGGCCTCACGGCGGCGCCGCATGGGGAGCTCGCCAGAGAGAGTTGATTTCTTGAACTCAGATCATGAGGGAGCGACAGAGAGTGTCGTCCTGGTTTGCAAGGGCTAATGGAGTTGTGAAGCGGTGGTATATATATAGTTGGGGCTGATTTCTAGGGTTGCTAACCCCCCGCCGTCGCTTGCCCTTTGTGGCAGTTAAGCATTTCTTCTAGATGCATCCACAACATGAGAAAGTAGGGTATAACCAACTTGTAATTCCATCCCGAATCCAGCAAAGAGATTTCCAAGTTTTCACATGTGTTGGTTTGTCAGGAAAATCGAGGGAAATATCCCTCTGTTCTTGTGGTTCATTCCTTCTCAGACTCAAGGAAGGCGACGCATAGCTGGCCTCAGATCTTGATCTGACGGCTAGCATTGTCCCTACTATTTCCATTTAAATCAGAGAAATCGTGACATTTATTATAATCCCAACACTTTAGGGAATCTTATAAAAGCTATAACTCCCAAACCAAGTATCCATTTAATCCCAAATTTTGAGGGAAGATTAATAATAACTTTATCTACCACTATGAAAAAATTGCGCTCATTATATAAAAGAAAATGTACCTTTTCTTTAGGTGCAAGATATCACTTAATTATATATATTTTTCACCTATTTTCTCTTTCCCTTGCTATTAAATTATTATTCTGAGTTCCTTGAACCTCAAGGAACCTTAATGGCTCGAAATCCCATCTTGGGGATATACCTTAGCCTTGTACTTATCTTTTATCCATTATCTCTCATTATCTTATTTATTTCTTTTCAAAATATCTCTTTTTAAGGATTTCTCTTTATCTCTCTTCTATTTTCCTTATTGGAATTCCTTTTAACATTAGAAACCTTATGCATAGAAAATCCACCAAGGATAACTCAATTATACCTCTTTCCACTTGTTTCCCACATTTTATCATTATTTTCAATTTCTTTCTTAACAAGGAAATACTTAATTGATCTTTTCTCTTCTTATTGCATTCTCTATGCAACTTTGGACTCCATGGAACTCAAGGAACCCAATAGGCACGAAATCCAACTTTGGATATCATTCTTTTGCCTTCTAGAGGTTTCCACATCTTTCTTTTCTCAAAATTCAATTATTCATTTACTAATTGAATTTCCTTGTTATTGGGCCCAATAGCCAATAAAGCCCACAAAACAATCATCAAGGCTATTGTAACTGAAATCAATTTGTTCAAAACAAATTACATCATTATTTGTTCAAATATCTTTAATATGATAATTACATTTCTCACAAAAAGAACCCAAAAATTGGGGTTGTAACAGTTCAACTACAGCATGATGCAAGTTCTTGCGTTTAATCTAAAGATTCACTTCCATGCGGTGGAAGTAGGTACATGAAGAACTCGATGTTAGTACAATTTATCACCCCTAAGTAATGGTTAGTATAAACCAGACTAGAGGGTCTGATGAGAGCATGTGTGCTCATTTAGGGTGATACATGGAGACCGTTCTTGTATTCTGTAAGATGTGATGATAACCACCAAAGCCAATATCTGGATGTAAAGAAGCTCTGTAAGGGAGGTTGTGTCAGTCACCACTTCATTGAGATGATGTTGGTGAAGGGGCCTTGCGAAGGTCAAAAAAGAACTACAGTGTGTGCAAATGAAGTCGCTTTGATCGTGCAATGGCTGGGAGAGAGCCCAGGGGCGACATGAGTCATGAGCTGATGCAAAGCAGACTGACGTGCAGTTCACTGTGAAAGAGTATGTGATGTGAAAATCCAACCCCTCCAAGCTACAATTGAGTAAGCTGAGTCCCTAATATATGAGTCCATTTGATATGGATTGGTGAAGATGGTTGTGTTTAGCCCCACCCCTCAGGATAACGTGATGTATAATGTGTTCCATGAGTCTGATCTAGTGCCCAATGTGAGGTAACCAAGCCATGTGCTGAGCCATGAACTGATTCAGCTTTATGAGAGGTTGAAATGTCCTGAATCACCTATGAGGGTACGATACACCAAGGTAAGAAAGAACTCATATGGAAGAATATGAGATGATGAAGGTTTTTGGGAAGCACCATGGAAAGGGTGAGGCCACATGGGAGCCATGATGGACATATGAAAGGCTTATCCTTTTTTTTAAGATTAATGAGAGAACCACCCCCACAGAAGTACCACATTAGTCCCCTCTTATAGGAATTTTTCCCCAAAATTCACAACTCCTATCCGACTATTTGTTGACCCCGGGGCTATGTATATATAAGTGACGTCCCCAAATTTTCACCTTCTCGAAACCCCATGGAGATGAGAAGACAAAATCCGAAAACGTTAAGCAATTGTATCAAAGTGCGTTGTGGAAGCAATATATGCATACATGAACATTCAATATAACAACACCATAACATTTCTTAGCATTCAACATGTAAATTACAACATGAATTACAATTTCATATTGAAAGAGAATTTTATACAAGTCTAAACATGTATGCTAATAGGATATGCACAATAGGTACAACCTGGACAACTGCTCACTTCCTGTCTTTTATCCCAAGCTAGCTATGAACCTAAAACATACGTGAAACAACGAATGAACACACAAGGTGTTGTGCACGTGGGTAGAAAGATACATACTAATATGCCTGCATAATTGAAATAATCTTAAGAAATAAAGAGTAAAAGAAAACATTATTTAAAGCAATAATCAGGTAACCACATATTTTTAGATGCCTTTTTGATGCATTTTTACTACTAAGTGGTGTCGCACTTCATTTTTCCCCGCCCCTTGGGCTATGGGGACCGATTGCCGACCTTATATTTAGAGGGAAGAGAGAGATGCCACACTTTATATTTTCCCGCCCCTTGGGCTACGGGGACAGAGTGCCGACCTTATATTTAAAGGAAGAGAGAGAGAATTGAGGGAGAAAGAGAGAGCATATATCCACTCAGTAGCTACAAACCATCTATATTCTTTTTTTGTGTTCTTTAATGTTTTGCGGAGCATATACTACTAATACACATCCAAGAATTTATATGCAAACACAAGCATCCAAAGTACATCATATGATTATGCATTCATGAAAACTAGTCTTATACTTAATAAAACCCACGTACCTGAGTTCAAAGATTTATAATCATCTTAGATCATCTAGAACTTTGTCCATGACCTGATTAAAGATAATTGAGCATCATTAATACAAGGTTCACCATTATTAATGGTATTTAGGTCCAGTTAAGGGTTCGTCCAAATCTAGATCCAAACAGCCTAGAACTTGTGTCTAATATTTTTCTACTGATCCAGAGGTTATTATAGGGGTCTGGTTCAGATTTCATAATTTTCCGACGATAGGTCTATTTTATAGAATCAAAATGAGGATTAAACATGTAATTAGGAAATAATGAGAAAAGGCCTAAAATTTCTCAATAATATCAAGATAGGAGTCCACATTTAGTTTCTAGATGATATTAGGGTTCAAAGTTATTTTTATCAGATTTAATTTTAGTTATTTTCTAATTATGCCATATAAATGAAGCATTGTCATTTACACTATATATCATTATTAGTTGTGCTTCAAAAGCCTAATCTAAGGGTCCAATAATGTAGAGAACATTTTTATGAGTCTAGGGATATTTTTGTGAGATTTATTGGACAAGGGAGCTATTTATAGTGCATTTACAAAGATCTGTATATTATAAGAGGATTTACCTTTTCCAGAAATTCTCAGCCCTTGGATTATCTGTCCTAAGGCTAGGATGCGTTCAGGGAACTCTTCTCTAAGCTAGAAAAGATGGATTTTGCTGAGATCCTCTTAGTCTGGGGTCCAGCGAACCTGGTCTGGCCTGCCCCGAGACTCGGCTACTCGCAAGTCGCAGCTCACTAATCCGTCTTCCCCTTCTTTCATCGCGATCTCCGAATCGTGCGCACGAGAGAGTGTGTGCTTCACCCGCTGCTCCAGGTTGAGGCCATGCCACCATGGCCTGCTCCAGTGAGAAATAAGAGCACGAGCCTCCTGTTGTGTAAGAACCCAGTTCTCGCAAGCGTTCCACCGGTGTGAAGGCTGGCCCTAGTGCGATGATGACCAATCAATAGATACATCGACACAGCTTTGGTCCTCGCTCCTCCTCATCCACTCAAGCTCCACGTGGAGGTGCTTAGATCCCACAGTTGCTAACCTTGTCGGTGTCGCTGCCCGTGGCCACTACAGGTGGAGGATTTAGAAGGGGAAAAGGCGGCATCCTCCCCTCTCCCTCCATGAAGCTCTGGGCCTCTGATGCTCTACCATACTCCCCAGTGAGCCATGTGTGTGCCACTGCCTTTTTGACTGACTCTGGCGAGCGCCGCCAGGGCTTCCATGTCCTCACGTTGGATGAAACGAGGCAGAGAGCTTCTCGCTTCCAATCCTCATCTCGTGCTTCAGGCCGGGCACAATTATCTTCTCAGCAGGGATGATCCCAAATCTCTAGCACTTCCACTTGGCCCCAACAGGAGTAGTCTGAGACGAACCGGGTCACGTTGGTTTCTTGCCAGAGATCTAGCCATCAATGGCATGAATCATTGGCTCCTCCAGCCGACTCATGAGGTCCCTTCGAGCTCCAGGTCTGGCTGGCAGCCATGGCGCCACCACAAAGAAGTGGTAGAGGGAAAGGAGTTCTAGACAACCAGGATGCCTGAAAGGTGTTCTTTTGAAGGTTGGTACCCATGCTCCTAACCCATCTCCAACCTGGGCCCCCCGCCTTGGTAGTGTTCTTCAACCATGACGAGGCTTCTGAAGGACCAAAGGGTACTACCCAGTAGACTCGTAGATCATCTAGGGTATGCTCCAATCTCTCTAAGTGTTTCCCCAAGTCTCCTCTTCATCAGCGATAAGGGATGACCTCGACAGCCATGGAAGCTACTCCCCATCATCGGAAGACCACCCACAAAGCCACATACAAATGCGAGTGGTTCTGAGGATCACTGAAGTATGGTGGATTCAACTATTAGCCAAAGGTTTCATATCTCTCACGAGGACTCTGTCCTCTAGATCCACAGAAAACTGCCACCTGCTCCTCACTTCTCAGAGTTAGGTGACTATGAGATCTCCGCCCGGTCTCCAAGAAGTAGGTAAGATTAGGCCATGCTGCCAAGCAGAAGCCCGTGCCTGAGTGAAATACTAGGCTGGCTAGCGTGACATAAAATGTCATGGCTCCTAGATTATTAATAAAATCATACCCAAACTCATGTGTATAACCTTAACTTCGTGAAATTGTAACTTCAACAATTTTCTGTGGTGATGTATTTGGACCCCAAATTTTTAGACATCGGTTCAAAACAACATAGAATACTTTCTCTATAAGTGTTTAGACTAGACAAATTTACAATACTTAGATAGTTAATCAATACCTCCAAAAGATCCGATCAACTCAAATTAACTTTGTTTGACCATGCAACACCCCAATATCCATTATAAGACATTCTAATCCATATGTGCCCTCAATAGATGTTCAACCTGATAAATACTTAATCGATTAATAAAATCTATTCATCATGATTAAGCTCATTTATATTTTGAAATTATCGATTGCATCTCTAGTTACACTTTTTGAGTGAAACAAGTCGATGATTGAATAATTCATTCCTCAATTTGGTATCAATCACCAACATATCATTCATGGTCTTACAAAAACATGTTAGGTATCAAAACCTTAAGATCCATGGTCATCACATTCTCCCCACCTTATATGGAATTTCGTCCTCAAAATTCAACTAATGTCATACAAAAGGGGATATCAAGGTGCCCAACTTCATATAGGCTAGCACTCCTAGGTATCAAAGATATCATAGTTCTAGATATACCCTGAGTTGTTATCTTAGGATTTTAAAGTATCTTGGGTGTAACCACCCCACCTTATATAGGTTGAAGCATCATGTTTGTTTTTGGAGGATTTGAATCATCACTTAACATCTTCGTCATAACATAACATTATGATATCTTAGGACTACATCACCCCTAAGGATACAAGTTTTGTTCATACTTTTAAAGTTCAAGAGGAATTCTTTTATATGCCATGATATTCAGATCATTAAATTCTTTCATCATTAACATCTTCCAATGATTTCAGAATTAGAGGAGATTTATCTTCATCCTTGATATTAGAATTTTTCTACTTAAGAAGCGCTTACATAACATGTTTGACCATTAGGGTTTCACCCTAAGGTGTGATATTCATACTCAACTTAGAAGCATACATTGAGAAGGATCAAAGTTACAACTATATTTCTGATCATATATCCTATGATCCAAAAATATCTCTATATCAAGTTCATGAGTTCAAATTTTTATGTCTTGCATGTATTATGTAAGGGAAAGAGAGAATATACTAAGTTTATCCCATGATCTCAACATCATATCTTTCGTGTTTCATATGAAGGGGAAAAGAATATTTTAAAGTCAAACTTATCATGATTTCTATCTTGGTGCTACATGTATGATATAGGGGGGGGGATATATAATAGGTCAAGCTTATACGAGTGACTCCTCATATATAATTCATCTACATAGCTCAAGTGAGGTTTCTATCATCATATATTAAGAAAGAGAAGAAGAAGGGAGAACATGTATTTTGAGTATCTTTTGCACAAAGCATCGTACTCTCATAACTAGAGTTCATATATTACCTCACTTGCAACTAATGATGAGATTCGCAAAATATGTCACTCCAGCTAGGACCTAACTCAGCCAAAGGATTGACTTTATCATATGGGTCATCTACCCATCCTTTTATTTTACCGAATTCTCACATATAGATTTGAATCATGCATAAGGACTCAACTCAACACTTGAGAGTAATCTAGTGTAGGACTTTTGTTTTAACACATATCTCATATATTGGAGGCTAGATCCTATGACCTTCTCCCTATGGGTCTTAATCTCTCTAGAGTTCACCACATATCTCATCCTACCACTAGATATCCTCCTTGTATAAGATCTTGAGGCCCATACACACTAATCTCTATCTTAACTTAGCTTATCTTAAGTAGGAAAAGGGAATGTGCTTTCATCATCATGACTTAGAATAGATCCTCTAAGAGTGGATTCAGCTCATATACAACTCAAATATTAATAAGGAATTATACCATCATAGGTCAACTTAGATAAGATTCTATATACTTATTTCCTTCATCTTTCTTTTGTCTATCTATCTATCTATCACATAACCTTATGAGGCTCTAGACTTCTAATCTAGATCTATTCTCTCTTCTAGACTGATGTCACTCCCTTTCACTTAGATTGCATGAACACCCACTACTCTCCTGTGTGAGGGACACATTTTTATATTTACATATATCTAATAAAATATTATATAGTTTTTCTCTGAGAAAGAAGGCGTCAGAGAAAACTGTCAAGGTGTGAGCCGATTGGGAAACAAAACCAAACCAGCAAACTCGAGTGTCCCACACACAGTAGATAGTCTAGTGCCATGTCATCTAGTGAAATGGTGAGAACATGGTGTAAATTAGTGTAGCTACCCATTACATATGAGCTCAATATGGAAAGGGTTTCTCACACTTGTCTAAACCTAGTTCTCGAACATCTAGGTTCTAACTTAGAGGCTCAGTCAAACCTTATTCCTATAGAACAACTTACTAAGTTTCTAGGGTTTAAAGTGAAAGGTGAAATTTAGGTTATATGTTTCATAGTGAGCAATTGTTAAGTGTAGCTAATGTTCATGCTCTGATACCAACTTTGACGTCCTCGGATTTTCACCTTCTCGAAACCCCATGGAGATAAGAAGACAAAATCTAAAAACGTTAAGCAATTATATCAAAGTGTGTTGCGGAAGCAATATACGCATACATGAACATTCAATATAACAACACCATAACATTTCTCAGCATTCAACATGTAAATTACAACATGAATTACAATTGCATATTGAAAGATAATTTTACACAAGTTTAAACATGTATGCTAACAGGATCTACACAATAGGTACAACCTGGACAACTGCTCACTTCCCGTCTTTTATCCCAAGCTAGCTCTAAACCTAAAACATACGTGAAACAACGAATCAACACACAAGGTGTTGTGCACGTGGGTAGAAAGATACATACTAATATGCTTCATAATTGAAAAAATCCTGAGAAAGAAAGAGTAAAAGAAAACATTATTTAAAGCGATAATCAGGTAACCACATATTTTTAGATGCCTTTTTGATGCGTTTATACTACTAAGTGGTGTTGCACTTCATTTTTTCCCTCCCCATGGGCTATGGGGATCGAGTGCCGACCTTAAATTTAGAGGGAAGAGAGAGATGTCGCACTTCATTTTTCCCCACCCCTTGGGCTACGGGGACCGAGTGCCGACCTTATATTCAGAGGAAGAGAGAGAGAGAGAATTGAGGGAGAGAGAGAGCATATATCCACTCAGTAGCTACAAACCATCTATATTCTTTTTGTGTGTTCTTTAATGTTTTGCGGAGCATATACTACTAATACACATCCAAAAATTTATATGCAAACACAAGCATCCAAAGTACATCATATGATTATGCATTCATGAAAACTAGTCTTATACTTAATAAAACCCACGTACCTGAGTTCAGAGATTTATAATCATCTTGGATCATCTAGAACTTTGTCCATGACCTGATTAAAGATAATTGAGCATCATTAATACAAGGTCCACCATTATTAATGGTATTTAGGTCCAGTTAAGGATTTGTCCAAATCTAGATCCAAAACAGCCTAGAACTTGTGTCTAATATTTTTCTACTGATCCAGAGGTTATTATAGGGGTATGGTTCAGATTTCATAATTTTCCGACGATAGGTCTATTTTATAGAATCAAAATGAGGATTAAACATGTAATTAGGAAATAATGAGAAAAGGCCTAAAATTTCTCAATAATATCAAGATAAGAGTCCACATTTAGTTTCTAGATGATATTAGGGTTCAAAGTTATTTTTATCAGATTTAATTTCAGTTATTTTCTAATTATGTCATATAAATGAAGCATTCTCATTTACACTATATATCATCATTAGTTGTCCTTCAAAAGCCTGATCTAAGGGTCCAGTAATGTAGAGAACATTTTTATGAGTCTAGGGATATTTTTGTGAGATTTATTGGAAAAGGGAGCTATTTATAGTGCATTTACAAAGATCTGTATATTATAAGAGGATTTATCTTTTCTAGAAATTGTCAGCCCTTGGATTATTCGTCCTAAGGCTAGGATGCGTTCAGGGAGCTCCTCTCTAAGCTAGAAAAGATGGATTTTTCTGAGATCCTCTTAGTCTGGGGTCCAGCGAACCTGGTCTGGCCTGCCCCGAGACTCGGATACTCACAAGTCACAGCTCACCAATCCATCTTCCCCTTCTTTCATCATGATCTCTGAATCGTGCGGACGAGAGAGTGTGTGCTTCACCTGCTGCTCCAGGTTGAGGCCACACCACCATGGCCTGCTCCGGTGAGAATAAGAGCACGAGCCTATTGTTGTGCGAGAATCCAGTTCTCACGAGCGTTCCACTGGCGTGAAGGTTGGCCCTATTCTGATGATGACCAATCAACAGATACCTCGACACAGCTTTGGTCCTCACTCCTCCTCATCCACTCAAGCTCCACGGGAAGGTGCTTAGATCCCACAGTTGCTAACCTTGCCGGTGTCGCCGCCCGTGGCCGCCGCAGGTGGAGGATTCAGAAGGGGAAAAGGCGGCATCCTCGCCTCTCCCTCCATGAAGCTCTGGGCCCCTGATGCTCTGCCATACTCCCCTGGGAGCCATGTGTGTGCTGCCGCCTTTTTGACTGACTCTGGGGAGCACCGTCAAGGCTTCCATGTCCTCACGTTGGATGAAATGAGGCGGAGAGCTTCTCGCTTCCAATCCTCATCTTGCACTTCAGGCCAGGCACAATCATCTTCTCAGCAGGGATGATCCCAAGTCTCTAGCACTGCCGCTTGGCCCCAGTAGGAGTAGTCTGAGATGAACATGGTCACGTTGGTTTCTTGCCAGAGATCCAACCATCAATGGCCTGAATCATTGGCTCCTCCAGCCGACTCGAGAGGTCCCTTCAAGCTCCAGGTCTGGCTGGAACCCATGGCGCCACCACAAAGAAGGGGTAGAGGGAAAGGAGTTCCAGACAACCAGGATGCCTGAAAGGTGTTCTTTTGAAGGTTGGTACCCATGCTCCTAACCCATCTCCAACATGGGCTCCCCGCCTTGGTAGTGTTCTTCAACCATGACGAGGCTTCTGAACGACCAAAGGGTACTACATGAAATGACTGACACCAAACTGACAATCAAATTAATGAATGCGGAAGCGATTAGCAGCGGAATTATCAAAAATCACTAAAAATTTAAAACTTTTGTAAAGAGATCTTCGAAAGATAAAAACTCTTTCATAAACAACATGATAGGTCATTTACAAACTGATCCATTGATACATCTCTGTAATAAACACATCTCGAGCTTTACAACAAAACCCACCTTGTTAACTGTACAAGGTAAGATACAAAATCTCGAGGCATCATGCCAAAATCTCAAATATACTGACTCCTAGGACTTGATAGTACAGAGACGACATAAGACACACTATCTACAAGACTAGACAGTTAGTATCTCCACCTGAGATTCACTACTGCCCCTGATGATGTTGATGTTGTTGTTGCTCATTCTTAAATGGATTCCTTCGTCCTCGGCGTCTACCTAACAAGTATAATCCCACGGAAGTGAGACAATTTAAATAATTGTCCCAGCGAGAGTTATAACTCTCCGCCAGAGGCTTTGTTATAGCATATAAGGAATAACAGAAGCAAAGTAACTGAAAATATCAACAACAGGTTTGGTAATAAGTAAAACAACATTTACTTAAGCAATCACTTCATTAAAGCATATGTAGAACATGCATTCTAGAAACCTGAACAGACTATTAAAGTCAACAATGTAACATCAATCATTGTTTCTCGTAGTACAACCTAAGCAGTTATACTATACGGCTGATTATATTTTTCAAACATCATTATGCCCTGCGGAGATGAGGTATACCTCTCATACTCCAACCGACCATTTATAAAAATCGCTTCGGTACCCATACATAGGTCATCAAAAGAGCCGAATTCTTATGACCTCATCTTCCTCAGTCAGTAAGAGGATTTACTTGCAGGATATCTTGTGTCTCTGCTGTAGTAGCTATCCAGGGTATTCCGGAAACTTCGCTATAGAGTTATAGTGGAGTTCTGAACTCTCATCGTCATCGAAAGATTTCTTGTTTATCTCTCATTGATGCGGTATTAGTAATTTCTTCGGGAGATTTGTGGTACATCACCCGGTATGAATATATAGTGAAGGGTTGAAAGATTAAAGTACATCTACATCAATTCCTACACTAGGATGTAAGGATATTCACATCCATATACCCCCATATACTCAAAAGTATATGCTCCAGGAGTTCCCTTAGGAAAACTTGTTTCACCATCATTTGGTCTCTGACAATGATGGATCTATGGTCAGGGCTCTACATGATATGATTATACTTCATTAGTTAGGTACATTCTAGAATTCTTTTAGCATCAAGCATGTTTCCAAGCATTAATCATTAGAACAACAGTTATAAAAGTAGAATACTAAATGTATCAAGTCTAACTCACATCAATTATCAATTGGATATCATTTCTTAACCATTTCATTACTATGATTCAAGAATAGGGTATTCAAACCCTTAATTCATCTTAAGCCATATTATTAGCCTGGCCTTGATGTTACTCATGGCTCTCATAGCCTATCAATCTTATATGATGTCACTTAACTAGGCAACATGGTATATCACTATTCACAAAGCTAATAACATGCTTCCAATGAATATGATATCATAACCTTTACCTGGATATAATCATCCTTTTATAAGAACCTGCATGGTTAATTCAATTGACAACAACAAACATTTCATTTCCAGATCAGCAATTTATAAAGAAGAATTAACCTTTCAATTCAGGAATAGTACCTTCATGCTTACACTAAGGCTAGGTTCCCTTATTTACATCAATTAGGGTTATTCAATCCCTTTCTTTATGATTAGGAATAATGATTCCTCATCTCATACTTTAATCATGAAGATTCATGCTTAAAAGCATAAGTAGAGTTAGGGTTTGTATTCTTTTACTTCAACATAGGGTTATAGAACCTCTTATCTCTCGATGCATAAAGATTTCTCATATTACCACTTGTAATTAGGGTTTCATACTCAAAGGCATAACCCTGAATTACTCCATTTATCAGATCACCCTAAATTAGGGTTTACTATTCACGTTACATGTTATTACCCTAGAATTAGGGTTTACTATTCACTTCATAGTGAATTGAGCTCATAGCATCATTATATATGAAAATTATCATCATTGATGCCCTCAAATTAGGTTAAGATTCATTAATCATTATAATTAGGATTTCCATGATCTTACCTTGATGGATCATACCCTAATCATGTACATTCTTACATATTGAAAGTATGTTACTTGATTATCATTCATATTAGGATATGTCTCTCTCTTCTTACTACTAGATGATGTTTAAATCACTCTAGGTTAGATTAGGTCAAGTCATCTTTGATTAACATAGATTAAGTCAACCCATTATAATCATTAGGGTGTGCTTGATCAAGGGTTGTTATCTACTTGAACCCTTCAAGGGTACCTTGGTAATCTTCTTTAATAATCATAACATGGGTCAATCTACTAATCACTTAACCCCTTAATGTCTTTAGGTATCATTAGGGTTTAGATTAAACAACCATTGAACCATCTAAGCCATCAAGGCATTAAGCATAAAATGATTCAGGAACATGGTTATTCAAACCCTCAGATTATCATAACACTTGCTACCAAGTGACATATAAGCATCAAGTCATCTAACAACATGACCTTGATTGAAGCAATGTATATACTTTTCACATATCAGTACTCTAAAAGCTTATAATTGTTTTCAAGGAATATGACATCATAACTCTTATCTGGCTATGATTACCTCATAATATCAACCTGTATGACTTATACAAATAAGGACATGCATATATAACAATGTCAACACAATACCAAAACTTTTCAATTTTTTTATAGGACACCATGGCCGTGCCACCTTGCACGGTCGTGCAAAGTAAGGCTACCACGGCCGTGCTCCCTTTCACGGTCGTGCAAGTTAAGGCTACCACGGCCGTGCTCCCTTACACAGTCGTGCTACATAAGATCATTACATGATTCATATATATATATATATATATATATATATATATATATATATATATATATATATATATATATATATATATATATATATGTATTCTAATCTTTCATTCTTTTAACTTGATTAGGTCACATCAACCCTTCAATCAAGTACATGCTACTATGGTTAACATAGTGTATCAAGCTATTAATCCTATAAACAATTAAGAATTCTCCCTTTAATTGGTTCTAATCACTTAGGTATTATTAGGGTTTCAACCTTCATACCTTCATTGATTATAATTACTAATCATCATTGGATCAATAGAACACTCATCATCTTAATTCCCAAATATTTAATCACATTGGACCTCCATTACATAAGGTATCCAATTGAATTAGGTTTTCCAATGTTGATTACTTCAATCATTGAATTCATGGAACCAAACATCAATTGGACCTATAATCATACCTAAATTGAGTTTAATAGGTCAACCTTCAACTGATTTGACCTTTAATTAACCCTCAATCGTTCATCAATTAGGGTTTGATTCAATTGAATTAGGGTTTGGAATCGATGATCCTTCAATACTAGTCAATGTAAGACTAGTTACTTTGAAACCATAGAACCATCATCCAAATTGGGTATGACCTGACCCCAAACGGTCTTGAGGTCGTTTGGATGACCTTCAAACGGTCTTGAGACCGTTTTCCCATCATATCATCAAAATGCAAGTCAATCAATTAAGGTTTGAATCATTGGATTGATCACCAAATCAACAATTGATTACACTTTAACTTGGTAACATTGGATCATCAATTGCTTAACCATACTCACCCCTAGACCTCCAAACGGTCTTGGGTGACCTCCAAACGGTATTGAGACCGTTTGGATGAGTTCCAAACGGTCTTCAGACCATTTGGATGAGTTCCACACGGTCTTCAGACCGTTTGGCTCACCCAACCCTTGGATTCTAGTGAAAAATCATTAGGGTTTGAGCTATTGAGTTGATCATCAAATCAGCAATTGATTGCTTTGTAATTTGGTACCTTTGGACCTTCAATTGGTCAACTATACTTGACCCCAGACCTCCAAAAGGTCTTGTGTGATCCCCAAACGGTCTTGAGACCGTTTGGGTGATCCCCAAATGGTCTTGGGACCGTTTGGGCCAATCAACCCCAAACAATCAACTCAATTCAATGCAAATCCAACACTTAGTCGATTAGGGTTAACACCATATCTTTTGTCCTTCAAACACTTAACCATATCCAACCCTAGACCTCCAAACGGTCTTGGGTGACCTCCAAACGGTCTTGAGACCATTTTGGTGATCCCCAAACGGTCTTGAGACCGTTTGGGCAAGAAAACCCAAAAAGTCATATCAATCAAGTTGAAAGTCAGCACTTAATCCAATTAGGGTTTACATAATTGATTAGCCTTCAACTCACGATTCCTTTAGAGTTAATCCCTAAAATTTGGAGGGTTATTAACCAACATAATTATGAACAGAAATCCCAAACGGTAAATGCTTGGTCAACTCCCTCAAACGGTCTTGAGACCGTTTGCCCAAAAAGTTCAATTAATCATATTGGAAAATCAGCACTTAATTCAATTTAATTACCTAATTGTTTAGCCTTTAACTCATGATTCCTTGGCAGTTAACCTATCAAATTTGGTAGGTCATTAGACCACATCATTAGGAACAGTAATCCCAAACGGTCAATGCTTGGTCAACGCAATCAAATGGTCTTGAGACCGTTTGCCCAAAAAGTTCAAGTTAATCAGAATGAAAATCAGCATTTACTTCAATTCGATTTGCCTAATTGATTGGCCTTCAACGTACGATTTCTTTGGAGTTAACCCCTCAAATTTGGTGGGTCGTTATCCTACATAATTATGAACAGAAATCCCAAACGGTCAACCCTTGGTAAACGCCCTCAAATGGTCTTGGAGACCGTTTTCTCCAACTGACCTTGTAAAACTGTTTGCCCTTCAAACGGTTTTGCAAACTGTTTGCTCCAAACCGTTTGGCCAAAGGGGGGAAACAAGACCGTTTGATAAAGTAACATTGGTAATCAGGGCCATCTTCTTCTACCTCCAGATCAAGGTCTGTTCTTCGTGGTTTTAGTTGCAAGAAATCAAGGAAGAGTGGGAAAGAAGAAGAACTAAGTACTAATTGCAAGAACAAAGATATGCATAAGAAAGCAAAAGGTTTAGAGTTATAAAACCCGCCTTAAGGTCGTTCCCTGAGCTCCAAGATTCCAAGCTTCAAGCCTTTAATGGTGTCTTGAGCTCCACAGGTCGGTCAAGGGTGTTTCTCCAAGGAAAGGTTGGGAAAAGATGGCTAGAAAGAGGAAACAAGTAAGGAACACCATAAAACCAACCTTGCACCATGAATTCCTCCATGAATCCGAGCAAGAAGATGACCAAAGCTTACCTAGAACTCCTTATCCGTCCTCCTCTGCTCCAGAGCTCTGTCCTAAGTCAGTCTAAGCAAGGGGATAAGAAGGGAAGTGAAGGAAACGATCCTTGCTAAGTGAGAAAAGGTGTATATATATATTTTGGGTGAACTTCCAACATAAGGACAAATTTTTTATCCATTTCTCATCTAGGTCCTTCCCTTATTCTAAGACAAGTTTCTACCTTCCATACTTAAGAAAAACTCATCTTAAACCCAAGGTCTAAAGGTGAAGAAAGCCAACTTTTTACTAAGTTGCACATATAGAAGGGTTATTAGGCTTATAACTTTGTTATTTAGTTACAAGGGTTATCCTTCTTATTTGTTTATTCAAATGAAGCGCCCCCTTTATCATTTTTACTCTAATTGATGCCAAGAGTCATAAAAGATATTCTAGAAGGTATATTTTACATGTTGCACCCCATGTTTTGGGTAAATTGCACTTTATACCAAAACTAGGGTTTAAAGGACAAGGATTGCTCCACAAGCTACCTTTTGGTGCCCAAGCTTGGACAATCCATAATACTTCATCAAATTCATTCTTATGATGTATTATCATCACAGGAACATCTAGACATGTGTAGTTTGCAAGTTAACCCCTTTAATTGGGTGATTTTCACATAAGTCCACTTTTAACAAAACAATATTACAATATTGTTTAAAAGGATAGAAAGGGAAATATATATTCCTCAGGAGCTTTAATTACATTATCAACAATTAACCACAAGCATTTAATCACATGATTAATAAAAACACCTAGGGTTAGTTCATAACCCAGGTCAGGGATGTTACACTACCCAGTAGACTCGTAGATCATCTAGGGTATGCTCCAATCTCTCTAAGTGTTTCCCCAAGTCTCCTCTTCATCAGCGATAAGGGATGACCTCGACAGCCATGGAAGCTACTCCCCATCATCGGAAGACCACCCACAATACCACGCACAAATGCGAGTGGTTCTGAGGATCCCTGTAGTATGGAGGATTCAACTGTTAGCTAAAGGTTTCATATCTCTCACGAGGACTCCGTCCTCTAGATCCATAGAAAACGGCCACCTGCTCCTCACTTCTCGGAGTTAGGTGACTATGACATCTCCACCCGGTCTCCAAGAAGTAGGTAAGATTAGGCCATGCTGCCAAGAAGAAAGCCACACCTGAGTGAAAGACTAGGCTGGCTAGTGTGACATAAAATGGCATGGCTCCTAGATTATTAATTAAATCATGCCCAAACTCATGCGTATAACCTTAACTTCGTGAAATTGTAACTTCAACAATTTTTTGTGGTGATGTATTTGGACCCCAAATTTTTAGACATCGGTTCAAAACAACCTAGAATACTTTCTCTATAAGTGTTTAGACTAGACAAATTTACAATACTTAGATAGTTATTCAATACCTTCAAAACATCCGATCAACTCAAATTAACTTTGTTTGACCATGCAACACTCCAATATCCATTATAAGACATTCTACTCCATATGTGCCCTCAATAGATGTTCAACCTCATAAATACTTAATCTATTAATAAAATCTATTCATCATGATTAAGCTCATTTATATTTCGAAATTATCGATTGCATTTCCATTTACACTTTTTGAGTGAAACAAGTCGATGATTGAATAATTGATTCCTCAATTTGGTATCAATCACCAACATATCATTCATGGTCTTACAAAAAAATGTTAGGTATCAAAACCTTAAGATCCAAGGTCATCACAATATATATATATATATACATATATATATACATATATATATACATATATATATATACGGCCAATTCGTTCGTTTTCAGGGCAACGTAACTGTCATGAGGCTCTGCCAAGCCGATGGCTTCAAAACCAGACTCCAATTTTGCGATCTAGTCATGTTCTTCTCCTTCTTCTTCTTGGTTTTCCATAGGAGGGAACTCCCCAGTCAGATCCCCTGTGCAAGCATCCTCGGTGGCAATGGAGCCTACCACTGAGTTCAGTGACCAGTTGTGGAGCTAGATGCTCCCTTTCCGACAGCGGAGGGAGCCTGAAGTCGAGAGTCAACCACCTCATTGACTCGGCCGAGAGGCAGGCTCACGAACCAGGCGTGCGAGGTTGAAGAAGAATAGGGGGAAAAGACTCACCTACCCCCGACTCCAGTAAAGGATTAAAAGGGCAGAAGTGTATTTCTGATGTCTTTTGGGCCAGCCGCGTGAAAAAGAAGAAGAAGGTTTCGTTTGGCTGACATGGCAGCCACAGATTGGCCTGAGGTACATAACCTTGTGAAAATCATAGTTATTTATTTATAACTCTGATGATAAAAAGTTATCCATGAAAGTTGCATAGAAAATTACAAGGAATCGAATAAAAATGCTATTACAGACTAGTTTTGCTTTTAGTTCAAAAAGTATAAAAAGTAAGTAACTTTAATACTCTTAGTGTAATCAAAACCCTAGATGTTTATTAGGGATGAGTTCAAAGACTTAAGTTGGTATTATAAATCAACATTTATCCTTTTCGCATAAAATGGATAATATGAATCAGATTTGAAACCCACGATTTTCTTAATTAGTGTGCTATGACTAAGAAAGTGCAATAATGGGCCTAAAAGCCCTAATGTTGAGTAATATGACTTTAATGAATTTTATTTCGAGAATATGAATATCTTAAACATATATATATTGATACGAAGTTTAGTTAAGAAGCCTTGGAATAGAAGATAATTTAAAGAGATAAAGTTTTAATATGTAAAAAGAATGTTTTAAAGTCTCATATGAGTGAAGTTATACTTGAAGACCTAGAAACCCTATTCTAGGTGTTTATGACTTTAATAAGCTATGTTTTGAAATCTTATGTATAAGATGATGGTAGAATAAATTGTAAGACATATTGGTATTAAAGAGGCTTAGATAAGAATGACTAAGTAATTAGGGTTTTGGAACATGGAAATAGTGTTTTAGGGTTTAGCTGACCTAAAAGGTAAAGGTTAAAAGACGAATATAAAGAACGTTAAGGAAAAACCCTAATTCAACTTTGGCACACACTAAGACGAATACAAAGGAGGATTAGATAGAATGGACTCTTGATGCGGATAGAAGTAGATATCCTTATTTTTGTAAAAGGTATGCAAAGTTTTATTTTATACCAGCTTTCAGTTTAGTTTAGTAGAATTTGATAATTGTTATTGATTATTTGTTGAACATTTGATCCTATTAATTGGTATAATGGCTCTGACCTTCTGGTCTCCCTTAATTGGGGGTTATCGGGAGGCGGGGACATTACATTTTCTCTCTTAATCTTTTATTTTCTTAGATTTTGATTCCTTTTTCAATTAGAAACTATGTGGACACGAAATCTCATCCAAGATGGATTCATTATCCATATTTCCACATATTTCTTGTAATATTATCATTATCTCACATTTCTTCTAAATAAAGAAATGTTTAATTAATACTTTCTCTTTCTTGTTGCATTATCTTTGAAATTTGGACTCCTTGGAACCCAAGGAACCTAAAAGGCATGAAATCCATCCTTGGAGGATATTCCTTTGCCTTCTAGAGATTTTTATATCTTTCTTTTCTCCATTTCTTAAATATTCTTTTAATAATTGAATTTCCTTTTCCTTTTCCTTATTATTGGGCCCAATAGCCAATAAAGCCCACAAAGAAACCAACAAGGCTATTATAAACGAAATCCATTTATTCAAAACAAATTATATCATTAATTTTTCAAATATCTTTAATATGAGAAATTAAATTTCTCACCAAATGAACCCAAAAGTTGGGGTTGTAACATCGTGTCTCGAAGTTGATATGTGTTGTAAGAGAAAACGGTCGTAACTTGGATTTTTGGAGTTCATACCGTGATTTCTAGTGTTGTGGTATGTGTACCCAGGACAGACTAGGTTGTTTTTGTAGTTAGTTTGATATTCCACTACAGTTGTTCCTCGTACTAGATGAGGGGAAGAGATCTTACGACTTCGGTCATCTTAGATCTTATAAGGAGCTGATAACAACTTCACACTGGTTAGATAGTAGTTTGAGTAGTACACATCTAACTACCTAGGGCTTAATAAAATATGTAATTCAACTATGTAGCATATATGTTAGAGTTACTAGGTGACTCACATTGGATGATGATACCTGCTCTATTTCTTTTATTTTATATATGAATTATAATGGGCAGGATAAATCAAGTGTACTTATGACTCTAGCTATGCATATACTTGTGTGTAAGTTATATAGTCTTTCAACTCAGTAATAGTATATGTTTTAATTGTTTAAACTGCATAATCTTTCTATAAGCAACATATGTTTTAAAAATTGTATCTTTTACTGGGACATGGGTCTCACCTAGTGAGTCACCAAATCTTTTTAGGTGATCTCCAGCAGCATCATAAGACCCAAGGTAGTGAGGACCATTCTAGAGAGCTATAGAGGAGGAACGTTGGAGGGTTTTTTAGTGAGTCCTATAGTCATCCCTACACTCTCAGGTCTGGACTGGGAAGTTTTGTAGATGATGTACATAGACTTGAGATTTTGGTAGTTTACTTGTGTTTTGTACATGTTGCAAATATGTGGAAAACATATTTTTGTATAAAAGGTTGTGGCTGAAATCACAGAATATATGTAAAGATACCTATTATGGTTGTATATATATGCAAGGTTATGGGCCTCTATGTAAATTTTCTCTGAAATTTATAGAAATTTTATTTTAGTTTTTATTTTGTATCTTTATGGTAATATGATTGATTAATGTTTGATTGACATTTTGGTTATGATTAATCTCGTTTAGTGTGGTTGGTTTCCACACCCACCTAATAGAGTAATTCTTTGGAAATACCATTGTTTAGACAAAATTTAGCAGAGCAATTGTTGGAGTTGAAGTCATTTGTGAGTTCATTAGATAGAAAAAATGGAATCTGAGATTTTTCTATATTTTATGAAGGCAAATCAACAGTTATCAATTAAGGAAGGAAGGATATCTCAAATTTGTTAGCTAGAACCTTAGAAATAATCTTGTAGATAAAGTTGGAGAGGTCAATTGGTCCCCAGTCCCTTATGAAATCATTATTTTTCCATGTAGGCACCAAAGTGATAAAGTTCCTATTCATTTTGTTAAGATACATACTTTAGCAAAGAAATCCAAAACAACATTAGAGACCTCATCACGAATAACATTCCAAGAGGATTTATAGAACACAACATTAAAGTTGTTAGGGCCGAAAACCTTATCATCATTAACTTCTTGGATCATAGGTTCAATTTGATCTCTGGTGTGTGACACGTGTTTATTGTGTGTTATACGCAAGTGGACGTATCAAAGTAATATAGGCCCTTTTGAGGCCTGATTCAAACACAGGGAAATGTTCTCCAGAGACTATTACTAACTATGGTCTAATCAGCTAGGCCGGTGTAAATGAATGAGTTTGATTGAACAGAATAAAAAATAGAATGAAACAAACTTAACATTTAAATTACTCATATTTAGGGAACTCCTTAGGATTGTTGTTTCACCACATGTAACATTGCAATTCATTCCATTCACCAATATATATTACCCCTATCCCTGGATAAAGAGCTTGTCGTCAAAATTACCCACTCCCACTGTGTAGTTTACTACCTATTCTAATGCTAACCCCATTTCCATAGCAATTGGTTGATTAGTTAGGTGATTTATGATTAAACTCTAGGTTTCTCCTTCTGTTTATTATATGCCTTTCCTAAGGGGTGTAATAAATGGGTAAATCTATGCTTTCCAACCCTTAACCTCTCTCCTGAAATGATTAAGAGTCTAATAATCTATCTATGTTGATCAGGAATAAATAGAACAATGCATCTTCATAGATCGATATCCACAAAATAAGGATAAAGATGATATTAATGCATGGAAACCAGTTACAATGCATATTTGGGCTACTCCCGAGTCCTAAGAAATCAAGGGGAATATCCTCGCATATTTTTCATTGAAGAATACAAGGTAGAGAAAGCAAAAAACATGGAAAATAATAGAGAAACTAAGTAACCCCTGGTGAATAGCTTATCTGAATTATCCCCTACATCATGCGTGCAATCGGTTGTCTTTAGGCTGCCGATTCGCCTTTCGGAGGTGCTCAGATCATCTGAATGAAGCCTTCAGTTCCTTTCTCCTCTTCTCTCTCTCTCTATCTCTCCAGTGTCAAACTCCCCTTAGGTTATAGGAGTCACTTACGATACGAAATATTATCCACTATTGGATTAGACTACCATCTTCAGATTTGCCAAATTGGGTAGACTCGATGGTACCGAGTTGGTAGTCGGCAGTACTGAGATCTTAGTGTATCCACGACTCTTGAAAAAGTTGATACTATCGACTTGTCTCAAAAGCACTGAGTCTTCAGGTCGCCTAAGCATTGTCTGCCTGACGTCATCTTGGTAGTACCAAGTTCGTGAACTCAGTAGTACCGAATTTTCATGATTCATCCTTGTACTTCACAGACTTGATTTTGGTGCTAATGACTTAGAGTGTTGGTAGTACCGAGTCAGTGCAAGTCTTTTCTGGGCAATTACTGACGTGAAGTTAATACCACTGACTTTTGGTGTCGATACTATCGACCCTGTGAAGTTCCATTATACCTAAAAATATAGAAGAATGTAGATAAATACTCGAGATAAATATCAAATTATCTTAAACATTAAAAATCAGATAATTTGATGCATTTAAATATCACATGCCCTTAATTGCATTTCATGCATTATTAGTCAAATAAATGACAAAACACATAAAATCAAGGAAAATATGTCTGTGAAAATGACTAAAAACACATGCATCAAAACTCCCCTAAGCTTAAATTTTGCTTTTCCTCAAGCAACACTACTCTTAGATCTGTTTGATGTAAGTCAGCGAAAGGATACAACATATGAACTCTTTTCTCAATCATTTCCATCGGATAGTCCCTGAATCAACCTCTAATGACCACTGAACCAATAACTGCTCTACAACGACCAAAACCTTTCATATAAGAAGTCTACCTTTTTATCGATGAAAACAATCAAGAAAGAAGTTAACATCATAATAATTTAGGCATTCACTTGGTGCACTATGTGATTCTCTAATAAAAATTGCTCTCTCCTAACTACCCACTACTTGGAAGTAGATATCCTTATAACAATGGATGAGGTGATGAATCATTTGAGTGGCCTACCAATGAGAGTGATTAATGATATGAGTTGGGTGGCAATTGAAGAATTACAAGTGCCTCTAAATTATTTATACATAAAAAATGATGACCTACCTGAGTGAAAAGAATGTTATGCATGAGACCTAATGCCTACTAACTTTTTCTCTTTTTTCTTTGTTGTTGACACATGATGCATTTATAAGGCTATCTCATAATAGAAAATGAGATTGTTAAAAATTAAAAAAATATTGCGTCATGTGAATTAGTTCATCCCTTCAAGAAGACTCAAGGACATACTTTCTCCTTATGAAATCTTGAGATCCAATTTTTCTAGCCCATTAATTTTCTTGTCTTTAGCATGATGGAATTATGCATGGGATTTAAATTCATTTTTCCTTTTTTTTTCTTTTCCTTTTTTTATTATTTTATTATTTTTTTGATGTGGAAATATCCCCCCGTTTCAACTTTCACAATTAATGACTACAATTCACATGACAAAAAGGAATGAATGTAATGGAATGCATTTAATCTACATGCAATTTCAATGCAACTAAGATGGTATACACTAAGATTGGTCGTGCATACAAATGCAAAAAAAATCTTAATGCACATGAGGATAAGAGCTAACCTACCATGTCACCTATCATGCCATGAAATGCAATCAAAAGAAATAAGTTGGATCACTTGTTCATCTTAATGTGGTGATTTAAAATTGGATGGCAAGGATGGATGGAATCACATAATTAAGAGACAACACCTTTCATTGAATTATGATATGTCCCTCTTTAATGACATGTCCACATGGTAATCTTAAGGTTTCTTTCTTAAAAATTCCATTTAAGATCTTGTTAATGGTTTGATCAGCTTAGGCTCAACAACATCTTCAATCACTTTCCCATTTTGATTAGATGTTCATTCATATCCTATATCCTAGAGCTTACTTAACCAAACACTTCCTCGATTGGTGATGCACAAGATGTCACAAATTAAGCTATGAAGATACAACCATTTCCTTTCACTAAAACCTATGACTTGAGAAATGCAACCATACACTACTGCTCCATGATTACACTAGATAGGTGTGGATTCCAAGAATGCATGATTCAAACTAAAAATAAAACAACTAGGATAAAATTGCAAGAAAAACTATAAAAACTAAGATAGAATGTTGTTCCAGCACCCCCCCAAGCTTAAATATGATAATGTCCACATAGTCGATACTCGCACTCAAGAGGTGAAACAGTGGTACCATTTATCAAAATGGAGGGAGTTGAGGCATGTCAAGATCGTGAGGGGGAAACATCCCCTGAAAAGATAGATCAAGCGGTGACATCTGCTGCAGCTGTTGGTACCCTCCAAAATACCCTTAGTTCTAATAGAGGTCGAAGAAGGGTTACTGGTACTGCTCCATCCACTATAGGCACATGTGAACATTCTCTTGGTTGGCCAAGAGAAGGCATTCATTCTCATATATCGTCTGCTAGTTTTGGTACAACCTTCTTTGAATGTCTTGCACACCATACAATGTCACCTGATGCTACTTCTGTCCAGTCTGGACTTCCTACAACATGGTATACATACCCACCATGTTGTATGGGTCTTGCTCCTCCTGGGAATGAGGTGGGGCAGAAGAAGTCGAGGTTGCATAAGTAAAGGCCCGTTTGCGCGGGACCACTCTCCTAGTGATGGGGATGGTGGGCTCCACCTCCTCAACACTGTCAAAGTCGTCATTGCTTTTCTCCTCATCATCAACCTGAGCTTCTGCCCTTAGTGGATCTTCTTCCTCCCCCTCATTCAATGGCCAATGGAGATGGTTCACTCCACGCAAGTTGAAGATGGGTTCAGGGAGGCTCCTCTCTCGAAATAGTCCTCGACGTGTGCAATGCGCAGAGAGCACATTGTGGTGGAAGTTGAGGAGGTGATCCTTGTGGAAGTGAAGGAGGTCCAACTTCTTTGTATCTTCCAATGGCACGAGGGTGGACAAATCAAGGAAAAAATACAATACAATGGTGGTGATGAGACCCCCGAATAAAATCGGCACCTTTCTTATCACGTTGCACCGAACAGAGATCATGTGGAGCACAAGGAAGGCTCTAAAGTTGACAGTCTCTCCTTCCAGTAGTCTGTAGAGGAAGTAGAAATCCGCATGTTGAACCTTCCCTTGAGCTTGCTCAGATAGAGAAAATATGGTGTTGGTGTAGAGGTGGTGAAGGATTTGAGCAAAGGGGTGCTCAATGTCAATAACAAAGTTGATATGCCAGTTGATGTGAAATCCCTCTGGCACCTCAGTCAACTGCTCCCAAGCCAAGTCAAAGTCAAAGGCAGAAGGGGCCGAGCATTCTGGGATGTGAGCCCAGTTAAAGATGTGGTTGAAGGCCTACAAAGTGAAGGAATAGTTGTTGTTGAAGAGGTAGAAGTTGACTTTTCCTTCCCACCATTCACCTCCTAACTTCTACTTAGGGGTGACAAGACATCTAGCGACACCAAGAAATCAAGGATCAGTTATGGGTAAGTCTAGCAGTCACTGAAGAAAGGACTGTCTTCCTCCATGAGCTTCTTCTGACATACCCATCGCATATTTTCAGCAAAGCCCGCCCTTTCAATCAATGAACGATCTCCATACCGCGTTGGTATTATTGGCCTTGTATACAACTCTTCATAGATCTTCCTAATCTTTGAGGACATATGTTGGATGTGGGTTGATCGAGGGACCAACTCACCTTGATCCTCCAACATAGAAGGGCCTATCCTTGGCGTCATGATGCCAATGCAATAAAAAAGATTGGGAAAGAGAAGCTCGGTGAAGATTGTAGGCTCAGTGAAGATCGCCAGTGCCCAGTGCAGCTCTGCTCTGAGTTCTAGAAGGAGTGAAGGAAGTGGTGAGAAGAAAATGGGTTAACCAACCCTCCTTATATAGGGCAGAGTCGGTACTACCAACTTTTGTGTTAGTAGTACTGAGATACGGGCACAAATATGTGGCTCAGATGTATCGACAGCTGATGTTTGATGATGTCTTGAGTGTGAATTGTACAGAGTCGGTGGTACCGAGTACAAGTCAATAGTACCGATTTGAGTCATGGATTGGTGATATCAACCGTGCGATGAAGCTTGCATCTGCCATTGAATCAATCATCTTTAGATTGTTGATGTCATGTGTCTAAACTACCAACTAGAATGTTGGTAGTACCACGTTGGCAGTTTTGGCTCGGTACTTTCAAATTTTTCATCTTGATGTTTGAATTCTAGGAGTGCCAAAAAGTCAGTGGTACCGACTTGTGTGTCGATACCATCGAGAGCTTATCAGTTAATGATCAAAAATCTTTAGAGACTTGGTAGTACCGACTAGGAGATTCAATAGTACCAAGTTTAGCATTCTGGTGTGGATGGATCACATATGTAATCTCGGTACTACCGAATGTGTGTCTCGGTTGTACCGATCTGAAAAAAAATCTTCACACTCCACACACGAGTCAAGGTACCATTTAAAATAAAAATAAAAATACTAAGACAACTACAATGCAAAAATGAACATGAATACAAGGAAAATGAATGTTGGGTTGCCTCCCAACAAGCTCCATTGTTTAACATCCTAGACTAGATGTTCCTAAGAGCAAGAATCTAACGGATCTCCATAAGTTGTACCTCTTCTATTCTCTGCTCCACTTCCCCACCATAGTAGTGCTTCAATCTTTGGCCATTAACAAGAAATGACCTAGTCCCATCTAAAATCTTCACAACATGATGGGGAAGAACTTGCTCAATCACAAATGGTCCACTCCATTTGGACCTCAGTTTGCCCAGATGTAACTTAAGTCGAGAGTTAAAAAGAAGAACCTTTTGGCCTGGAAGAAACACCTTATTCATAATATGCCTATCATGAACCTTCTTTGTCCTCTCCTTACAAATCCTCAAACTTTCATAAGAATCCATCCTAAGCTCATCTAGTTCATTAAGCTCCAAAAGTCTTTGTCTACCTACTTCATCCAATCCAAAGTTTAACTTTCTCAATTCCCATTTTGCCTTATGCTCAAGCTCTACTGGTAAATGACAAGCATGACTGTAAACCAACCGAAAAGGTTTTGTCCCTATAGGTGATTTATAGGTCGTCCTATATATCCAAAGAGCATCATTAAGCATGAAATTCCAATTTGTCCTATTAGTGGAAACTGCCCTTTCCAAGATCTTCTTCACATCTCTATTGGACACCTCCACTTGGCAGTGTGTCTGTGGGTGATAAGGAGTACCCACTCGGTGTTTCACCCCATACTTGCAAAGTAAGGCTCTGAACTGCCTATTGGTGAAATGTGATCCACCATCACTAATGATTAGTCGAGGGACACCAAACCTGTAGAAAATGTTATCCTTCACAAACATGCACACCACTTCAACATCTTTGGAGTGGGTTGAAATTCCTTCCACTCACTTACATACATGATCAACCACAAGTAAAATATAAAGGTTATAATTAGACAACACAAATGGACCCATGAAATCAATTCCCCAAAGATCCAAAACTTTGACCTCCTGAAACACATTTAATGACATCTCATGTCACTTAGCAATATTACCTGCACGTTGATATGCATCACAATGACGAACAAAATCATATGCATCTTTAAACAATGTTGGCCAATAAAATCCACTCTCTAAAACTTAGGCCGCTATCCAAGAGCTAGCATGATGCCCTCCCGTAGGTAAAGAATGATAGTGTGTTACGACCCCACCTCCCGATAACCCCCAATTAAGGGAGACCGAGAGGTCGAAGCCGCACCCATAACTTCCGGATCAAAGGTTCAGCACTTAACCAAGAACAATTATTAAATTTCAACAATCTATACTAAAAAGATGTAAGAAAAATAAACTTTTGCATACCTTTTTGAAAACTTGGATCTCTAAACTTCTATCCACATATGGATTCTACTCTAACTAATCCTCCTTGTATTTTACTTCATGTATTTTACAATATGACGATTTACTGTTTGTCCTTTTGACTTGAACCTAAAATGCTGACAAACAAAATGTCGGTCAGCCAAAGCTGGTATGTGGGGGAAATAATAAACGTGCAACTATGATAACAATGTAATCATTCAATTAATCATTTAACAACCAAGGTTACATTTTTAATATAACTCCATGATCCATGAGTACCCTATCCTCTGTGATATCCCTGCAGTGGACCTGGATACTACCTTCCTTATGGTAGATCCCCATTAAACCCCTCATGGTCCGACCTATAGGTGAACCAGTTTCTAGGGTCGAGTCACATGGCACTACTCGTAAGTAGCCCACTCCTTTACTCATGGCAGGCTAATGAGTCTCATGGCACTACACGTAGGTAGCCCAGTTTCTAACTCTCGGTAACCTAGACCTTCCTCTAGGATTACCCCTTTTTTTATCCTTTTCAAAGCAATAGAGTTGGACCCGGATCTAGACAATTATATAGGCACATTTATAATGATAATCATAGTCACTTTATAGTTGCATGAAATAAATAGACATCCAACAGTTATTTTCAAGCAACCGATTAAAACTTCGGGATTCGTCGTGAAACTAGAGCGATTATTCATAAGCATAACCACATACCTGATTTGATGATTTCACAAGCATTAAGTAAACCCAACCAAGAACGAAATCCAAGCAATCAATTCAATCATGACATAATTCCTGAAAAGAATATGCACTCTATTTATTACACACTCTATCAAGAATCTACTTTATTGACTTGGATTCACTTTAGGGTTTCATTAATCTTCATTAGGGTTTTCTTAGATCCATTCCTTAAACTTTATCCCTTTTAGGTGAGCAAACCCTAAAACACTCTTTTCCATTTATATGAATCTTAATTGCTCAATTATCCATTTTAATAGTCTTTTATACCCAAATTGACTTAGGATCATCATATCCCTATTTATTCATGGATTTGAACAATTAAACCAATTAAAAGACATATTCTCCTAAATTACGGTTTTTAAGCTCATTAATGCATAATCATGCACGAAACCCTAAATTAAGCCAATTATATAAAAAGAACATATTTTTAGATCCTATTTTCACTTTTATTAACAACAGGTTAATATCAGCTTGAATTATCCAAATAACGTCATTAAGTCCATCTATCATCAAATCTAAGGGTTTTTCCTTAATTAAATCATTAAAGATGATAACTTTATGTCCTTTTCAAATTTCAAGCATATTTATGCACATAAACTCTAAATTAGACTAATCACGTGCAAAGTTCTTCCTTTTTGAACCTAATGTACCTTTTTACATTTAACAGGTTAACATCAACTCTAATGATCCATTAAACCCTATTAAACATTTTATTCATTTCAAAATAGGGTTTCTTAATCTTTAATTCATTAAAGATGATAATTTACACTACTTTTCGAACTATGATCAGATCAGGCTACAAAACTATTTTTATTGGATTCCTTGTGTTCTTCTGATCAAAATTCATATATTACTTGTCCTAATCGGAGTTACCAATCATTAGATATGATTTCTGTAAAATAAAAATACCTTTAGCCAATCGGATTGCGCCACGTGTGCGCTCCATGCAACGTTGCCCATTGTTTTGCAAAACATAATGGAATGACATTCTTGCCCTTACTTAAGTTGTGCGCGCCTTCAGCCCACAGAAGGCATTTCTGTCCAACGGCCACCCGCCATCTCCTTCCTCGCGATGACCTATTGCTGCCGCTTGCAGCAGCTCGGGGGAGAGTTTTCTTCCTCCGTCCTTGGGCCCGAAGATGTCGGAGAGGACCCCATCCTTCTTGTAGACCTCCGTCACACCTTCATGGCCCTGAGATGACGCTGAGGTGGCGGGAGAAAGGTTTGGGAAGACCTGTAGATCAGCTGCCGCATGCAGCCATGCTGCAGCTGCTGCGGTCAGCTAGGGTGAGGGGATGCTCGCCCAACCACCCCCTTGGAGTCGTGGAAGCATCCAGACTCTATCGAAACTACTCGCTAGCCCCTTTGCTTCTATAGGAAAGGTACTCTTCACAACTAGGGTTTAAATGAGATAGAAGAAGATGAGGAAGATATATGTGTGGGATCACTCTCTAGACTCGGCCATGGGTCTTACCCCCTTATATAGGGGAGGATATCCACGCCCCAGAACATTCATCGAAGAGGGAACAAATCCCTATCCTAATAGGAAAAGATTTTTCCTTCATTAAGAAGCAACTTCTCTCTCTTCCTAAACCCTTTAAACATACCTTGTTATTTGAATAGTTATACATTCAAAAACCTTTTCCGTTATTCTCATTATTCTTTCTTTTTAATTCTTTGGTACGAATTTCTATTTTCTTTTAATAGAAACCACTTCCTTTTTCAAAATGCCACCAAAAACTTTAATAAAGTATCATGTTATCTTCCTATTTGTCATTATTGTTATTTTGTCTATCTTTCTTCTTTATTGGGACTCCTTGGATCCCAAGACACTCTATTATTTCGAAGTTCTTTTCATTGGATACTTATTATCCTTCTAGATGCATCTTTATGCATTTTTTTCACATTATCTTGTTTATTTCTCATTAAAATATTTCTTTTTGAGGATTTCTCTTTATTTCTCTTTTGTTTTCCACATTGGTATTCCTTTTATCATTAGGAATCCTTGGGATATGAAATTCCACCAAGAATAACTCCATTACACCTCTTTTCACTTATTTTCCACATTTTACCATTGTTTTCAATTTCTTTCTTAATAAAGAAATACTTAATTGATCTTTTCTTTTCTTAGTGCTTTATTTATGCAACTTTGGACTCCTTGGAACCTAAGGAATCCAAGAGGCACAAAATGCTCTTTGGATTTGCCTTCTAGAGGTTCCTACATATTTCTTGTCTTAAAAATTCAATTATTCATTTACTCATTGAATTTTCTTGTTATTTGGGCCCAATAGCCAATAAAGCCCACAACACAAACATCAAGGCTATTTTAAACAAAATCCATTTATTCAAAACAAATTATACCATTCTTTATTCAATTATCTTTACTATGAGAAATTACATTTCTCACCAATTGAACCCAAAAACTGGGGTTGTAACATCCTTCCCCTCTTATAGGAATTTTGTCCTCAAAATTCTCATCAAACAAACAAACAATTCAGGATAAGACTATTCCATGTCCATCATTGGGCCCTATGTGGCTTTACCGTACCCATGGCACTACCAAAGAACCTTTATCATCACATATATTTCTATTTTTTTTTCCTCTGAGTTCTTTCATCCTGGCGTCTATAAACTACACAGGTGACTCAGGCCATTTCAGCCTCCCTTGGGGCTCACTAGGTTCATTGCTCAGCACATGGTCGGGGTACCTCACATAGTGCTCTAAATTGGACACCTGAAACTCATCACACATTACTTTATCCTGAGGGGTAAGGTCAAACTTAACCTTCTCCACCAAACCATCTCTATGGACCCATGTATCAGGGACTCGTCTTTCTTAGTTGTAACTTAGAGGGGTCAGATTTTCATGTCACATATTCTCCCACAGTGAACTGCATGTCAGTCTACTTTGCATATGCTCATGACTCTCGTCATCTCTAGGCTCCTTTCAGCCATTACACGATCAAAGCGACTTCATCTACACGCACTGTGGTCCTTTTCGAACCATCATGTGGTCCTTTCACCAACATCACCTTACTAAAGTGGTGACTGACACAACCTCCCTTACAGAGCTTCTTTAAATCCCGATATTGGTTATGGTGGTTATCTTCACGTCTTTCATAGGACAATAACTATCTCTAGCTATCACCCTGAACGAGCACATATGCTCTCATCAGACCCCTTTAGTCTGGATCATACTAACCATTAGTTAGGGGTGATAAACTGTACTATCATCGAGTTCTTCATGTACCTACTTCCCCCTTATGGAAGTGAACCTTTAGGATATACTCAAGGACTTTTGAACTCGATTCATGGTGTAGTTGAACCATATCTCTCATGAGTAGTTCAACCAAATCTGTCCCTTGACAGAACTCTTTCTCATATCATCTAGGTAAGGCAATCTACCATAACCCATATTTCATCTTAACCTTCCTTGGTCTAGAGGAGACTTACCACAACATCCATAGTGGTGATCTTCCATTCCCTCTCGGGGACTCTTTTTATCCTTCATAACAATGTGTTGGGTTACTGGTGTTCTTCCTTCACCTCGGCTTGCATGGCCATATTTTACATGCAACTTTATCTTATGTCTCTAAAGTACTACTGCCACTTATTATCTTGGTAGTATCACGGTGTATCTTCAATCATGATTTCATGTATGTCATGATTCCTCAGAAACCCTATACCACTCTCATCAGGGTTTCATCACATTCTTTTCCAAAGAAGTGCATCTGAGGTTCTACCACCATCCTTTCATTACATCAAGGACTAGACTGGCTAACCAAACAACCATTAACTGGTTTAACAGATCTCATTACATCGGACTATTAGCCAAACATATCTCCTTTTCTGAACTTAGGGTTAGTCAAACAACCTCTTCTAGCCAAACTAGGCATATATATCTCAATCAGGGCATCCATTACTACCCCACATCCTTAGGTATTAGGTAACATTGAAGGCATACACTTCCACATATTTCACTTATCACCTCAAACTCAAATTTAAAGTCTATCTTTATTGAGAAAACTTTGAACTCATCTTCTTAGTGATCAAACTCAATCTTGTATGACTCATATCTCATGATAAAAACATCCTCATAAGGTGATTACCTTAGTACTCTTACTATTTGTAAACCATCCATGTATCATTCACTTTACCAGGGTACGGTATCTTCTCTGTCCTCATACCTTGTAGCAACGTTACAACTCACATCATCTTTTATCCTTAGTGTATGGCATGCATACTGTCCTATCTCTCACTCCCATAACAAGAGGAAATAAGCATTTAGTTGTAGTCCAAATATAGAGTTCTTCCTGTTCCAAGAGTAGAGATGGTACATCCCACCTTGCCAGTACACCTTTAAATCTAAGTTGAAACGTGCCTCATATGTCACTTCATCAAAATCATCTCGATATGAAAGTTACCTCCTTGGAAAACTGGTTTCGAACCTACTTGGGTCACCTCACAATCCTTGGTCATCTCCTCTAGGTCTATAGGGTGCTGACACTTTTTGGGTCATCCCTCTTCCCTTATGCATCCCCATAGTTCCCTACTCATCTACCCTTTGGGTCCCATGAGCTCATGAAGGTGATCAATCTCCTAACCCATGGCCCTTAAACAATGATAGTTGTTACCTCCCGACCCTATGGTCATGTGCAACTAGGGAGTTAGGCAACTCCTACCTTCATCGGTCTTATCCCTACCTGACCCTAGGATAGACTTAGGATTCCATTTATAGTACATGTCCAACTTAGAACCTTGCCCAAGCCTTCATCATCTCTCTTTGTATACATGGGCTGACATTCATCCTTTCATAGGGGTCATGGTGACCTGCCTACCTTGGTCAGGCCCCTTACCGGTTACCTCCATGGTAACACATCCACATGCACTTAGAGATGGATATCTATGGGTCTACAGGTTCATTCTCATACCATGTACTTTTCACTTACCTTCTCAAGATCCTATGAGACCTCTTTAGGTTACCTTAAACTAACAAAACTGATATACACCCTACCAAAGGGGTCCCTCTCCCAAGATGGGAGGAAAACTATCTCTTGACAACAAGGTCACAAAAACTCTTAGGTCTAGGGTTTACATCCACATGAGCCTACTTAACCCTAGAAAGCTATTAAGGCACAAGCAGATAACCTACTGAACCATGCCAGGTCATACTTGTCCTCTTTCCTCAATGCTGGATTAAGAGCATACCTTCCTTTATCATCATCCTAGCTGTGAGGGGTTCATCAAACATACCTTAAACTTAAGGGGCTTCCTTTTTCCTCTATACATGAGGAGTACCATGCTCGAAACTATAGCAACTTAATTCTCGTCATGAGCATTAGGTACATTGCTTCCCCTCTTAGGCCTAGGAACCCTAGGTTCAACTTTCGGTGTCCAACTGCATGCTCAAACTCTTAACCATGAATCAAGCATGCAAAAGGCATGACATGCACTTCCTATCATCCTTTTTCCTCGATCAACACTTTAAAGTTGAGTCCTCCTCAAGGACAATCAACAAGGTACAAGGTCTCATAACATGTTACTAAACCTCTCCAGGGTATATAGAACTTCTTCTTCCTTTCTTAGAAGGTAAACTCTTATACCATAGGCACATAAGTGCTAGAAGCCTCATCCTCTCTCTAGGGTTTGGTTCCTCCCATGGCCACCAAGACATCATCAACCTCTAGGGATCAAGCATGTGACGACTCCTATCATCCACTTAGGTCGCATCATCCTCAACTCTTGAATTCTCCTCGTATCTCGAAGTCTAGTATTCCCACCTTCTTGCTGGGTTCCTGCTCTCTCTCTAGAGCTAATCCTACAACTAACCTCACCATTAAAGGTCCTCTCTTCGTGAAGGGTCAACCTCAAAAGTATGCCCCTTCCTAGATGAAGCCCATGTTCAGCTCATGTTCGCTCAAGATTATCTATAGCCCCCTTAAGCTTATCACATAAGCTATCCATCAAACTCTCCCAGTCAGGGTTTCAACCTATTGCTCACACTACTGATACATTGTGGGTGCCTATTATGCCCATATGAGCTCATGGGGTTTCCATAGATTCTTCTCTAACCTCATCAATAAAGGAGTTGTCCTTCACTCAAACATGCAGGACCCGTCCCAGGGTTTGGGTCGTCAGAGGTACTAATCATCCAACTTCTTATGGCTCATATGTCATCTAAAGCATGCCCATCCAAACACTTGGTCTAACTCATCATGCCATCTCTCTCTAACCTTCACTTAGGGTTAGGGTTAACATCATCCTCAGAGGATGTGCCATGCCTCTACTTGCAATGGAGATTTTTATCTCCAAGACTAACTCTCTTTATCTATCCTCCTGATAAGAAGCTCTAGCCTCAGGTCTATCTTGAGGACATGACGACTTATGTCATACGACCTAAGCATGTATCTATTCTTTAGTTTGCGCTTAATCTATTAAGATTATGTCCATGACATCTTATTTACATGCTTTTCATTTAATTTGGTGGAGGATTCCTTAAACCTTATTAACCTTACCCATACCTCAAGAGGGTGAGGAGAAGAAAGAAAACTCTAATCCTTTAGGTCCTTATCAGAATTTTGTGATGAGAAGGGATGAATAAGATGAGAAAGTCCTAAAGGTATCTTATTTCGATTCATACCCTAAGACTTTGGCCAGGCAGACACACGAATTCGGGAGTCCTCGTATTCCGACTAGCGGTGCAGAGGAAAATATTGTCAGGCCCCGGTTGTGATCCTTTTCTAGACACCTCTGTCTTTCGGATAATCCTCTAATAACTCCCTTGGGGTCTATGGAGTTTGTAAAATTTAATAATTATTAATGGTTAAGTGAGGAACCTACATTCTGATACCAAATGTAACGACCCCACCTCCCGATAACCCCCAATTAAGGGAAACCGAGAGGTTGAAGCTGCACCCATAACTTTCGGATCAAAGGTTCGGCACTTAACCAAGAACAATTATTAAATTTCAACAATCTATACTGAAACGTTGTAAGAAAAATAAACTTGTACATACATTTTTGAAAATTTGGATCTCTAAACTTCTATCCACTTATGGATTCTACTCTAACTAATCCTCCTTGTATGTTACTTCATGTATTTCACAATATGATGATTTATTGTTTGTCCTTTTGGCTTGAATCTAAAACGCCGACAAACAAAACGTCGATCAGCCGAAGCTGGTATGTGGGGGAAACAATAAATGTGCAACTATGATAACAATGTAATCATTCAATTAATCATTTAACAACCAAGGTACATTTTAAATATAACTCTGCGATCCATGAGTACCCTATCATCTGTCCTATCCCTGCAGTGGACCTGGATACTACCTTCCTTATGGTAGATCCCCATTAAACCCCTCATGGTCCCACCTATAGGTGAACCAGTTTCTAGGGTCGAGTCACACGGCACTACTCGTAAGTAGCCCACTCCTTAACTCATGGCAGGCTAATGAGTCTCATGGCACTACACGTAGGTATCCCAGTTTCTAACTCTCGGTAACCTAGACCTTGCTCTAGGATTACCCCTTTTTTAGCCTTTTCAAAGCAATAGAGGTGGACCCATATCTAGCCAGTTATATACACACATTTATAATGATAATCATAGTCACTTTATAGTTGCATGAAATAAATACACATCCAACAGTTACTTTCAAGGAACCGATTAAAACTTCGGGATTCGCCGTGAAACTAGAGCGATTATTCATAAGCGTAACCACATATCTGATTTGATGATTTCAAAAGCATTAATTAAACCCAACCAAGAACAAAATCCAAGCAATCAATTCAATCATCACATAATTTCTGAAAAGAGTATGCACTCTATTTATTACACACTTTATCAAGAATCTACTTTATTGACTTGGATTCACTTTCTAGGGTTTTTGTATCCATTTAGGGTTTCATTAATCTTCATTAGGGTTTTCTTAGATCCATTCCTTAAACTTTATCCCTTTTAGGTCAACAAACCCTAAAACACTCTTTTCCATTTATATGAACCTTAATTGCTCAACTATCCATTTTAATAGTCTTTTATACCCAAATTGACTTAGGATCATAATATCCCTATTTATTCATGGATTTGAACAATTAAACCAATTAAAAGACATATCCTCGTAAATTAGGGTTTTTAAGCTCATTAATACATAATCATGCATGAAACCCTAAATTAAGCCAATTATAGAAAAAAAGATCATATTTTTAGATCCTATTTTCACTTTTATTAACAACATGTTAATATCAGCTTGAATTATCCAAATAACGTCATTAAGTCCATTGATCATCAAATCTAAGGGTTTTTCCTTAATTAAATAATTAAAGATGATAACTTTATGTCCTTTTCAAATTTCAAGCATATTTATGCACATAAACTCTAAATTAGACTAATCACGTGAAAAGTTCTTCCTTTTTGGACCTAATGTACCTTTTTACATTTAACAGGTTAACATCAACTCTAATGATCCATTAAACCCTATTAAACATTTTATTCATTTCAAAATAGGGTTTCTTAATCTTTAATTCACTAAAGATGATAATTTACACTACTTTTCGAACTATGATAAGACTCAGGCTATAAAACTATTTTTATTGGATTCCTTGTGTTCTTCTAATCAAAATTCATATATTACATGTCGTAATCAGAGTTACCAATCATTAGATATGATTTTTGCAAAATAACAATACCTTCAGCCAATCGGATTGTGCCACATGTGCGCTCCATGCAACGTTGCCCATTGTTTTGGAAAACATAACAGAATGATGTTTTTGGCCTTGCTTAAGTTGCACGCGCTCTCAGCCCGTAGAGGGCATTTCTGTCCAACGGCCACCCGCCATCTCCTTCCTCATGATGACCTACTGCTGCCACCTGCAGCAGCTCGGGGGAGAATTTTCATCCTCCGTCCCTGGGCCCGACGATGCCGACGAGGACCCCACCCTTCATGTAGACCTCTGCCGCACCTTCATTGCCCTGAGATCATGCTGAGGTGGTGGGAGAAAGGTTTGGGCAGACCTGTAGATCAGCTGCCGCATGCAGCCATGTTGCAACTGCTGCGGGCTGCTAAGGGTGAGGGGATGCTCACCCAACCGCCCCCTTGAAGTCATGGAAGCATCCAGACTCTATCGAAACTCCTCCCTAGCCCCTTTGCTGCTCTAGTAAAGGTACTCTTCACAACTAGGGTTTAAACGAGATAGAAGAAGATGAGGAAGAGATATGTGTGGGGTCTCTCTCTAGACTCGGCCCTGGGTCTTACCCCCTTATATAGGGGAGGATATCCACGCCCCAGAACGTTCATCCAAGAGGGAACAAGTCCCAATCCTAATAGGAAAAGATTTTTCCTTCATTAAGAAGTAACTTATCTCTCTTCCTAAACCATTTAAACATACCTTGTTATTTGAATATTTATACATTCAAAAACCTTTTCTCTTATTCTCATTATTCTTGCTTTTTAATTCTTTGGTACGAATTTCTATTTTCTTTTAATAGAAACCACTTCCTTTTTCATAATGCCACCAAAAACATTAATAAAATATCATGTTATCTTCCTATTTGTCATTATTGTTATTTTCTCTATCTTTCTTCTTTATTGGGACTCCTTGGATCCCAAGACATTCTATTATTTCAAAATTCTTTTCATTGGATACTTATTATCCTTCTAGATGCATCTTTATGCATTTTTTTCACATTATATTATTTATTTCTCATTAAAATATTTCTTTTTGAGGATTTCTCTTTATTTCTCTTTTATTTTCCTCATTGGTATTCCTTTTATCATTAGGAATCCTTGGGATACGAAATTCCACCAAGAATAACTCCATTACACCTCTTTTCACTTATTTTCCACATTTTACCATTGTTTTCAATTTCTTTATAAATAAAGAAATACTTAATTGATCTTTTCTTTTCTTATTGCTTTATTATGCAACTTTGGACTCCTTAGAACCCAAGGAATCCAAGAGGCACGAAATCCTCTTTGGATTTGCCTTCTAGAGGTTTCTACATATTTCTTTTCTTAAAAATTCAATTATTCATTTACTAATTGAATTTTCTTATTATTTGGGCCCAATAGCCAATAAAGCCCACAACACAAACATCAAGACTATTGTAAACAAAATCCATTTATTCAAAACAAATTATACCATTATTTGTTCAATTATCTTTACTATGAGAAATTACATTTCTCACCAATTGAACCCAAAAGTCGGGGTTGTAACATAGTGTGTCAAAATACTCTCTACCTCACAATTGAGTACACACTTCCTTAAAAGTACATCCCTACATTGTTTAAGAAGAATAGGATCATCCCAAATGTAAAACCTCAATGAGTGGAAAATTTTCTTCTTTTCCTGATACCCCCAATCTACAGGAAACTCTTTGCAGGATAAATAATTAACAATATCTGCAAATCATGGATCATTCACCTTGATCGCAAAGAGTTGTTCTCTGGAAAATCCTCAACAATGGGAATATCTACATCTTTTCATTCACTCTTTCCATCCTAGATCAGTGACCTTCTACCACATTTTCCACCCCTGCCTTGTTTTTAATTCCTATGTCAAATTCTTGTAACAATAAAATCCACCTAATCAATCTAGGTTTGCATCTTTCTTTTGTAATAAGTATTTGATGGCAGCATGGTCAGTCCAAGCAATCACCCTTGCCCCTACTAGGTACTGGCAGAACTTTTCAAATGAAAAAATGACTGCTAAGAGTTCTTATTCTGTGGTTTTATAATTAAGTTGCACACCATTTAAAGTTTTGGACTCATAATATATGATGGTAGGAGCTTTATCTTTGTGTTGTCCCAACATAGCTCCCACAACATAGTCTGATGCATCATGCATCAACTCAAAATGATAGGCTCCAATCAAGAGCCTGCACTATAGGTGTAGAACTTAGCTTTTCCTTTAATGTTTCAAAAGTAATCAAACATCGATCATTAAAGGAAATTTCAATGTCTTTTTCTAAAAGTTCGATAAGGTTTTAGCTATTTTTGAAAAATCTTTGATAAACTGGCGGTAAAACCCAGCATGTCCCAGAAGGCTCCTTACTCCTTTCACTGATGTCAATGGAGGTAGCTTCGAGATAACTTCTATCTTAACTGAGTCTACTTTCATACCCTTGTTGGACACCTTGTGTCTCAACACTATTCCCTCACTTGCCATCATATGGCACTTCTCCCAATTTAAGACTAAATGTGTGTCCTCACACCTTTGTAAAATTTATCCAAATTATATAGGCAATCACTAAATAACTCCCCATACACTGAAAAATAATCAATAAACACATCCAAGCACTTCTCTACCATTTTAGATAAGATGGTAAGAATATAGCGTTGGAAGGTAGTTGGGGCGTTACAAAGGCTAAATGGCATCCGTCTATATACAAATGTGTCGTAAGGGTGTGTGAAAGTAGATTTCTCCTGATCCTTTGGTTCGTTCGAGATCTGATTGTAACTAGAATACCCATCAAGGAAACAAAAGTGTGAATGACTGGCGAGTCATTCCAAAATCTGATCAATGAAAGGTAGCGGAAAATGATCTTTTAAAGTGACTGCATTCAAACGAAGATAATCTATGCAAACACACCACCTCATCGCCAACCTAGTTGAAATCAATTCATTAGCTGGGTAGGTCATGACAGTGATCCCCCCTTTTTTTGGAACTACCTAAGTTAGACTAACCCACATAGAATCATAAATTGCATAAATAAAACCTATCAAAAGGAGCTTACCCACTTCTTTCTTCACTACCTCAGTCATGATTGGGTTGAGTCGCCGCTGAGGTTGAATTGTTACTTTAGCTCCTTCTTCCAGTCAGATCTTGTGTTGGCACACACTTGGATAGATTCCTTTGATGTCCGCTATAGACCACCCAAAAGTAGCTCAGTGGTTCTCCAATACAATAAGCAATTGCCCCTCTTCTTCACCGCTCAAGGATGATGATATGATGACTGGGAGCTTTTCTTCTGTGGCCAAGAGGACATACTTCAGGTGTGGCAGTAACAGCTTCAATTCCAACTCAGGAGGGTTTAGCAGAGATGGAACTAGTAGAGGGGGAGGTGGTCCCAAGTCTTCAAAATATCTTGTGTAATAACAGGGTACCGCCTTCAGCATCAATACACACTCCTCTAGAGAGCGGTTGCATGTGTAGTCATCTACTCTATTCATCAAACATACTTCCAGAGGTAATTGTGAATATGTTTACATTAGTGATTCAACAGTGACCTCCTCTATGGTAGTCAGGTCATATCCTTCTTCTCTATCATCTGGGTATTATATTGCTTCTTTCAATGAGATCATCTTGGTGTTTTGAATTATATCAACTACCAAAGTATCTTTTTCCACCTTGGTCATCGCGTGATCCATATCAAGAAATAGCTTCCCCAAAATCAAAGAAATCTTGCCCTCCATGTGTTGCAACATGTTACATTGTGATGTGTCCCCCTTTTCTTTTGAGTGTTCTGGGATCTTTATTTCGAACCAATCATCATAAGTTCCCATTTTTAGACGTCTTCTACACATTTCCAAGATCATGTCATCTGTGGCTTGGAATGGCCTACCTAGCAAAAGTTTGTTGCCTTTATCCTCTTGTATTTCCATTACCACAAAATCAGTAGGAAAAACAAACCTATCCACTTTCACTAGGACATCTTTACAAATGCAATATGGCCTAACAACAGAGTTGTCAGCCCATTAAAAAGTCATAGTACTTTTTCTTGTCTCCTTAAGACCTAGATTATTTAAGGTTGACAAAGGCATGCGGTTGATATTGGCCCCTGAGTCACATAGGGCCTCACCAAACTTAGTTTTTCCTATGTAGCACGTGATTTTGAAACAACCAGGATCTTATCTTTTAGGTGGTAGAGTTCCCAGAATAAAAGCACTCACCTACTCCTTTTGGCACTACCACATCAGCCTCAGGTATCTATCTCTTCTTATTGATAATGTCTTTCAAGAACTTTTCATATAATGGTATCTGCTTAATTGCATCAATAAGTGGAACATTGAAAGATAGCTTTTTAAAACCTTCTAAAAAATTTCAGGAACTGTCAGTCTGCTTTGATTGCCTTCAAGCTATTTGGAAAGGGTACTGGTGTCCTCTGGTGAGGTGGGACACATGCTTTCGATCTATTATTTTCCACATCATCAGTGTGCTCTTTAGATGTTTTCTCCTATTCCAACTTATCTGGTTCAGTTTCCTCTATTGTCATAGTTCAAGTTATTGTTATGAAAACTTCAATTGCATCTGTGGTTTTTGGTGCCTTATTCAACAGTGTCTTACCACTGTGTAGTAGGACTGCCTTGGCATGTTGATTTCCAGAAGGCACGTTGGTATTAGCAGGGAACCCCTGTTGGTTCGGCTACTTCAAGGTACACACATCTACTAGAATTTGAGAAATCTGAGTTTCTATATCGTGGATCCTCACCCCTTGGTTCTAGAGTTCTCTTTGTGTCTATCCTATCAGCACTTCATTCTGATTGACCAGCATTCCAAGCATTTCTTCAATATGGTCAATCTTCTTTTGTTCTTGTTGATATTGTGCTTGGCCACCAAACTATTGTGGCTTGGGTTGTTGCGCCTGTGATGGGTCCTATTGAACATTGTTAGGATCCTTCCTCCATGTGTAATTGTTGCCCCTATACTGCTATTGTTGGCACATGAAGTTACACTCTTCATCTCCTTCTTCTGAAGGTGATCCATCGTTGGCACAAAGATTTTTAGCAATCAAGTCCAACTTCTCATTTAATGCAGAGATGACCTTAGACTCGCCTACACTTTTGACGGTTGGCGGAAGCTCTCTCTCATCTCCCCATGATTGATTTTTAGACATATTCTTCAATATTCATGACAACGGGTAGGTTTATTGTTGAGGAAGAACCATGCTCATGCATTGTCGAGTGTAGTCCTTTCTCCCTTGTGCAGGCCATAATAGAATATCTTTGCATGCCCCAGAAGATCGAATCCATGATGAGGTACTTTCCGTAGCATATTTTGGAACCTCTCCCATGCTTCTATATAGGATCCATCGGTGTGTTGTTTGAAGTTATGGATCTTCTTTACCAAGTCATTCGTCTTCTGTGAAGGGAAATAATGCTCAAAGAAGGTGTCAACCATCTGATCCCACATTTCAATGCATTCATCATCAAGGTTATGAAACCATGACTTTACGCTGTCTGCCAATGACAACAAATGAAGCTTCAGATATATCACAGTTGTCGGTATTCGATCTATCTTGACCATATCACAATTCTCCACAAAGTTTCTAATGTTCACCATCAGGTCTTCAGAACTATGGCCATGGAAAGCTTGGGATTTGAATAAAGAGATCAACCCAATCTTGTAGCTCCCACATTGATGCCTTGTATTTTGAATCATCCTTTTTGAGTTGTTGTGGAAGAGGCTCTGATCCTCTCCCATATTGTCTATTCTTCTTCTCCCGCCATTTCTACTGCCTCATGTTTTGCTCGTGTTATAGGTCTCTCAGGCGTGGGTGTCGGTGGTGGAGTTCGGTTGAATCTATCCATTGACCGTCCAACTTCTCTCTCTATGTGAAGGAGTTCTGCTTGCCCAAACCCCAACAAAGATGGCTCTCTGTAATCGTGGGCTTGAGTATGCACCATACACCAGTGCCTAAACGCAGCAAATTAATTTTCAGAGTGCAATAGCGGAGATAGAAGAAATAATGATTTTATAAATCATCTCTAAGTGAAATGGAAAATTTTTAAAATTAAAAAGGGTTGGCCGAGAGTGGCTGACCACATCACTTGTAGTATTGGATGTTGTTGTTTCCCCAGTAACGGTGCCAAAAACTTGACACATGCTTGCCTTGCATTATACGCAAGTGAGCGTATCAAAGTAATATAGGCCCTTTTGAGGCTCGAGTCAAACACATGGAAATGTTCTCCATAGACTAATACTAATTATGGTCTAATCATCTAGGATAGTGTAAATGAATGAGTTTGATTGAACAGAAGTTAAAATAGAATGAAACAAACTTAACACTTAAATTACTCAGATTTAGGGAATTCCTTAGGATTGTGGTTTTACCACAGATAGAATTGCAATTCATTCCATACACCAATATGTATTACCCCTATCCCTATATAAATAGCATGTAGTCATAACTACCCACTCTCATAGTGTAGTTCACTGCCTATTCTAATGTCAACCCAATTTCCATAGCATTTGGTTGATTAGTTAGGTGATTTCTGATTAAATTTTGGGTTTCCCCTCGCGTTTATTCTCCGTCTTTCCCAAGGGGTGCAATTAATGGATAAATATATGCTTTCCAATGCTTAACCTCTCTCCTGAAATGATTGAGAGCCTAATAATTTATCTATGTTGATCAGGAAATAAACTGAACAATGCATCTTCATAGATTTATATCTAGAAAATAAGGACAAAGATAATATTAATGCATGGAAATTAGTTATAGTGCATATCTGAGCTACTTCCAGGTCCTAAGGAATCAAGGGGATTAGCCATGCATGGTTTTCATTGACGAATACATGGTAGAAAAAGAGAAAAACATGGGAAACATTAGAGAAACTAAGTAACCCTTGATGATTGTTGATCTGGATGATCCCCTACGTCGTGCATGCAATCGATTGTCTTTCAGCTGCCGATTCGCCATCCAGAGGTGCTCGGATCATCCCGAATGAAGCCTTCAGTTCTTTTCTCATCTTATTTCTCTCTCTGATGTCGTGCAATGGACTATGGCTGCCTCCTCTCATATGGCTGAACCCCCCATAGGTCATAGGAGTCACTAACGGTACGGAATAATTTCCTTCGTTGGATTAGATTGCCATCTTCAGATTTGCCAAATTGGGCAGACTCAATAGTACTGACTTGGTATTTGGTAGTACCGAGATCTTAGGGTAGTTGTGACTCTTGACAAAGTCGGTACTATCAACTTGTCTTGATAGCACCAAGTCTTTAGGTCACCCGAGCATTTTCTTCCTGATGTCATCTCGGTAGTACCGAGTTTGTGAACTCGGTAGTACTGACTTTTCACAATTCATCCTTGTGCTTCACTGATGTGATTTCAGTGCTACCGACTTGGAGTGTCGATAGTACCCAGTCTTTCTGAGTCTTTTCTGGGCAATTACTAATGTGAAGTCGGTACCACATACTTTTGGTGTGGGTAGTATTGACTCTGTGATGTTCCATTATACCTAAAAATACATAAGAATATAGATAAATACTCGAGATAAATATTAAATCATCTTAAACATTAAAAATTATATAATTTGATGCATTTAAATATAACATGCCATTAATAGCATTTCATGCATTATTAATCAGATAAATTATAAAAAAACACATACAATCAAGGAAAATACGCATGTGAAAATGACTAGCAAGTTAGACTATTCAGTTGTAATAGTAGGCAGCTTCCATGTATCGTCCCACTGCAAGGCATTATTATTATCTTTACTGGATAGATTTGAAAAGTATTTATCCACATAGTTTTTAGTGGTACCACTACCAATGTTAAGAGATTCAATAGAGTTCCTTTGTATTCTCTGTGCAAAGAGTTGTAGAAGAACTTGGTATATTTCTATCTAAATTCAGCTATTAAAATCTAGACTTCTACATTATAAAGTCTTCTTCAATCTCCATAGATTCCAAAGCATTATAACCTGGACTTGGTAGCAACATCACAAAGGCTATGATTCATAGGATCCTTGTGAGTAGATTCTCGATCCTTCAGAGCTTCATTTTCAAGATTTCTGGCGTTCTTAAAAATATTTCCAATAAATTTTTATTCATCTATTGAGATCTTGTTTCACTTGTTTAAGATTTTTCATAATCCTATAGTACCTCTTTTCACAATATCAAGAGATCCCTCCATTTTAGTCTAGGAATTCATGAATCTAAAAGGAACATTGAGTCTCATGCATTTATTAGTTCTATACAGTCAAAGGATGCAATGATCACTATAAAGGGCACAAAACACCTCACCAGTATAGTTGGGCCAATCATGAAGAAACATATCAGTGAATATTTCTCTATCAACATTGTAATAGGTACAATTGATTCCTTCCTATTGTTATCCCATGTGAACAAGGGACATTTCTATCATCTTCAAACAAACAAGTTGTATTCATAAAAATGTTAAATTCAAGCATGGCTTGGTTGGAAGGATTATATCTACCAACCCTCTCAAAAATAAAACGAACACAATCAAAATCCCCAAATAATATCCAAGGATCTTTAATATTGCAAGTGATGCTACTAGTATAACATAGATCAAGTCTTCTTCCATCATCATTATGGCCATAGATAGAAGTGACATACAAAATGTAGTTAATAAAATCACACCTACAATGAACACATCGATCAATTCCAAGAATAGGATTGATACAAAGAATATTAGGATCCTAAAGCACTATGAATCTATCTAGAGGATGGGATGGATGATTAGATAACCAATCATAAGATGGACAAATTCTTTACATAACTTTGCTAATTTTCCTCAATCGAACTTTGGATTCTATAAAGAAAGTAACATGAGATTTTACCCTTGTCAACTCTTCATGGAATCTATGTTGGTGGTCCACCATATTTAAATAATGAACATCTAAGGAAGTTATACAAGTGGTGTTATTCATTAGAGACATGGAGCTAGAAACCTGCTGGACACATGAACACAATTGTCTTCATCATATAAATTCTCAAGATCCTAGAATTTGTTTGGTGACACACTTAGGATGAGATCTTGACTTGATTAGCTAGAAGCCATCCTTGTCAACTATTCGAGTGGAAATGATAGGCATGTTAGGAAGCCTAACCATTCTACCCTGTAGCTCAACGACATTTTGTTCTTTAGAGTACCCAATGTTTGGAATAGGTTCACAGAGAATAGGGACATTCCAGTCAGTACACGACGAACAACTATTGTTAAGATTAGGATCTTTGAGATTAACAATAGATGTGGATTGAATAGATTGAGCCTGACTAGTACTTCTATAGTATCAAAGAATAGGTTCATTCATTTCATTAACAACAAGGCCATGGGACACTGAATTTCTAGTGGGTATTTCACCAATTAGGTATGGATCAACCCATGTAGAGCCTCCCTCTTTACTGCAAATAGGAAAATTATTATGGACTTGTCTTGGGACCCACCGCTACTTCACATGCCTTTTATTGTTGAAAACTTTTTCTACTTTTGAACCAGGGAAAGAATTCCTCTCATGACCAAAAGAGTTATACAATCTACATTTCTTTGGGATCCATTCATAGGTAACATCAATTGTTTGATCAACCCCTGAGTCTCTCACAACTTCGATGGACTAAGGGAATTTAGATTAAATAGACATCTGAACATTAATTCTGGCATACTCAATTCTAGATCTAGCTTTCATCGCTCTTTCAACATCAATAGGTCTACCCAAAAAACTAGCAAATATGTTGATAATTTTTCCCCATATAGTTCAAGACGTATGATATAGAGTCTAACCCAAACTGGAATTTCCTAGAGGATGGTCTCAGAACTATCATTAATTTTCCATTGGTTCAACACAAGAGGTTTGCATTTGATTATCTAGGGGCAATCTTTCGATGCATGCATTGTGTTCTTCTCCTTCGAGAACTTGATGATCAAGAAGTCATGCGGGTGAGCAAGAATCTTGATTCGCCCCTTTTTCCACATCCAAGCCAAATGATGCTCTATGATACGTAGATGGACTTTCAAATCAATTACGAACCCCACAATTGTGTTGTCCATTTTACCACATTTTCCATGCCTTCCTCTCGTATGTATAGGGTTTTCCATATGCGAACTGCAATGACACTAGATGGATGGGCTTGACATCCCCCTTCCTTCCCAATCTTGAAGAGATTGGTCCATGATGATGCAGCAGCATGATTACACTTCTGATTTTGATCCAAGGAAGATGTATGCATCATCGGAACCCAGTTCCATTCTCTGGTGGGCCTTTTACCCAATCTCCTTTCAAACATGCTCTGGCATCACTCTTACCATCTCTCTTAAGTGATGTAAGATCATTATAATTTGGATAGAGGATTGCACTATATCCTCTATCTTTTAGATATCCACTAGTCAAGGAGCCTTATAGTCTTGATCACAAGAAATAATCCATGGTCATTTTGAATGGATTCCTTTGCACAATGATGGATTTTTCACCAGATATTTTCACCCTCTTGACATGGGACATCATGAGTGCAAACCCTAAGTTTCCTTCCCTACCATCTGGTAGTAATGAAAACTATGGAATGAGAAGTGCAATCCTCTATCTCAAGTAGTAAGACCCTCATGGGATTGAAAATCTTAGTAAGTTTTTTGTGGGCGAGGGTGAATGCATTCATATTTTTGGCGATCTTGGAATAATCCCTTGGACTATCAACGGGGATGGTATGGTAAGGGTGAAGACTTCTCCTTACCCTAATCCTTCAAAGGATAATCAGTAAGGATAAGGATAATTACACTTCTCCCCAAAATCATTACCTTCCCTTTACCCTTATCCTTACCCTTTTCCCTGTCGGGTAAACAGAGAGGATAAGGATAAATGGATAAAATTAATCCTACTGAATAGGCATTTTTAGTGGATTAAACACTTTCTATACAACAGCAAAATCCATGCATACATAGACGACAACACATGTTAAACTGCTCAATATTATACATACTTCTGTATTACATGTTGACACGTGAATGGAAATATTGCTAACAATTATCCATATTCAATTTTCATATGCTCGTATGTCATATTATAAACACTCGAGAAACTATGTTTTGTATAATAGAAAACAAAATGACTCACAATTCAGAACTACAATCATTGTAAAATACAACAGAATTTTCACGTAGTCAACACTACGGTAATGGACCATGATGCTCAACATGAAAATTCATACTAAATACACAACTCTAGATATCAAAAGAAAGATAAACTATTCAGGTAATTTCTCTATTGCCAACTCCAATGTTATAGGGCTCCACTAATTGAATAGTCTGGCTCAAGGATGTACAACAAACACCAGAACTTTAAAGGGAAAAAATGGAAAGAAAGGTTTCCTCTTGCGATTTCAATACTTAAGTAAATGATACTCATCAATAATAAAATGAATGTTGACTTAAGCATCAGCTGAAAATACAAGGAGTTGATGAATCCTAACATTTCAAGAGGAAGAAGGAACCAATCGATCGTGCACATAAACAACGAAAAAATTGTTGTAAATTTTAGATTTACGTCGTTGCATGCAACAACGACAGGTGCAATATATTAAAAGGTTCAGGCCAGATCCAGATAAGAATCAGAAGAATAAATAGTGTAGGAGAAAAGAAAAATTGAGTTAGGAACCAAAATAGATCGTTCGTTGAAAAATGAACGTGTTACTTAAAGAAATCAGCGGCCCACAATCTAAAAAGATAGGTGTCGTTCTTCTAGTCGACCCGGTCACAAACCTGAAGAAGAGATGTCTTGTTCCTGTTGATGACAAATGATGCATACGATCAGTTGCACTACCAGTGCAGCTCAACAACCGCAGGAACTACCGCCTGACAGTTTGTGTCTTGAAAGGAAGAGGAAAAATGAACGTGCTACATCCAGGAGAAGGGACTCCATGTAGCACCACAGAATGACGGTGGAAGACTCCAGCTTTAGAGTTCACAAACACACATTCAAACAGTTGATAGTTGTGTGTTGGAAACATGTGTTTTACCCTAATGATGGGAGGCATATTTATAGCCTTACACGCCCTAGTAATCCTATTTTTGTTAAGACGTGACCACTCGATTGCTCTTGTATATATTATAGAAAAATCTTCAAAAGAGACACTTTCCAGTTATGATTAATAAATTTGATTAAGAAAGAAATAATTAATTAAATCAATAATTAATTATGTTGTTGTATCCTAGTGCAAAAAGAAGACAGAACACATTCTCCACAATCCACAAGCCACAAGTCTGAGCTTGTGGCCAGTCCGTCCCAGCCCGACTAGGCCAGGCGAGGCGTGGCATGGAGCATGCGCGTGCATGCGTGTGTGTTGTGGTTACCATACCCACCCAGGAGGCGAGTATACCCTCCTCCTAGGACCCTTGGACAATACTGTCCCATGTGATCCTACATATAAGGACCAGAAAAGTTCTAGGAGTGAGCAATATGGGATAAAACTTCTTTGTCATTTGCACTAGAGGCAAAACTACTTTTCTCACATATACGAGTTGCACTACATTAGGCTTAACCCATGCTATATACATGGCATTCATAGCCATATATCTAACAATCCCCCACAAAGTCCAATGTGTAGTGTGCTCTACCATTCAGTCCTCCATACAGTACTTTCAGCAGATACCTTTCGGTTTGAATCTACCTGAGTTATCCAACTGTGACCCCCGTAAAAACTACGTAAAAAAAAGTATAGAACCTTGGGTGCAAGAGTGTAAGTTGTTAACAACACAATAAATACATGGTAGAAAAGAAAACAATGCATTAAGGCCATGAATACAAAATATATGTCATGATTAATATCAGAGACTAACCCAATTCTCCTGTTGTGGCCTACACAACATCAATCATTTAGTTGGAGTCTCCAAGGATGTACTGCTAACATCTTATCCTAAGACTTGACACCATTCAGAGACTAATCTCTTATTAACTTGCAATCATGACACTAATAGGTTTCCTAGGGGATTGACACACAGATGCATGAAGCATCAAAGTAATTACATAGTGTCATCTAATTCACCCGACAACTTGTTATTACCACATTAAACCCAATTTTTGGGATCTCCACTCTATTAGTTTGGGTTGCTACTACATGCGAATCTAAAGGGGTTTCAGTCTCATTCCCAATCTGGATTTTTCCAATAAAGCCAAGATAAGACCATTAGTGAAAGTGTGATAAACTAGATTTTTGAGTTTTAATAACTAATACAATAATTGAGAGACAAGCATTCTATGTAAGATGTCAAATACCAAATTGAGGAATTGGTAAACCAATTATGGATTCTTTCACCAAATTAGGTGTATTGAGATACAAGAGAGGACTATGATACCTAATTGAGTGATGGACAGATTTTGTTAATCAAACTGATTATTCATGTGTCTCAACATCCTTTAATGACATTATGAACATATCCATATTTTGAAGTTGTGTGGCCATTGTTGGAGAGAGAATGGTAATTATATAAGACCTTACAACACCTTAGCTATGATGCTTTTTTTTGGGAGAAATTATTTGATAGATCAAATAATGGATTTTTTTAGTATGAAATTCGTATGGAAGCTAGACTACATTATGAAGAACTAATGTCTAAAATTTTATATCTTTTCAACTACCCGTTTTGGAGATATGGAGGTTTGAATTTTTGATATAAATATAATTAAAATATGGTAAGTTTGGATATTTAGTACTTAGGTGTGACAAATTAGATGTCACGCAGCCCACTCAACCGAGAGCCCATGTAGTAGAGACCATGGGCAAGAAATGTGGCCTCATCCAGGCCATTTGCTGTGATCTGGTGGTGGAGACTTTGTCTCCCACCTCCGATTCCTGCGGAGAAAAGAGGTAACAAAATACAGAATCTCTCGTCATTGATGAGCAACAGATCTGTGAGGTAAACACAAACCTAGCCAAGCTTTTAGATCTGTAAGAAATGGAGCTTCTAAACGACCATTTTGGGACTCTATTTCATATAGAATGGAGAGAGATTGACCCATTTTCCTCTCTACTCCCTCTCCATCGTTGCGATCACAGTAGCCAGGTACATGACCGAGGGGTTAGGGGTCCAAAGCTAGAAGTTTCGGCTATAGGGAGCACCATCGAGGCAGAGAATGAGGAGGCGACATCAACTGGGCGAGCGTCTCCTTGTGTGGGGCCTTACCCTAAGCTTCCGAAGCTCATATTCCCAGACATGGAGGACGGTCTTGTAACTAGACTTCCTGGGATGTTCACCTCTCTTAGGTATGACCTTTGAGATTAGGAGATCACGGAGAAGCTTCAGAGCCAGTTTGTGAAGACAGGGAGGCCACAGTGAGCAAATCCCCAATCGGTTTTCCCCTTCTCCTGGAACCGCGGCGGCGACCATCGCTGGCGATCTTGTGGAGATTGAGCTCCACAGCTGCGTCCCAAGGAGAGACTAGCCGTGAGGATCTAGCTGAGGGCTATGGAGCCTATGGTTCCTTTGAGGTTGACGCCCAACACCGTCATCGCCTACTCGTCGGAGTCGAGCCTCACCAGCGCGCCGGACTTCTTCTGTGCGGCGGTGCTGCAGGCGACTCGCCGAAGCCTGGTCCAGGATGCGAGAGGGAGGGTGAATGGCTGGGGGGATGAGGCGGACTGGGCCCGATGCCTGATAGACCGGACGACCTAAGCTGGACAAGATATGAAGATACCGAGCCACATCCCCTGAAGGCAATGTGACAATCATCTAACGCTTCTACATGTGAAGATCTGACGGCTACAGTAATCCTGATAAGGTAAATCCCAGAAAATGCTAAAATCTTGGATAATTTGTAGTAATTAGCTCGAGCATCAGAAAAATAAGTTTAATATACTGAAATTCTCAGAAAAATGTGTAGAACAATGTGAAATCCTAATATTATACTTTTGATGCACTAATATCAATGATATCATGTAAGATGTGTAATTCTTATTTCATGGATAATAAATATCAAACGATTTTCTAAAATTATGATAACATGTCAGTAAGTCTATAATCATGTTTATAGTTCATATGATATCAAATATGGTCATGTTGATGTACGAAACCATATAAATTGATTAATATGGCTAATTAGGGCTAATAACCCTAAGTTAAATGCAATAAATATATATATGCTCAATAAATGATGAAATTCACAGAACATTCTCATATCTGTAACTGAAGGATAATATGTAAATATGAGACCAGTTTTGTACACAGAATTCATGTTGTAAGAAGATGAACCTTGATACATGGGTTGTAACACTAACTTGAATAATGTATATAAACTAGGGTTAATATGTACACCAAAAAGGATATGGAACCTAATATTCAAATAATGAATCATAATCTGGAAAATGACATCAACAAGATAAATATAAGGTAAGAATATAAATAATCATGAGAATAACATAATGATCTACGTAAACCCTAAAATGAACACGACTAGGGTTAAGATGATCAAAATCTGATGCTAGTATATGATTTTGTTATTAACCAGGTGAAGACCAGATATGTAGATGATCCAGAATGTAAATAGGAATCTCTGAACTCAGGTACGTGGATATAATTATATGACTAGTTTTGCTGGATGTTAAATATATGTACTTGCTTGCTTGTATTTGAAATACATTGTTGGATGTAGATCTATATGTATTGTCATTTCCGCCTTGAACAATAAGAACACTAAAGAAAGAAAATGGAATGTAGTTACTGATGGTTCATTAATCTCCCTATTAGAGAGGGAAAGTATTAATGTTGACTAGCACCTCCCTAATGGTACATGGTACGCGGGGAGATCCCTAATGGTACAAGGTACGCGGGGAGATCCCTAATGGTACAAGGTACGCGGGGATAGGGCCCAATAATTTATGTTTGTGCTAAGTCCACCATAGTAATACATGTCCATTGAAATATGGTTAATAAGTTGGGTTTACCTAATTTTCTGCCATTAAATAATGTTTCTTTCTCTCTTTCTTCTTTTTCAAGTATTATCAATATGCCAGCATAGTATAGCTCTTTAATTCCACGTACCAACTTTTGTTGATGATTTTGTTTCTCGTATTTTCTAGGTTCAGAGCTAGAATGGGATAAAAGAATAGGATGTGAGCAAGTTGTACAGGTTGTACCTTTTGTGTTAAGATCCTGTTAGCATACATGTTCATAGACTTGTAGAATTTTCATTAAATATGTAAATGTAAATCATTTTGTAATAATTCATCTTGTTTAATATACATGTGAATGTTGAGTATGTTATGGTTGTATGTTCATGTATGCGCATATTGTTTCCGCATCGCTCTCTGATATGATTGGATGATGTTTTCGGATTATGACCTCTCATTCCCAATAGGGTTTGGAGAAGTCAAAATCCGGGGACGTCACAGTTGGTATCAGAGCATGAACAATAGATACACCTAACAATTTCTCACCATGAAACATAAAAACTAAATTTCACCTTTCACCTTAAACCCTAGAAACTTAGTAAGTTGTTCTATACGAATAAGGTTTGACTTAGCCTCTAGGTTAGAACCTAGATGTTTGAGAACTAGGTTTAGACAAGTGTGTGAGACCCTTTCCATATAGAGCTCATATGTATTGGGTAGCTACCCTAGTCTACACCTTGTTCTCACCATTTCACTAGGTGACATGGCACTAGACTATCTACTGTGTGTGGGACACTCGAGTTTGCTGGTTTGGTTTTGTTTCCCAATCGGCTCGCACCTCGACAGTTTTCTCTGACGTCTTCTTTCTCAGAGAAAAACTATATAATATTTTATTACCTATATGTAAATATAAAAATGTGTCCCTCACACTGAAGAGTAGTTAGTGTTCATGCAATCTAAGTGAAAGGGGGTGACATCAGTCTAGAAGAGAGAGTAGTCTAGATTAGATGTCTAGAGCCTTATCAAGATATGTGATACATAGAGCAGATGATAGAATGACAGTTGAAATAAGCACGTAAAATCTTATCTAAGTTTGATCTCTGATGGTATAAGTTTCCTTATATAGGTTTAAGTTGTATACTTTTTAAATCCAATTTTGGAGAATTGAAGCAAAGACTTGATGATGAAAGTACATTCCCTTTTCCTGCTTAAGATAAGTTAAGTTAAGATAGAGATGAGTGTGCATGAGCCTCAAGCTCTTATACAAGGAGGATGTCTAGTGGTAGGATGAGATATGTGGTGAACTCTAGAGAGAGTAAGACCCACAGGGAGAAGGTCATAGGACCTAGCCTCCAATATATGAGATATGTGTTAAAAATAAAATCCTACACTAGATTACTCTTGAGTGTTGAGTTGAGTCCTTATGCATGATTCAAATCTATATGTGAGAATTGGGTAAAGTAAAAGGATGGGTAGATGACCCATATGATAAAGTCAATCCTTTGGCTGAGTTAGGTCCTACCTAGAGTGACATATTTTTAGAATCTCATCATTATTTGCAAGTGAGGTAATATATGAACTCTAGATACGAGAGTATGCTGCTTTGTGCAAAAGATACTCAAAATACATGTTCTCCCTTCTTCTTCTCTTTCTTAATATATGATGATAGAAACCTCACTTGAGCTATGTAGATGATTTATATATGAGGAGTCACTCGTATAAGCTTGACCTATTCTATATTCCCCCCCCCCTATATCATACATGTAGCACCCAAGATTGAAATCATGATAAGTTTGACTTTAAAATATTGTCTTCCCCTTCATATGAAACATGAAAGATATGATGCTAAGATCATGGGATAAACTTAGTATATTCTCTCTTTCCCTTCACATAATACATGCAAGACATAAAAATTTGAACTCATGAACTTGATATAAAGATATTTTGGATCATAGGATATATGATCAGAAATATAGTTCGTAACTTTGATCCTTCTCAATATATGCTTCTAAGTTGAGTATGAATATTACACCATGGGGTGAAACCCTAATGGTCAAACATGTTGTGTAAGCCCTTCTTAAGTAGAAAAATTCTAATGTCAAGGATGAAGATAAATCTCCTCTAATGCTGAAATCATTGTAAGATGTTAATGATGTTAGATTTGAATGATCTGAATATCATGGAATATAAACGAATTCCTCCTGAACATTAAAATTATGAACAAAACCCTTATCCTTAGGGGTGATGTAATCCTAAGATATCATAATGTCATGGCTAAGACTTAAGCGATGCTTCCACATATATAAGGTGGGGTGGACACACCCAAGAATCTCTAGACCCTAAGCTGACAACTTAGAGTGCATATAATTATGGTGGTCTTAGAACCTAAGCAATGATGATGTATATGAAGCTGAACTCCTAAACAACCTCTTAAGGATGAGCTTCGTTGAATTTCGAGGACGAAATTCCATCTAAATTGGGGTGAATGTGATAACCTAGATTTTTGAGTTTTAATAACTAATACAATAATTGAGAGACAAGCATTCTATGTAAGATGTCAAATACCAAATTGAGGAATTGGTAAACCAATTATGGATTCTTTCACCAAATTAGGTGTATTGAGATACAAGAGAGGACTATGATACCTAATTGAGTGATGGACAGATTTTGTTAATCAAACTGATTATTCATGTGTCTCAACATCCTTTAATGACATTATGAACATATCCATATTTTGAAGTTGTGTGGCCATTGTTGGAGAGAGAATGGTAATTATATAAGACCTTACAACACCTTAGCTATGATGCTTTTTTTTTTGGAGAAATTATTTGATAGATCAAATAATGGATTTTTTTAGTATGAAATTCGTATGGAAGCTAGACTACATTATGAAGAACTAATGTCTAAAATTTTATATCTTTTCAACTACCCGTTTTGGAGATATGGAGGTTTGAATTTTTGATATAAATATAATTAAACTATGGTAAGTTTGGATATTTAGTACTTAGGTGTGACAAATTAGATGTCACGCAGCCCACTCAACCGAGAGCCCATGTAGTAGAGACCATGGGAAAGAAACGTGGCCTCATCCAGGCCATTTGCTGTGATCTGGTGGTGGAGACTTTGTCTGCCACCTCCGATTCCTGCGGAGAAAAGAGGTAACAAAATACAGAATCTCTCGTCATTGATGAGCAACAGATCTGCGAGGTAAACACAAACCTAGCCAAGCTTTTAGATCCGTAAGAAACGGAGCTTCTAAACGACCATTTTGGGACTCTGTTTCATATAGAATGGAGAGAGATTGACCCATTTTCCTCTCTACTCCCTCTCCATCGTTGCGATCACAGTAGCCAGGTACATGACCGAGGGGTTAGGGGTCCAAAGCTAGAAGTTTGGGCTATAGGGAGCACCATCGAGGCAGAGAATGAGGAGGCGAAATCAACTGGGCGAGCGTCTCCTTGTGCGGGGCCTTACCCTAAGCTTCTGAAGCTCATATTCCCGGCCATGGAGGACGGTCTTGTAACCAGACTTCCTAGGATGTTCACCTCTCTTAGGGATGACCTTTGAGATTAGGAGATCACGGAGAAGCTTCAGAGCCAGTTTGTGAAGATAGGGAGGCCACAGTGAGCAAAGCCCCAATCGGTTTCCCCCTTCTCCTGGCACTGCGGCGGCGACCATCGCTGGCGATCTTGTGTCGATCGACTTCCACAGCTGTGTCCCAAGGAGAGACTAGCTGTGAAGATCTAGCTGAGGGCTATGGAGCCTATGGTGCCTTTGAGGTTGACGACCAACACCCGTCATCGCCTACTCGTCGGAGTCGAGCATCACCAGCGCGCCGGACTTCTTCTGTGCGGCAGCGCTGCAGGCGACTCACAGAAGCATGGTCCAGGATGCGAGAGGTAGGGTGAATGGCTGGGGGGATGAGGCGGACCGGGCCCGATGCCTTATAGACCAGACGACCTAAGCTGGACAAGATATGAAGATACCGAGCCACATCCCCTGAAGGAAACGTGACAATCATCTAACGCTTCTACATGTGAAGATCTGACGGCTACAGTAATCCTGATAAGGTAAATCCCAGAAAATGCTGAAATCTTAGATAATTTGTAGTAATTAGCTCGAGCATCAGAAAAATAAGTGTAATATACCGAAATTCTCAAAAAAATGTGTAGAACAATGTGATAGCCTAATATTATACTTTTGATGCACTAATATCAATGATATCACGTAAGATGTGTAATTCTTATTTCATGGATAATAAATATCAAACGATTTTCTAAAATTATGATAACATGTCAGTTAGTCTATAATCATGTTTATAGTTCATATGATGTCAAATATGGTCATGTTGATGTATGAAATCATATAATTTGATTAATATGGCTAATTAGGGATAATAACCCTAAGTTAAATGCAATAAATATATATATGCTCAATAAATGATGAAATTCACAGAACATTCTCATATCTACAACTGAAGGATAATATGTAAATATGAGACCAGTTTTGTACACGGAATTCAAGTTGTAAGAAGATGAACCTTGATACATGGGTTTTAACACTAACTTGAATAATGTATATAAACTAGGGTTAATATGTACACCAAAAAGGATATGGAACCTAATATTTAGATAATGAATCATAATTTGGAAAATGACATCAACAAGATAAATATAAGGTAAGAATATAAATAATCATGAGAATAACATAATGATCTACGTAAACCCTAAAATGAACACGACTAGGGTTAAGATGATCAAAATCTGATGCTAGTATATGATTTTGTTATTAACCAGGTGAAGACCAGATATGTAGATGATCCAGAATGTAAATAGGAATCTCTGAACTCAGGTACGTGGATATAATTATATGACTAGTTTTGCTGGATGTTAAATATATGTACTTGCTTGCTTGTATTTGAAATACATTGTTGGATGTAGATCTATATGTATTGTCATTTCCGCCTTGAACAATAAGAACACTAAAGAAAGAAAATGGAATGTAGTTACTGATGGTTTATTAATCTCCCTATTAGAGAGGGAAAGTATTAATGTTGACTAGCACCTCCCTAATGGTACAAGGTACGCGGGGAGATCCCTAATGGTACAAGGTACGCGGGGATAGGGCCCAATAATTTATGTTTGTGCTAAGTCCACCATAGTAATACATGTCCATTGAAATATGGTTAATAACTTAGGTTTACCTGATTTTCTGCCATTAAATAATGTTTCTTTCTCTCTTTCTTCTTTTTCAAGTATTATCAATATGCCAGCATAGTATAGCTCTTTAATTCCACGTACCAACTTTTGTTGATGATTTTGTTTCTCGTATTTTCTAGGTTCAGAGCTAGAATGGGATAAAAGAATAGGATGTGAGAAAGTTGTACAGGTTGTACCTTTTGTGTTAAGATCCTGTTAGCATACATGTTCATAGACTTGTAGAATTTTCATTAAATATGTAAATGTAAATCATTTTGTAATAATTCATCTTGTTTAATATACATGTGAATGTTGAGTATGTTATGGTTGTATGTTCATGTATGCGCATATTGCTTCCACATCGCTCTCTGATATGATTGGATGATGTTTTCGGATTCTGACCTCTCATTCCCAATAGGGTTTGGAGAAGTCAAAATCCGGGGACGTCACAGAAAGGATCGGTTGTATTAAATTTGGTACCGACGTAGTCCACAGCCATGACCCCATTAGATACTAACTCCCTTACATACTTGTGTCTGACTTAGATGTGTCTACACTATTTTTTATTGTACTTGGAACTCTTTATCTTAGCAATAGGTGTAGTGTTATCACAGTAAACTGAAATTGCAGGAAGCAGCTTCTTTTCCATAGGTAAACTTGACATAAATCCATGTAGCCATTCAACTTCTTGTCTAGTTTCATCTAAAGCACACAACTCTTCCTAAAAAATAGACTGAGACAATATGGTAAGTTTTTTAGACATCTAGGAAATAGCTCCTCCTCCCAATAAGAATACATATTCTGAGACACCATTGCTCCCAGAGTTTATGACAATCCATCTTACATCACTATATCCTTCAATTACAGAAGGATGATTACCATAATGCAGCCCAAGGGAACAAGTTCCCTTGATATACCTCAAAACTCTATCAAGAGCTTCCCAATGGGTCTTTTCAGGACAACTGGTGTATCTACTTAAATTTCTCACATCAAACATAATGTCTGGACCTGTGTAATACATAAGATACATCAAACTGTCAATAAGCTGAGCATATCATAATTGAGACACTGGAACTCCAGTCTCATTCTTAAATAAGGCCTTAGATGAATCATATGGAGTCTTAATAGGTTTACGTGATGTGTACTCAAACCTATCCAATATCTTTTCAACATAGTGAGACTGAGAGAGAGTTATACCATCAGTAGACCTTATGATTTTAAGCCCTAAAATCACATTAGAAGCACCCATATCCTTCATCTCAAACTTGCTACACAAGAATGAATTTGTCTTATTTACTACTTTCATATCGAAACCAAAAAGTAGGATATCATCGACATATAAGCATAACAAAATGAATCCATCATTGACAATTTTGCAGCAAAGACACTCATCAAATTCATTATAAACGAAGCCAAATGATGATACCACAAAATCAATCTTCTCATGCCATTTCTTAGGGGCTTGTTTCAAGACATATAATGACTTAACAAGTTTACACAATTTGGACTCATTCCCACGGCCCACAAATCCCTCAAGTTGTTCCATGTATATCTCAACTTGAAGATCACTGTGTAAGAACATAGTCTTCACATGCATCTGTTGAATACAAAGATTATAAATGGAAACCAATGCTATAAGCACTCGGATTGTGGTCATATGGGAAATAGGGGAATAGGTATCAAAATAATATATTCCTTCCCTCTGTGTGTAACCCTTAGCAACTAACCTAGCCTTATACATATTGATTGTCCCGTATGCATTAAGTCTCTTCTTAAAGATCCATTTACATCTAACTGCAGAACAACCAGGAGGAAAATCTACTAATTCTCAAGTTCCATTCGAGAGAATTGATTGGATTTCATCATTAATGGCTTCTTTCCAAAACTTATCTTCTAGAGATTCCATAGCTTGATTGAAAGTTATAGGATCATCCTCAACATTGTAAGTGAAAAACTCACTTCCAGAGTCCTTGGATGTCCTAGGCCATTTACTTCTCCTTTGTTCAACTATTTCTTCAGAATCATCAGATTCAGAAATAGCTTATTCTGAGTCTCCCCCCACATTTTTTATCCTTTCCACACGCTCGGGAATGGAACATGTGGTGAATGAATCTTCTTGAGATACTTCATTGGGCACACTAGATTTCTGGGAAACACATCCTCAAAGAATGTAGCATCACATAATTCCACAATTGTATTAACCTCAATGCCTGGGATATCAAATTTTATAATTAGGAATCTATAGGCATAACTTGTCTCTACATACCCCAAGAAAATGGCATCAACCATTTTCAGTCCCAATTTCTTCCTCTTGTGTTTAGGGACAAGTACCTTAGCAAGGCACCCCCACACTTGGAAGATATTTGAGACTCGGTTTTCTTCTTCTCCATAACTCAAACAGACTACTTTCTACATGTTTATGGGGAACTTTATTTAGAATATGGCAAGTTGTATTCAAAGCTTCCCCCCACATGATGTTGAGTAGACCTAAGGTTTGGAGTAAAGAATTTACCATATCTATAAGGGTTTGGTTTTTACGTTTAGATATCCCATTAGACTGTGGTGAATAAGGAGCGGTAACCTGATGAACTATACCATGTATTTGGGAAAAAATAAAAACAAGTTCGAGGTGTATTCTCCTCCCCTATCAGACCTTAATCGTTTATATATATTTCCTATTTGAGTTTCAACTTCTTTCTCATAAATTAAATTTATCCAATGCCTTACCTTTACCTGTAAGTAACAAGACATAGAAGTATCTACTAGCATCGTTAATAAAATTTGTAAAATAACACTTTTGATCCCTTGTATCAAAACCATTAAATTCACAGATATCAGTATGCACTAAATCCAATATTTCCGAATTCCTATTCAAAGAATGAAAGGTTTCCTAGGCAATTTAGCTTGTACATAGATTTCACATTTATTATTGCTAAAATCAGATTTAGGGGTTAAATTAAGATTCATCATACGCTTCATTAAGGAAACATTAACATGTCCCAAACGTGAATGACAAATATTAGATGATACAAGATTCATGCAAATAGAACTATTATCATTCAAATTTAACATAGAATTTGAAACAAGTTCAATAAGAATTTTAAATAAGTTCTGCACATCACATAGATACCCCTTGCCAAAAAATAAAGAATCATAAAGGCATGTAATAATAGCCTTATTACATTTGCAATCTACTCTAAAACCTTCCCTAACTAAAATTATGCCACTAAGGATAATGGGTCGAATGGTTAGAATATGTCTGACTCTATGAAGCGTTAGAACCTTTTCCGAAGGGAACTTCAAGTCACCCATCATTCACCTTTGAGTTCTGTAGAGTTAGAATCACCCAAAGTCATGAAACAACCTCTTGAGACCTGGTAAGATAGAAACAGAGACTTGTCAGCACAAATATGTACATTAGCCCCAGTGTCGATTATCCAATAAAGTGGTTGAAAAATAGAAAGGATGATAGGTTTTATAGAAACATGCCCATCATTGAGGTGTAAGGATGCAGTTATCATATTGACCATAGCATCCTCAGTTGCAGATGCGGCAGCTTTCTTTGTCTTCTTTGAAGGACAATCCTTGTTTCAGTGGCCAACTTGTCCATAAGTCCAATAAGGTTTGTTCTTCGATTTCTTCTGGATCTTGGCCTTAGGTTTATGTCCATTCTTTATTTTCTAATCGTTGGTTTTACCAGTAGTAAAATTGACACTAGGATTTGCATCAGTAGGCACCTTGACCGTCTTCTCTTTTCAATGTTCTTCTTGAATTTTAATATCTCTCATTAGATCATCCATTGTCACATCTCCTTTGCGATGCTCAAGAGACATGCCAAACGATACCCATGACTTAGGAAACTTTTATATGATAGACATAACAACAAACTTCTCAGGCAATTCCATCTTTGCATCTGAGAGTTCATGACACAGGAGTTGAAGGTTGTGTGTTTGATCAGAGACAGACTTACACTCAACCATCTGAAATTTTAGAAACATAGACACATAGTACTTTTCAGCACCTTGGTTTTCAATACTAAATTTTTTAACTATTGCTTCCCACAGGACTTTAGAGGTAGTAACAGGCGGCTTCAAATAAGAGTCATACAATTTTTATTTAAACCAAACAGAATCAAACCTCGGTACGTCTTATCACACTTCTTCTAGTTAGCAATTATATTTACATTATCAGGAATAGTGTCATTAGATTTAGGTTTAGTCTCTTCTATGTATTGATCATAACCCGTAATATTAAGCCAAATTTGTATCTGACTATGCCAATGGGCAAAGTTGATACCAATAAATTTCTCAGGCATACTACTCGTATCAATTTTATTCCCAAAACTAGCATGACTGGCCATTGTTAATTAACGACAGAAAGATGATTTCTTTAATACTGTTATAAATTTTAGATTTACATTATTACATGAAATAGAGACAAGTGTAATATATTAACAGGGTCAGCCAGATCTAGATAAGAAGCAGAAGAATAAACAGTACATGAGAAAGTAAAAACTGTGTTAGGAACCTATTACGACCCCACCTTCTAATAACCCCCAATTAAGGAAGACCGAGAGGTTGAAGCCGCACCCATAAATTCCGGATCAAAGGTTCGACATATAACCAATAACAATTATTAAATTCTAACAGACTATACTAAAAATGGTAATAAAATTTTTCTTTATCATACCTTTGGAAAGATTGGAAGTACTAGACTTCTAACCATAGATGAACTACTCTAAATAGTTCCTCCTTGTTCATTAACACTTGATTTCACAATGTGTCACTTTACTGTTTGTGCTTTGGGATTTGTACCTAAATCACCGACAAACAAAACAACGTTCAGTTGAAACTGGTATGTGGGTGAAACAATAATCAAGCAATTATGCTAACAATGTAATCAGGCAATTATTCATTTAACAATCAAGATTACATTTTAAGCCAAACTACTCAATCCATACTTATCCACAACTCTATGTTGTCCCTGTAAGGACTTATATGGAACCTCTCTAAGGTGACTTGATGGACTTACCCTCTAGGCAGCCAAAGTCTTTCATGACCTGGTGGATCTACCCTCTAGGTAGCCTATGTACTAGGTCAGCCATTACGACACAGAGAGGATCAAGGATTGAGCTAGAAGGCATATACATTATGTGATACTCATATTCACTTTATAATTGCATGAATTAAATTCATCCAACAGTTAATTCATGTCATCGATGGAAACTTCAAAAAACCTCAGAAAACTAACTCGAGATAATCATAAGCGTAACCACATACCTTTAATTGCACTTTTCAAGATAATAACCCAATCAACAAGCAATGAGGAAGAGAAATCCTGAAATAAAAGTACCAATTCCTTTTATTAATAATTATCCAAATTCATTATTCAATTTAGGATTTCAATTCCAACATTAGGGTTTCTTATAGAAATTAGGGTTTTATTTCTTCTTTCATCATTATCATCCTTAATTTATCAATCTTCATAAAACTCCTAATTTCTCATTGAATTTCCTTTATTAGACAACTGATTTCCTTATTTCATAAAAATATAATTTTTATCTCCTTTATCCCAAATTAGGGTTTCCATGCAAATTAACCCTCTTTTAAACATTATAATTCCAAGTTAAGTAGTTTTGCATTCAAATAAAAAATTAAACTACCATTATCATTATCAGAGTCAAACTTGACGATTTGACCTATTGGTTTACTAAAATACCCTCTAATCATGCAATTAGGGTTTCTCATCAATTTTTAATGAACTTTATTAGCCAAATAAAGAACTTTTTCAAAACGAAGTGGAATTAGGTTCTTTAATTATTTTTATCGTGTTCCTTGCATTTTTCTATGCAACTTTCATATATAAAGTTTTCTCATAGGACAAACCTATCTATTTCTATTATTTTCGCAAGGAAAATCCTTTTTCCTGATTATTCGTTAGAGAAGGGTATTTACCAAAAATTGTCAGCCGTTCGATCGGTGCGCCCCTTGGTCCGCGCCTCGATCCGACGTCTAGCGTCAGTCACTCCCACTCACTTGAGTGTGCGCGCGCCCTTCTCCCTTGGTCCGTTAGATCGTCCTGAGACCACGGTGGTCCGCGATCCAAGCGTTGTCACCCAACTTTGACCTGCTCGTCCGATCACGATCGAACGATCGATGTACTTCGTCCTCTTCATCCTCTGCTCTTCTAAACGCGGTGGAGCCGCAGCGGCGCTCTTGCCGGAGCAAGATCGATTGCGAGAGAGGGCGAGCTAGGGGAAGCAATAAGGAGCCTATCAAGTTCGCGATGACACCAGGGATCGAGGGATCCCCTTTTATAGGCCATGGGAGGTCCCCTCTTAGGGTTCCCAACTCGGCTGCCACTCCTAATCCCAGCCCAATTGGGCGTTTCACGATCCTGGTTCAAAACCTGGTAACACCAGGGTCTATCTTCTCCGCCTTGGTCTCCCGGACTCAAAGGGACTCTGCCCTTGAGTGCTCGTGCATTGTATCAATCAGGAAACCAAGGAGAAGATCTCCCTGAGACGCACTACAGTCCGAGTCCCTTTGGGACTCTGGACGACGACCCCACTCTGTTGGATTAGAATCCAACGACCACCAATAACCGCGTTCAACCAAAAAGGGAAAACAATTCCCAAATAATTGAATTATGTTCCCCAAATCAAAGGAAACTTGGATAATTAATATCTCTCAAACGGTTACTCTTTTCTTTACCAAATTTTGAGGGAAGCTTCATTATAGATTTATCTTCCTTCCTACAAAATTTGGAGTTATTATAGTAAGGATTCAATTCCTTTTCTTAATATGCAAGTTATCATCATATTAATCACATTTTCCATCTTTTCTTTATTTCTTTTATCATTATTTTTTTTTTTTATTTTGAGTTCCTTGAACTCCAAGGTATCCATTATCTCGAAATCCTATTTTTAGGGAAATATTCCATATCCTTTTCCTATTTTATGGAATTTCTTTATGTATTCTTCAATTGTATCAATTTGGGTTTCAAATAAAACAAGGCCCATTAAGAAACACACAAACAACCATTCATGAAATCCATTTCAATCCACATCACATCAATCATGAAAATTCATTTATCTTTAAATGAGATTTACAAATTTCATTACATAAGTTGGGAAAAAATGAGGTTATAACATCCTCCCCTCCTTATAAGAATTTTGTCCTCAAAATTCAAACAAGACTTTTCCATGTCCATCATTGGCCCCTATGTGGCTTTACCGTACTCATGGCGTTTCCAAAGAACCTTTACCATCACATATTTTCTCTGAGTTCTTTCATCCTGGCGTCTATAAACTACACAGGTGACTCAGGCCATTTCAGCCTCCCTTGGGCTCACTAGGTTCATTTCTCAGCACATGGTCGGGGTACCTCACATAGTGCTCTAAATTGGACACATGGAAAACATCTCCCATAACTTTATCCTGAGGGGTAGGGTCAAATTTAACCTTCTCCACCCATCCATCTCTAAAGGACCCATGTATCGAGGACTCAGCTCTCTTAGTTATAACTTAGAGGGTTTGGATTTTCATGTCACATTTTCTCCCACAGTAACTTGTATGTCAGTCTACTTTGCATCTGCTCATGACTCTCATCGTCTCTAGGCTCCTTTCAGCCCTTGCACGATCAAAGTGACTTCATCTACACGCATTGGGGTCCCTTTTCTAACCATCATGTGGTACTTTCACCAACATCACCTTACTGAAGTGGTGACCGACCCAACCTCCCTTACAGAGCTTCATATAAAACCCGGTACTGGATATGGTGGTCATTGTCACATCTTTCATAGGACAAGAACTGTCTCTAGATATCACCCTGAACGAGCACACATGCCCTCATCAGACCCTTTAGTCTGGATCATACTAACCATAGTTAGGGGTGATAAACTATACTAATATTGAGTTCTTCATATACCTACTTCCACTTTATGGAAGGGAACCTTTGGTTCAAACTCAAGAACCTTTGAACTCGCTTCATGGTGTAGTCGAACCATCTCTCTCATGGATAGTTCAACTACATCTGTCCCTTGACAGAACTCTCCCTTCCTCATATTATCTAGGTAAGGCGACCTACCATAACCCATATTGTATCTCGACCTTCTTTGGCCCAGGGAAGACCTATCACAACATCCATATTGTTGAGCTCCCATTCCCTCTCAGGGACTCTTTTGTCCTCTATATCGATACCTTGGGTTACTGGGGTTCGTCCTTTACCTCTTGGCTTGCATGGTCATAAACCACATGAAACTTCATCTTAAGCATCTAAAGTGCTATTGCCATTTTCCCTGGTGTATCATGATTTCCTATATGTCATGATTCTTCCAAGATCGATTCCTCTGAAACCCTAAACCACTCTTAGTCAGGGTTTCATCACCTTCTCTTCCAAAGAAGTACATCTGAGGTTTTACCACCATCCTTTCATTGCATCCAGGACTAGACGGGCTAACCAAACAACCATTACTTTTCAACGAATCTTGTTATATATGATTGTTATCCAAACACATCTCCCTTTCAAACTTAGGGTTAGCCCAACAACCTTTTCTAGCTTCTAGTCAAACAAATCAGATGTATCTCAACCAGAGCATCCATTACCACCTCACATCCTTAGATATTAGGTAACATTGAAGACATACACTTCCATGCATTTCACTTATCATATTACCTCAAACACCATGTCTATCTCCATTAAGAACACTCTCTGATTTCATCATCATGGTAACCAAACTCAACCTGGTATAACTTGTAAGTTCCACATAGCTCATGATAAAAATGTCCTCATAAGGGGACTACCTCATTCCTCTTAGTGTTTGCAAACCATCCATGTATCATTCACCTTACCAGGGTAGGTTATCTTCTCTATCCCCGTTTCTCATGGAAACGTTCCAACCTACATCATCTCGTATCCTTGGTGTATGGCATGCGTAATGTCCTATCTCTCACTCCCATAACAAGAGGAAATAAGCATTTGGCTGCAGTCCAAATACAGAGTTCTTCCTGTTCCAAGAGTAGAGATGGTACATCCCACCTTCCCCGTACACCTTTAAATCTAAGTTGCAACGTGCCACATATGTCTCTTCATCACAAACATCATGATATCAAACTAGTCTTGAACCTACTGAGGTTTATATCCTTGGTCATCTCCTATAGGTCTATAGGGTACCGACTCTTTTGGGGTCATCCCTCTTCCCTCATGCATCAAGAGAGTGCCCTACTCATCTGCCCTTTGGGTCCCATGAGTTCATGAAGGTGATCAATCTCCTAACCCATGGCCCTCAGACAATGATAGCTGTTACCTCCCGACCCTATGGTCATGTGCAACTGGGGAATTAGGCAACTCCTACTTTCATCGGTCTTATCCCTACCTGACCCTAGGATAGACTTAGGATTCTCCATTACAGAACATGTTCACTTAGAACCTTACCCAAGTCTTCATCATCTCTCTTTCTGCATTCATGGGCTGGTTCTCATCCGTTCATAGGCATCATGGCAACCTGCCTACCTTGGTCAAGCCCTATACCGGTTACCTCCATGGTAACACATCTGCATGCACTTAGTGATGAATATCTATGGGCCTACAGGTTCATTCTCATACCATGTACTTTTCACTTAGCTTCTCAAGATCCTATGAAACCTCTTTAGGTTACCTTAAACTAACCAAAACTGATATACACCCTACCAAAGGTGTCTCTCCCCCAGGATGGGAGGAAAACTATCTCTTGATAACAAGGTCACAAAAGCTCTTCGGTCTAGGGTTTACCTCCGCATGAGCCTACTTAACCCTAGCAAGCTATTAAGGCATAAACAGATCACCTACTGAACCATGCTAGGTCATACTTATCCTCTCTCCTCAATGCTGGATCGAGATCATACCTTCCTTTATAATCAACCTAGCTATGAGGGGTTCATTACACATACCTTAAACTTAAGGGACTTCCCTCTTAGGCCTAGGAACCCTAGGTTCACTTGTAGGTGTCCAACCGCATGCTCTATTTCATAACTACGAACCAAGCATGCAAAAGGCATGATATGCACTCCATGTCATCCTTCAATTCGAGCAACACTTAGAGTTGGGTCCTCCTTAAGGACAACCAACAAGGTACAAGGCCTCATAACCTGTTACAAAACCTTTCTAAGTCTAATGAACTCTTTATCTCATCCGGTAAGTAATCACTTATACCATAGGTACCAGAAACATCATCCTCCCTCTTAAGGTTTGGTTCCTCTAAAGGCAACCAAGATATCATCAACCTCCAGGGATCATGCAAGAGGCAACCACTATCATCCACTTCGGTCGCCTCATTCTCGACTCCCCACTATTCCTCAAGCTTTGGGGTTTTAGACTTCTAACCTTCTTGCTGGGGTCCCGCTTCTTCTCTCTCGAGCTAAAACCACCTCCAACTATACCTACTAAAGGTCCCTTCTCCATGAAGGCTCATGCTCTCAAGCAAACCCCTATGTGGTTGAAGCCTAAGCTCAACTCATGTTTGGCTCAAGATTGTTCATATCTCTTTATTCTTAGCTCATGCCCTTCTGGCCAGGGTTTCAACCTACTACCATAACACTGACATACTCTGGGGCATGCTATCCCTTACTTGCATAAGCCATAAGATTTCTATAGGTCCTTCACTAATTTCATCCATGAAGGAGCTACCCTTTGCTTTAACATGCACGACCCTTCCCAGGGTTGGGTTACCAAAGATAGTTATCAGCTTCTCATAGCTCATAAGGCATCCAAGGTATGTCTATCCCAACACCTGGTCTCATCATGTCATCTCTCTCTCTAACATCCACTTAGGGCTAGGGTTAACATCATCCTCAAAGGATGAGCTAGGTTTCTACTTTAAATGGAGGTCTCTACCCCCAAGACTAACTCTCTCCACTCATCCTCCTGCCAAGGGGGTCTATCCTCAGGTCTCTCTTGAGGGTAATGACAACTTGTGTCATACGACCTAAGCATGTATCTATTCCTTTACGCTTACTCTATTAAGCTTATGTCCATGACATCTTATTTACATGTTTTTTTTATTAACTTGGTGGAGGATTCCTTAATCCTTATCAACCTTACCCATACCTCAAGAGGGTGAGGAGAAGAGAGAGGAAACCCTAATCCTTAAGGTCTTTAATAGAATTGGAGTTGAGAAGGGATGAACAAGATGAGAGAGTCCTAGAGGTATCTTATTTCGATTCATACCCTAAGACTTTGGCCAGGTTGTCACACGGATCCGGGAGTCCTCGTATTCCGACTAGCGGTGCGGAGGAAAATATTGCCAGCCCTCGGTCGTGATCCTTTTCTAGACACCTCTCTCTTTCGGATGATCCTCTAATAACTCCCTTGGGTTCTATGGAGTTTGTAAAATTTAATAATTATTAATGGTTAAATGAGGAACCCAGGCTCTGATACCAAATGTTACGACCCCACCTTCCGATAACCCCCAATTAAGGAAGACCGAGAGGTTGAAGCCGCACCCATAAATTCCGGATCAAAGGTTCGACATATAACCAATAACAATTATTAAATTCTAACAGACTCACCTGAAAATGGTAATAAAATTTTTCTTTATCATACCTTTGGAAAGATTGGAAGTACTAGACTTCTAACCACAGATGAACTACTCTAAATAGTTCCTCCTTGTTCATTAACACTTGATTTCACAATGTGTCACTTTACTGTTTGTGCTTTGGGATTTGTACCTAAATCACCAACAAACAAAACAACGGTCAGTTGAAACTGGTATGTGGGTGAAACAATAATCAAGCAATTATGCTAACAATGTAATCAGGCAATTATTCATTTAACAATCAAGATTACATTTTAAGCCAAACTACTCAATTCATACTTATCCACAACTCTGTGTTGTCCCTGTAAGGACTTATATGGAACCTCTCTAAGGTGACTTGATGGACTTACCCTCTAGGCAGCCAAAGTCTTTCATGACCTGGTGGATCTACCCTCTAGGTAGCCTATGTACCAGGTCAGCCATTACGACACAGAGAGGATCAAGGATTGAGCTAGAAGGCATATACATTATGTGATAGTCATATTCACTTTATAATTGCATGAATTAAATTCATCCAACAGTTAATTCATGTCATCGATGGAAACTTCGGAAAACCTCAGAAAACTAACTTGAGATAATCATAAGCGTAACCACATACCTTTAATTGCACTTTTCAAGATAATAACCCAATCAACAAGCAATGTGGAAGAGAAATCCTGAAATAAAAGTACCAATTCCTTTTATTAATAATTATCCAAATTCATTATTCAATTTAGGATTTCAATTCCAACATTAGGGTTTCTTATAGAAATTAGGGTTTTATTTCTTCTTTCATCATTATCATCCTTGATTTATCAATCTTCATAAAACTCCTAATTTCTCATTGAATTTCCTTTATTAGACAACTGATTTCCTTATTTCATAAAAATATAATTTTTATCTCCTTTTATCCCAAATTAGTGTTTCCATGCAAATTAACCCTCTTTTAAACATTATAATTCCAAGTTTAGCATTTTTGCATTCAAATAAAAAATTAAACTACCATTATCATTATCAGAGTCAAACTTGACGATTTGACCTATTGGTTTACTAAAATACCCTCTAATCATGCAATTAGGGTTTCTCATCAATTTTTAATGAACTTTATTAGCCAAATAAAGCACTTTTGCAAAACTAAGTGGAATTAGGTTCTGGAATTATTTTTATCGTGTTCCTTGCATTTTTCTATGCAACTTTCATATATAAAGTTTTCTCATAGGACAAACCTATCAATTTCTATTATTTTCGCAAGGAAAATCCTTTTTCCTGATTATTCGTTAGAGAAGGGTATTTACCAAAAATTGTCAGTCGTTCGATCGGTGCGCCCCTTGGTCCGCGCCTCGATCCGACGTCTAGTGTCAGTCGCTCCCACTCACTTGAGTGCGTGCGCGCCCTTCTCCCTTGGTCTGTTAGATCGTCCTGAGACCACGGTGGTCCGCGATCCAAGCGTTGTCACCCAACTTTGACCTGCTCGCCCGATCACGATCGAACGATCGCTGTACTTCGTCCACTTCATCCTCTGCTCTTCTAAACGCGGCGGAGCCGCGGCGGCACTCTCGCCGGAGCAAGATCGATTGCGAGAGAGGGCGAGCTAGGGGAAGCAATAAGGAGCCGATCAAGTTTGCGATGACACCAGGGATCAAAGGATCCCCTTTTATAGGCCATGGGAGGTCCCCTCTTAGGGTTCCCAACTCAGCCGCCACTCCTAATCCCAGCCCAATTGGGCGTTTCACGATCCTGGTTCAAAACCTGGTAACACCAGGGTCTATCTTCTCCGCCTTGGTCTCCTGGACTCAAAGGGACTCTGCCCTTGAGTGCTCGTGCATTGTATCAATCAGGAAACCAAGGAGAAGATCTCCCTGAGACGCACTACAGTCCGAGTCCCTTTGGGACTCTGGACGATGACCCCACTCTGTTGGATTAGAGTCCAACGGCCACCAATAACCGCGTTCAACCAAAAAGGGAAAACAGTTCCCAAATAATTGAATTATGTTCCCCAAATCAAAGGAAACTTGGATAATTAATATCTCTCAAACGGTTACTCTTTTCTTTACCAAATTTTGAGGGAAGCTTCATTATAGGTTTATCTTCCTTCCTACAAAATTTGGAGTTATTATAGTAAGGATTCAATTCCTTTTCTTAATATGCAAGTTATCATCATATTAATCACATTTTCCATCTTTTCTTTATTTCTTTTATCATTATTTTTTTTTTATTTTGAGTTCCTTGAACTCCAAGGTATCCATTATCTCAAAATCCTATTTTTAGGGAAATATTCCATATCCTTTTCCTATTTTATGGAATTTCTTTATGTATTCTTCAATTGTATCAATTTGGGCTTCAAATAAAACAAGGCCCATTAAGAAACACACAAACAACCATTCATGAAATCCATTTCAATCCACATCACATCAATCATGAAAATTCATTTATCTTTAAATGAGATTTACAAATGTCATTACATAAGTTGGGAAAAAATGAGGTTATAACAGAACCAGACCAGATCATTTGTTGAAAAATGAACGTGTTACCTAAAGAAATCGGCGGCCCGCAGTCTGGAAAGATAGGCGTTGTTCTTCTAGTCAACCCAATTACAAACCTGAAGAAGATACATTTTGTTCATGTTGACGATGAACGAAGCAAACGATCAGTTGCACTACCAGTGCAGCTCAGTAATCGTAGGACTCACTGCATGACAGGTTGCGTCTTGGAAGGAAGAGGATGAACGAATATGCTACGTCCAGGAGAATGGCCTCCACATAGCACCATGGAATGACGGCGGAAGACTTCGGCTTTAGAGTTTGCAAGCACGCACTCAAACGGCTGACGACAGTGTGTTCAAAAGATGTGTTTAACCCTAATGATGGGAGGCTTATTTGTAGCCTTGCACACCGCAGTAACCATATTCATGTAAAGACGTGACCACTCGGTTGCTCTTACATAAAATGTGAAAAAATCTACAAAAGAGACACTTTCCAATTAGGATTGATAAATCTGATTAGGAAAGAAACAACTAATTAAATCAATAATTAATTATGTAGTTCTATCCTAGTGCAAAAAGAAGACGGAAGACATTCTCGACAATCCACAAGTCACAAGCCCGAGCCTGTGCCCGGCCCGACCAGGTGAGGCATGGTGTGGCTCGCGTGCATGCGTGCATGTGTGTTATGGTCACCATATCCACCAAGGAGGTGACCATACCCTCCTCCTAGGACCCTTGGACACTAGTGTCCCATGTGATCCTACATATAAGGACTACAAAAATTCTAGAAGTGAGCAATATGGGATGAAATTTCTTTGACATTTATACTAGAGACAAAACTATTTTTCTTGCATGTACTAGCTGCACTACATTGGGCTCAACCCATGCTACATACATGGCATTTGCAGCCATATATCTAACAAAAATACCGAATAAATGTTATTTCCGGTTTTATAGATATGACACACAAAATAAACCAGATGTAAACTCTGGGTCCATTGTTGACCCATTAAAGATCAAAGCTTCGATCAGCTGGGAAAACTACTAGTTGTATCTAATTCCAAACTCAACCATTTAATCGGAATTCCACCTCAAGCTACCAACTTACACGAACCAAACGCTTCAGACAAGCCAATGCCAAAAATTTAGTTCAATTCCTACCACACGTTCTAGCAGGAAAAAGGTTGAAATCCCTTATGTGATGATGGCATGATAAACCAAAGTTACAAACACCTAATGCAAATAAACCAAAGTTTCCAAATTCCATATTGAATAATGTCATCGGTTAAACAGGGGCAACTGATTTTTATCTCTTGGAATCGCAGACCAGGTTCGGGACAGGTACACAATAAAGAACTGTAAAGCTACAAAAGTAGAATAGATGAAGTTGGAGGAGAAGATTATTGTACACTGGGAAGAAGAAAGAGATATAATACTAAAAACATCTCAATGAACTACTTACATGAAAAAAAGAACATTGGCTCAGAGCAATGTACAATGACCACTTTTAATATCGTTGGCGGTACAGTGGCTGCTGCTAGGTGGGAGGAGAAGGCTGCAGTGGAGGGGGATTCTCGGAGGTAGAATCAGAAATATCAGTTATCAAATGGTCTCTCTGGATCCTTGAAGAAAATATGTCGCATGGATCTCACTGCGAGTCACACACCAACGTTGGATAGGCACACCACTATACCACACACAGAAGCGAGAACCATGGGGGCTGGAGCTCAGAGCTGCCGAAGCCACGTGCGAGTTGAGGGTGTGACTGCGGCCCGTGGATTGGTACTGGGAAATAGCTATCTAAGGGTCAGGAATTGAAATAGGGTTGGGTTTTGTCTAAACAAACCTATACTATATATTTAATAATTTATATGATTATCAATGGGTAAAAGGGTAAACAAGTATGGAGAATGTTTATACCTTACCCTCCCATATTAAAGAAATGGGTAAAATGGTAACAGGCAAATGGGTAGAGGGTAACAAAAAAATTTACCCTTACGCTTACGCTACATGGTATTGTAAAGGGTAAATAAGTAAAATCATCCCCATTGACAGTCCTAGTAATCCTCATCATGACCATGTGTTGTAATCACTTGGCGGAGGCGTTGTTCTCTTCCATATTTAATATCTCTCATCCTTCCAAATTCATTCATAGTCGATGAGATGGGGTCATAGCCATGGATCACACTCTAGATTATATTTAAACCCTAGATTATTCATATGCTTAAACCTAATAATTCCTTTAGGCTATGCTATGAAATAAATAAGTTGATATTGTATGTCTTAAATTAAATGACTAAGAAATAGTCTAAGTGAAAGAAAATCTTAAGAATTGAAATGGTAATTCAAATAGTAAGTAAAGCTACATATACAAATTTCTAGATGATTAACTTGATATGAAAATGTTTACATTGTCATGACTATAAATACCAATGAACAAAAGGCTAAGAAATGATAAGACTAGAAATATGGATTAATAAAGTATGGGTGTTGTATTTGGGCTTTTTGGCCCTGAACTCAAGCACATTAGCTCAAACTCAACCAGCCTTGTGAGCAGGATCAAGACAAATTTCTTATGTTGCATTTTTACATGATTATAAGTAACATTGGCAAGTTTTTTAGTAAACATTATGAACTGCTCTAGTTCCTTTAGCCTGAACAACTTTGTGGTTGAGTTTAAGCCAAAGAGTATGGATGATATTTATGCATGATTTTTAAGTGTCCTTACATGGATTTTAATATAAATCTGGAACTTGAAAAAAAAACATGATCTAACTCAATCAGTGGCTAATTAATGCTAATCCTTAATTTTTGAAATATTTAATGAAAACCCTAAGCCTGAAATTGACCGAATTCAGGAATGAATGTGATCGAGTTCAAGACTAAGGCATGACTCGGTTGGGACTTGAATTATTTTTTATAAATTCTAACTAAAAACCTAAAATGAATTTAAGAAATTGACCGAATTAGTTTTGTCACAAACTCGAGCATAATTAGTGCAAACTCAACCAAGTTTGGTTTGAAATTTTTTCCAAGTTATACATGTCATTTTCTCACTGCTTGACAACTGTTGGGTTTTCATCGAGCATTGTCAATTATTAGTGTTAACTTGAGCATGGATGGAACCCCATTATATATACCAAAGAAGACACTCATTTCTCAATTTTCCCTCTTTTCCACTGAACTGTCTCCACTATCCAAAACTCCAGAGTCGTGGCCAAGGGACGACCTTTGTGAAGGAGGGTGGAAGGTGTTTTCTTGCATATCAAGGGATTAAATCTTTAGATTTCTTCCTCTCTTCTCCAATCCAAGGTAGGTTCTTCATATATATCCATTTTTCTTTCATTTTCCTCCCATTCTCCTCTGTTCAGTTAATGGCTGAGAACACAACACTAATTTCATGCTCCTCTTTCTTTCCTCTCTTCTTCTTGGCCATTTTTAGAATAAAAAAAGGTCGGTTTGAGGGTAGACCTTGCTAGACAAATGTCTAACCGTGTTTTTTGTGTGCAAGATCTCAAATTTATTCTTATTTGCTCTCCTAGAATGAGATGAGTGGCTGCATTTTCATTTTACATGTGTGTTACTTCTTCCTAGTAATCTTGAAACTTCACATCATTTGCATAAGATCATGAGAGAGGGACAAAATTAGACGTTTATTGGTTCTTTTCTCCACATTTAGTTTGGTTAAGAGTTGATCCTATGTAGTGTGGAGGAATTTAAAGTACCTTTGCTACATGCATGTTCAATTTTATTGGTGTTTTCTTCAAATAAACCAAAAATGAATATTTTCTTCTTCCTTCATGTAAATCAGACTTGTAGAAAAGCTATAAGTTTATAAAAATACAAAAAACATGGTAGAAAAACATGCTTATTTATTATTATTATGAATCTTACTAATTAAGGTATTAATCTTTTGGTATTGTTATATGAAGGCTGAAATGGAACCTTTTTGTAAATTCAAAATTAATTTGTAACATGTTAGTTTGTAGTTTTAAGAATTTATTGTGTGTGAATATTGTTTAGTAAGTAGGAATTAGACTATCATGAGATAGAGGGTTGATTGTATGTCTTGAGCCTTGGAAAAAGTCTAAATATGCAAAATAATGATTTTTTACCATGTTAGAGCTTGAATTGAGAATATTGATGTATATTCCTAGTTACATCATTGCTTCTTGTTGATTGTCCTTTCATAATATTGTTGTGATACTCTTGTTAGTTACTATCCTGCATAATAACCGTAAAATTGTCTTATGACACATAATAAGAAATAAAAAATAGAATAATCTATAAATGTTCCCTCGACAATGTGATCCATTCCTAAGGTCTGTATTGGCATAGTGTAATAGGCTATTCATACATAGGGTAAAATCTAAGCGATAATGACCTAGTGTGGATTAGGACCTGAGGGCTAATCTACACGAGGTTAGAGGAAGTTAAGCGAGACCTCAATCTTTTAACTGTTGAGATATAATGTAAGGGATGAAATCTCATTTAGTGCATTATGTGAAAGGAGATATGTAAGCTTACATGTGATATCAAATTTAGCCCCATCCTACAAAGGTAGGATAAAAGTAGAGAGGCCATATGCACTACTTGACCATAGAGAAACCTAGACTTTTTTTGCCTTAGGGAATTTGTCTATACCCTAAGGTAAAAATAATGAATCATACACAAACAAACCTTGGCAATGTTTACCTATCTAGGTACAAGTCAGGTAGATCTAGGACAAATTAATAAAGAAATATGAACCATGTTGTGTGCTTCTTGCTAAGCATTCTTAGTATAATGTTTATTCTACTGAAAAGAATTGTGTATTTTATTGGTTGGTTATTGTGTATTAATTTTTTTATGAATAAGTAGTGGTGGTATTGTATTATGATTATGTATCTTCTCACTTAGACATTGTCTAATGAACCAATGACCAATTTTTTATGTTCTAAAGGAATGACACTATCCAGATAACCCTCTTCTCCAGTCGAGTAATGACATGGCTTATATTATCGCACCAACAAACTCACTTAGGGTTGAAATCCCTAAGTTTTTAACCAAAATAACATGCAATAATACCACCTGCAAGCGGATGGGTCTTATCACAGTATAGTTGAGGATCGAATCCCAAGGGATAATGTTTTTAAGAATCTTTCTCTAGTGGAATATAGTTTAATCAAGACTAATATTTAGAACAAGGTTGGTTCATTTGAGTTTAATTAAACTAAAAGCAAAGAAAGTAAAAGAGCAGGATTAAAGGTTGATTTAAGATTAATGATGGAAATCGTTGGGATGGTCCCGGGTTTCACCACCACTACTCATGCAATCACATCCAAACATCAAACATCCAGGCAATATATAACCATTCAAATAGAGGTGCTGCAAAACCCCCCATATGGGCGTCAGGTTCACGTAAGCATCACCTTAGGTATCAGATGTCTCATCACCATCCAAATCACATACAGCTCTGAAGATACAAAAATCCAAATGAAGTTGTGGGCCCCCTATACAGGCGTCAGGCACACAGAAGCATCACCATGGGCTAGATGGCTCATCACCACACAGATCATACACTTACGACCTCAAGGAATCTCATTCTATTTCTAGTTTGGGAGTCAACCGCATTAATTGACATTCAAAACCTACGCATTGAAGTTCTCACAACATAGGAAATGAACAAGATAAATGCAAGCAGGTGATCAATCCACACGCACACATCGACGATTAACAACGATATGAATGATTATATACATGCCATAGAATGTTTAACAAAAAGATATGAAAGCATAGGCAGTGGGGCTAGTCCCCGCACCCCAGCGAAAGTAAACTAATCGCTCATGGTGAGAGGAAATCGAATAACAAGAGAGAGAGAAGTTTCTGTCATGAGCATGGTGAAGAAGATGATCACAACTTAGTGGAGAAACGGTCTTCTACAAAACATCGGAGCAGATCTGGAAGAAGAGAGAAGAACACCATGACAGACGGGGCAGATCTCCTCTCTCCACCTTCCTCTTCTTCTCGTAATCCTCACTCGCAGCAGGAGGAGCAGCTCATGGATGAGATGGCAGCGTAGAAATGGCATAGACGCAGTAGATCAAGATCCAGATCTAGATCTAGATCTGGACGAGGTGGCTTGCAGATCTGAGTCTTCACTCCAGATCTGGGTGAACAGGCAGCAAAATCACCACGGGGGTAGGTTTTTGGCTATGAAGATCATCTCCTTAGGCCCAGGACAGACCTGCAGCCTAACAGCATCTGGAGATGATCATTTGACTGGCTGGAGTCGCGTTCTATTTATAGGTAGATCCGCACCGACTTAAATTCACGACCTTAGTAATTTTGCAGCAGGTTGTGGCTTTTTGCACGGTCGTGACTTTTTGAATGTTGCGGTCATGGATTTTGGCTTGGTCGTTCCCTTTATTATAGGTCGCGGTATTGAGTTGCGCGGTCACAATTCACAATAGGGAGGTCGCGGTTCCCTCTGTTGATTGCAAGGTCGCGATCCAGTAACCTCAGACAGGTGTCTACAATCCTTGAGGAACTGCAGGTTGCGGTTTTGAGGCAGCAACGATCTTTGGCAATCGCGGACAGGTGGCAGGAAGGTCATGATTAGTTTGGGCGTCCCGTGACCGCGGTTATGGTTGGTGGAGGCCCAAGTCGCGATGTTTGCAGACCACGGGGGCAGGTTCATTGCAGGTCGGGATTAATGGAATCGCGATCGTGGGAAGAGGAGAGCCACGGGCAGGCCCGGTCGCGATCTTCAAGAGGTCACGATTCTTTGCTTTCCCGACCTACAGATCGCGGACAGGTTGGAGTTTGTCACTGCTGCGAGTTGCAAAGGGGTCGCGGTGTGTTGTGTTGCTACTGGCGATGACTGTTGGTGTATCACCACGGGTGAACTGAAGGTGAAGGTCACAGGTTTGGAAGAGAGAGCAGGTCACGGAGAAGAAGACACTACGATCACAGTGTTGTTGATGGGAGTCGTTTCCTCGAGCGCAGGTGGAGAGAGGGTGCAACAAGTGGGAGTTTGCAGGTAATAGGCCGCGGCTTTTTGGCGGCATGGATGCGAAGGAAACACAGGTCATGATCCTTGAAGAAGGAAGTCAAGGACGCGGTGGCTTGGGAAACCACGACCGTGGCATAGTTGAGTCGGGTCGCGATTGAGGGGTGGGGTTCGCGATCTTGTATAGCTAGGTTGATCGTGGTTGGAGGCGGTCATGATCCAGTAATCGTGGACAGGTGGCAGGGTTCGCGATTGTGTGAAGGCTTAGACCGGGGGTGAGAAGGGAGGTCGTGATGCTTAGGTTTGCAGAGATCGAGATCGTGGGAGAGAGAAGAGTACTGGTCGCAATTTGTTAGTGGAAAGGTGCGGCCTAGCGGCCTGGTGAGAGGCGCATGAGGAAAAGAAGAGGAGAGGGGATTGCTCATTGCTGATCAGAACTAAGAAAATACCAAAAGAAAAGGATATGGGCCTAGGTGATAAGCCCCAAAGCTCAAAATGACTTGCATAAGGGTGGAAAAAATCAATAAAAATAGGAGTAAAACCAATTAAGCCAATATAAGTCACATATAAGAAGATAAAGCAAAAAAATGCATGAATGTAACCAAAACTGGGCTAAATGAGATGATTGAACTAAGATGAAAATGCATTCATCAAAATACCCCAAACTTTAACGTTGCTCATCCTCGAGTAACACAAAATCTAAAACACTCACCGGATGAATACATTCAACTCGTGTGATTGCATCATCTTCACATCATGATTGTTTCTTTTCTGCTCGGTATGACTAAGTGTCTCAACTTCCTGAGATCACAGGACACAGTTTACCATATCTTCGTTCCTGAGTTCGCTTCCCAATATCACTTCCTCTCTACTTTTTCCAAAATCAAGCATGTCAGAGAGTTTCGTAAGAGTCCAGAGATACCCGCAGAACAACAAGTGTGCACCTGATCTGACACTGGTGTTTTTCAAGATTAGGGGGGGCATTCATTGTGCCTTTAGGTGTAAAAGGGAGTGAAGGGTGGTGTGGAAGAAAGAAATAAATCTCTCCTCTATTCGACTCGATATTTTTATTATATGATTTGCAATTTCATTGATTGCAATTTTTTTGTGTGAATCTCTCCTCTATTCGACTCGAGATTGCATTTTTTTTCTTGTGTGCGCTTAGGCATCTTTTCTTGGTGGTACACCCCTATTTATATAGTGAGGGGTATGGAAGAAGTGTAAAGAGAGAGAGAGAGAGAGAGAGTGCCACCCCGAACTTAGGGTCTGGCACTATTTTGGTTATTTTTGTTTCTTTTTTATGGACGGAGGGGTAAGAAGATGATGGCAGAAGTGTAGAAGAGAGTTCAGATCAATGTGCAACTTGATTTACAATTCAGTGCACTGGGTCATTCTCCTTATCATACTCTGCTCAAATAATGACTTGATGAGGATCCGGTGGATATTCCATGCTATTGTTCCACTAGTCAGATAGGAAGCACAACGTGTTTGATCCCTCTCAGTTCGACAGATACTTGCCATATCTACTGATCATGATGTTAGGATTCATAAGCTTCACACGGTGATTTCTAATCATTGGCTAGTTTCAGAAATTGTTCTCCTTGAGGCTTCGTTTCGAATGAGGGTATAATGATTCAAAACTGCGTGGAAAAATAGGATAGCCGGCTAGGTAATGGCTTTGATTGAAACAAAAGCGTCAAAACTGCATCAAGTTTCTATATAAACTGCTATGAAAACTTTTGAAAATTTTGAAAAAAATTGAAAAATTTTCTCAAAATTTGCAGCAAAATTTCAACGATGAAATCTTAAGTCTGAAACGGATAGGAGATGTAGAAAAGTAGATTACTTACCACCCACCCTCCACCCCGAACATAGAAATTTACTTGTCCCGAGCAGACTCTAAATCTGAGATGGAGGGAAAACTCGTGCCGGTTGGTTCACCAGATGTGGTTGCATTCTTTTTGGTGACACGTCCTCCATCTGAAATCTCAAAAATGGAAACTATCAAAACTTAAGACTGCATCTTGCGATGCATTGTCTACCAGGTGTAGAATTTTCTAAAAACAAAACTAAAAGTAAAAGCTAAGTTAAAGATTGGGTTGCCTCCCGACAAGCTCCTTTGTTTTACGTCGATGGCTCGACGTGATTTCTTCAGTTTTCTGGTAGATATGTCGATTTGGACAGATTCAATTCATCAGTCCTAGTATTAGCTTTGGTGAAATATCTCTTCAAGTGTTGGCCATTTGCCACAAAATCACCTGACTTCTCACTCCATAAAGTAAATGCACCATGTGGGTAGATGCTCTTGACAATGTATGGTCCAGACCATCGAGAATGGAGTTTTCCTAGGAATAACTTCATTCTTGAATTGAACAACAGAACTTGGTCTCCCACTTGAATGTCCTTCCTCTTCAGATGACCATCATGCCAAAGTTTTGTGTGTTCCTTATAGATTCGTGCATTCTCATAAGTTGTCATCCGGAGTTCTTCTAGCTCTTGAAGTTGTAGAATCCTAGCTTCACCAGCTTTCTTAATGTCAAAATTCAATTGTTTTATTGCCCACCATGCTTTATGTTCTAGTTCCACGGGCAAGTGACATGATTTTCCATAGATAAGTCTGAAGGGTGTTGTTCTAAGAGGAGTTTTGAACGTGGTTCGGTAGGCCCATAAAGCGTCATTGATTTTCACTGACCAATCCTTTCAGTTGTATCCTACTATCTTTTCTAGAATAGCCTTGAGTTGACGGTTCAAAACCTCTACCTGTCCACTTGTTTGTGGGTGGTAGGGGGAAGCTACCTTGTGTGTTACACCATATCTTCTCAACAATGCTTCGAAGCTTCTTTCCAGAAAATGAGAACCTTTGTCGGATATCACAGTTCGTGGGATTCCAAAATGGAGAAAATAGTATCTTTGAACATTTTAATGACGGGTTTTAAATCGCTAGTGATGGTTGGTATGGCCTCTACCCATTTAGAGACATAATCCATTGCAACAAGGATGTAGGAAAATCCATGTGAGGATGGGAATGGGCCCATGTAGTCCACTCCCCAAACATCAAAAATCTCGACTTCTTACCATAGCTTAAGTAGCATCTCATCTCTTTTCGTGATGTTTCCCATTCACTGACACTTGTCACATGACAACACAAAGTTATAAGCATCTCTGGATATGGTTGGCCAAAAGAAACCACATTGCAAAACCTTCAAAGAAGTTTTCTTAGAACTCATATGGCCTCCGACTGGACATGCGTGACATTGTTCTAAAATAAGTTGGGCTTCTTCCTCAGCGATACAACGTCTGTAGAGACCGTCAACACAGAGCTTGAAGAGGTATGGTTCATCCCAGTGATATTTCCTCGCATCATGCATGAATTTCTTTAGAGCATTGCTAGTACACTCAGGGTGGATGACACCAGCGGCAAGGTAGTTCACATAGTCTAAGTACCAAGGAGTAGCTTTTGAGACTTTCATAAGCTGGTCATCTGGAAGAGAGTCGTTAATTGGGATCTTCTTAGTTTCCAGAGTGTTGATACGACTTAAGTGGTCTGCTACAACATTGTATGTGCCTCTCTTATCTCTAATCTCAAGATCAAATTCTTGCAATAGGAGAATCCATCTTATTAGCCTTGGTTTTGCATCTTTCTTTTTTAAAAGATAACGAATAGCGGCGTGATCGGTGTAGACAATCACCTTGGAACCAATGAGGTAGGATCTAAACTTATCAAAGGCATATACGACTGCTAGGAGTTCCTTCTCAGTAGTTGCATAGTTCCTCTGAACTTTGTTAAGGGTCTTCGATGCATAATAGATGACATGATGTTTGTTCTCTATACATTGGCCCAGAACGGAACCCACAACATAATCACCGGCATCACACATAATTTCGAATGGGTCATCCCAATCCAGGGCTCAAATGATGGGTGTTGTTGTAAGGGCATGCTTTAGATTGTTGAAACTCTTGATACATTCTTCATCAAAATAGAAGTCAGCATCCTTCAGCAACAAGTTTGTCATGGGCTTGGTTATCTTGGAGAAATTCTTAATAAACCTTCTGTAGAAGCCCGCATGACCAAGGAATGTGTGGACTTGTCTTACATTGGTAGGGATAGATAGTTTGGAGATCACTTTGATCTTGGCCTTGTCTACTTCAATTCCTCAGTTACTGACCCTGTGGCCAAGGACAATGCCTTCTTTTACCATAAAGTGACATTTCTCCCAATTTAGCACAAGATGTGCTTCTTCACATCATTTGAGGACCAAGGAGAGGTGCTTCAGGCATGAGTCATATGAATCCCCATATACAGAGAAATCATCCATAAAAACTGCCATAATGGTTTCGGTTAAACCAGCAAATGTGGCTGCCATGCAGAGTTGGAAGGTGGCAGGCGCATTACAGAGCCCGAATGGCATTTTTCTAAAGGCGTATGTTCCAAAGGGGCAAGTAAATGTAGTTTTCTCTTGGTCATATGGATGTATAGGAATTTGATAAAATCCAGAGTAACCATCAAGATAGCAAAAATATTCCTGGTGAGCCAATCGCTCTAAGACTTGATCTAGGAAAGGCATCGGAAAATGATCCTTGCGTGTGGCCTTGTTCAATTTTCTGTAATCGATGCACATCCTCCACCCGGTTATTGTTCGAGTGGGGATGAGTTCATTATCTTCATTTCGTATCACAGTAGTGCCACCTTTCTTTGGAACGACATGTACAGGACTCACCCAAGGTGAGTCAGATATCGGATAGATGATTCCGGTAGTGAGCAATTTGATGACTTCGCAGTGGACTACTTCCTTCATATTAGAATTCAACTTCTGTTGATGCTCAACAGTCGGCTTGTGGTCTTCCACCATGGGGATTTTGCGCATGCAAAGCACTTGACTGACCCCGGTGAGATCGCTCATCTTGTAGCCGATAGCTTTCTTTCTTTCCTTTAATTCTTTCAAGAGTTTATCTTCTTGTTCGGTCGTTAGATCAGAATTTATAATAACTAGACAAACCTTGAGATCATCCAAAAAGACGTACTTCAGTCCCTCGGGCAGGGGCTTCATTTTAGGTGCTTCTGGCTTCTCGCATGGTTTTTTAGTTACATTCATAGCTTTGAGTTCCTCGGACCTAGCTTCAGGATCTTCTTCTACAGAGTCGAGGTGAAGGATACAATCCTTAACCTATTCGCTGATGGAATTATCAGCAGATGGGTTTGTTAGAGCCACTTCTAAAGGATTGTCTTGTTCATACTCCTCTTTTGTGAGGAGCGACATTTTCTCAATGCAATCAATCAAATAGACTTCTTCCTGCATGCTCGGTCTTCGCATGCTTTCAAAAACTTTGAACTCGAGGGTTTCTTTCCATAGTCTGAGCAGCAAGGTCCCTACTTCAACATCAATCAAGGATCTTGTAGTGGCGAGGAACGGACGGCCAAAGATAAGAGGGTATCTGGCGTCTTCCTTTATGTCCATGATGACAAAGTCACATGGGACATAAGAGTCTTTTCCAACCTTGACAGGGACATCTTCAATGATTCCTAAGGGAAGAGTCATAGAGTTATCTGCAAGTTGTATGGTCATTCTAGTTGGGAGAAGTTCGGCAAACCCTAACCTCTTACAAAGGCTAAGTGGCACGATAGAGATACTAGCACCGAGATCGGCCAATCCCTTCTTACATGAAGAGTCACCAATATAGCATGAAATCCCAAAGGATCCCAGGTCTTTCTGCTTCTTGGGCATTTTGCTCTGAATAATATCAGAGGTAGTCGTGGCTAACTTAACCGTCTCATATTCTTCGGTTATATATTTCCTCATGAAAAGTGACTTCAAGTACTTCGTCCAGGCTGGTATCTCAGCCAGAGCATCAAGGAAGGGTATATCAACATGAAGCTTCTTCATGGCTTCCTTCAACTTATTCAAGCGGGTATCGAGCTTTGTCTGCTTTAAACGAGCTGGGAAAGGAGGACGAGGCTTGTATACTGGCACATCCGACTCAGGTGTGTCTTCTGCCTCTGCAGCCAATGGTTCCTCCAATCTTGCTTTGTATGTCTTATCAGCGGTTGGTTGTTCCTTCAGTTGAGACTCAGGTATTGTAGAGTCTTGGACATTCACAAAGTCATCATCGTCTTTTGTAACAACCAATGATGTCTTGACTGGAGGGTCAGTATAGTCTTTCCCAGACATGGTGGTGACAACCTTCAGTTGCTCAGGATGTTTAGGATTGTTCTCTGGTTGGCCAACAAAGGCTCCAGCATGTGGCTTCATGCTAGCTGCAAGTTGAGCTAGTTGAGATTCAATAGCCTTTTGATGGGCTTGTTGGTTAGCTATCATAGTCTGCTGTGATTGCAGCATCTTCTCAATAGCTGACAATTTGTCATCAGGAGGGATGGGACCAGCTTGTTGCCCTTGTTGTTGTTGTTGATAGGGGACTTGGTTGGGGTTCTCAAACTGAGAATTGTTCTGATAATTGTTGTAATTTCTATTCTGGTAGTTTCCTCTAAAGTTCCTTTGATTCTCAAAATTTGGTTGTTGCTTATACTGGAATCCTGGAGGGTCTCGTTGTTGAGTATTTGAACCAAGTTGTCATAAGTTTTCCGCTCCAGAAGGATTTCCATATTGAAAACCTAGATGGTTCTTGTTCTGATTCGGATTATAGTACCCTTGACTAGGGATGGTGTTGACAGCATTCAGATTTTCCATTTGACCATTATCTCCTTGGACATAGGTATTGCTCAAAACAACATCATAGAGAATGTTACAGGCTAGAGTAGAATGATCAGTTCCTTTGCATGCTTCACAAAAGAGTGAAGATGACTTAACTTATTCTTATTGTCGAGGGGGTGAGCGTCTTCTTTCATAGGCGGCAAAAGGTGTTTCAAGTTGGTCTTGCTTGGCTACTAGAAGCTTAAGAGACTTTGCAATAGACTAGTACTCAAGAGTAGCTTCTGCCATAGCAACCTTCAGCACTCCTTTACTTATGGGTCTACCCCAGCTGGCTTGATTTTCAGCTCCAAGGGTGACAACCTTCCACGTGATATCATAGATTTGATGCATGAAGTTTCCTCCAGATGAGGAATCTAAAAACTTCTTGATGTCATCATCCACACCTCTATAAAATATTTTGATGAGTTGATTTTTAGGAATGTCATGATGTGGACAATTGCATAGGAGCTCTTTGTATCTTTCCCATGCTTCAGCTAGGGATTCTCCAGGGACCTAAGTGAATTGCGTTATTCGGCCCCTGATTTCATAGGTGAGAGAAGGAGGATAGAATTTCTACAGGAAAATATTTTGGAGTTGTTCCCAAGTGGTGATGGGTTCGCATTGCAAGGAGTTATACCAACTCATAGCTCTATCAGCAAGAGAGTACTTGAAGAGACGAAGTCTGATGGCATCATCTGTGTCTCCATTTTGCTTTGTCATGGCACATAAGTCTATGAACCTCAAAAGATGTTCTTGACTATCTTCTCCTTGCTTACCATAGAAAGGGGTATTTTAAATCAAAGCGATCCAATGTGCCCGTATCTCAAAGTTAGGAGCATTGATGGGAGGAGGTTGTATTGGATGATGAACGTCAATAGCTTTAGGGATTGAGAACTCCCTAAGGTCTTTTTGTAACTCTGCTTGTTGAGTTGTTGCTTGGGCTGCTTGGATTTCTTCTTGAACTGCGGCTCGGGCTTCTTGTATAAGTCTATCTCTTTTTGCATTAAGGGCTTGAGCTACCCTTCGAGCAATTTCCTCCTCTTGAGTTGGTCTTCCTTGGTTCTCTCTGTACTGACGGAGAAAGGTTCTATCTATCTCAGGGTCAAAGCTAGCAGAGAGTCTGGGACTGTCCGAGCGGTGCATACACTAGACTTTGTGGGTACCTAGGATGAAAAGATATCTTACTAGTAAGATGGACAGAGTAGAACCGAATTCAAGTATATATGATCGATAGTATCAAAAGTAAAAGAAAAACCTAAATTAGTCTCAAAAGAACTAGATTTAACCAGACGATTCTGTTGTCCCCGGCAACGGCACCAGAATTTGACGTGGCTTATATTATCGCACTAACAAACACACTTAGGGTTGAAATCCCTAAGTTTTTAACCAAAACAATGTGCAATAATACCACCCGCAAGCGGACAGGTCTTATCGCAGTATAGTTGAGGATCGAATCCCAAGGGACAATATTTTTAAGAATCTTTCTCTAGTTGAATCAAGACTAATATTTAGAATAAGGTTGGTTGATTTGAGTTTAATTAAACTAAAAGAAAGGAAAGTAAAAGTGCAGGATTAAAGGTTGATTTAAGATTAATGATGAAAATCGCTGGGATGGTCTCGGGTTTCACCACCACTACTCATGCAATCACATCCAAACATCAAACATCCAGGAAAGATATAACCTTTCAAATAGAGATGCTACAAAACCCCCCATATGGGCGTCAGGTTCGCGTAAGCATCACCTTAGGTATCAGATGTCTCGTCACCATCCAGATCACATACTTACATCTCCAAAGATATAGAAATCCAAATGAAGTTGTGGGCCCCCTATACAGGCGTCAGGCACATAGAAGCATCACCGTGGGCTAGATGGCTCATCACTACATGGATCATACACTTACGACCTCAAGGAATCCCATTCTATTTCTAGTTTAGGAGTCAACCACGTTAATCGACATTCAAAACCTACGCATTGAAGTTCTCACAACATAGGAAACGAATAAGATAAATGCAAGCATGTGATCAATCCACAAGCACACATCGACGATTAACAACGATATGAAAAATTATATACATGCCATAGAATTTTTAACAAAAAGATATGAAAGCATGGGCAGTGGGGCTAGTCCCCGCACCCCAGTGAAAGTAAACTACTCACTCATGGTGAGAGGAACTCGAATAACAAGAGAGAGAGAAGTTTCCGCCATGAGCATGGTGAAGAAGATGATCGCATCTTAGTGGAGAAACGGTCTTCTACACAACATCAGAGCAGATCTGGAAGAAGAGAGAAGAACACCACGACAGACGGGGTAGATCTTCTCTCTCCACCTTCCTCTTCTTCTCGTAATCCTCGCTCGCAGCAGGAGGAGCAGCTCATGGATGAGATGGTGGCATAGAAATGGCATAGACATAGCAGATCTAGATCTAGATCTAGATCAAGATCTTGACGAGGTGGCTTGCAGATTTGAGTCTTCACTCCAGATCTGGGTGAACAGGCTGTAAAACCACCATGGGGGCAGGTTCTTGGCTATGGAGATCGTCTCCTTAGGCCCAGGATAGACCGGTAGCCTAACGGTGTCTGGAGATGATCATTTGATGGGCTAGAGTCGCGTTCTATTTATAGGCAGATCCGCACCGACTTAAATTCACGATCGTAGTAATTTTGCAGCAGGTTGCTTCTTCTTGCACGGTCGTGACTTTTTGAATGCCGTAGTCGCGGCTTTTGGCTTGGTCATTCCCTCTATTGTAGGTCGCGGTATTGAGTTGCGCAATCGTGATTCACAAAAGGGAGGTCACAGTTCCCTCTGTTGATTGCAAGGTCGCAATCCAGTAACCTCGGACAGGTGTCTGCAATCCTTGAGGAACTGCAGGTCATGGTTTTGAGGCAGTCACGATCTTTGGCAATCGCAGACAGGTGGCAAGAAGGTCGCGATTAGTTGGGGCGTCTTACGACCGTGGTTGTGGTTAGAGGAGGCCCAGGTCGCGATGTTTGTATACCACAGGGGTAGGTTCGTTGCAGGTCGGGATTAATGGAATCACAATCGTGGGAAGAGGAGAGCCACGGGCAGGCCCGGTCGTGATCTCCAAGAGGTTGTGATTCTTTTCTTTCCCGGCCAACAAATCGCAGATAGGTTGGAGTTTGTCACTGCTGCGAGTTGCAAAGGGGTCACGGTGTGTTGTGTTGCTACTGGCGATGACTGCTAGTGTATCACCGTGGGTGAACTGAAGGTGAAGGTCATAGGTTTGGAAGAGAGAGCAGGTCACAAAGAAGAAGACACTGCGATCACGGTTCTGTTGATGGGAGTCGTTGCCTCGAGCATAGGTGGAGAGAGGGTGCAACAGGTGAGAGTCTGCAGGTAATAGGTTGCGAATTTTTGGCGGCGTGGATGCAAAGGAAACACAAGTCGCGATTCTTGAAGAAGGAAGTCACGGACGTGGTGGCTTGGGAAAACACAACCGCGACATAGCAGAGCCAGGTCGCGATTGAGGGGTGGGTGTCACGATCTTGTATAGCTAGGTTGATCGCGGTTGGAGGCGGTCGCGATCCAGTAATCGCGGACATGTGGCATGGATCGTGATTGTGTGAAGGCTTAGACCGCGGGTGAGAAGGGAGGTTGTGATGCTTAGGTTTGCATAGATCGTGATCACGGGAGAGAGAAGAGTACCAGTCGTGATTTGTTAGTGGAAAGGTGGGGCCCAGTGGCCTGGTGCGAGGCACATGAGGAAAAGAAGAGGAGAGGGTATCACTCGTTGCTGATCAGAACTAAGCAAAGCCCAAAAGAAAAGGATATGGGCCTAGGAGATAAGGCCCAAAGCTCAAAACGACCTGCATAAGGGTGCAAAAAATCAATAAAAATAGGAGTAAAATCAATTAAGCCAATATAAGTCACATATAAGAAGATAAAGCCAATAAATGTATGAATGTAACTAAAATTGGGCTAAAATAGATGATTGAACTAAGATGAAAATGCATTCATCAAGTAGCCTACTTATCTAGGTCATAACCTGATGCTTGATGTATAGATAGTTCTTGTACTATAGATGCGGGACACGCCTGTGGGATTTCTTTTGTGTTTTGTAGTTTAGCATGAAATTTATATACACAACCTTGAATATAATCTAAACATTAAACTATTTTATGAACATTAGAAATTTGGTTATGAAGGACTAAGAAGAGTCATGCTTTTTTATTTATGTTGCTTAATGAAAATGGTAACTAATTACATTATTGTTTTAAACTGGTTACTGATTGACTTGGATAGTTATTGTTATTATTTCATTTCTATTTAGGGGTTAAGGATCTAAACCTCAAGTGTGGCTCGATCATAGTTTGTATGGCTATTGGAATTGAGTCTCAACATCTCCACCTGACATCCATTAAAACATACATGTTTTCTCCAGTTTTGACGACCTAACACCTAAGAGTGAGATTACTAAAAGACTACAATATGAATCCTATTTAACATCATAAACACTAACCACAAGATACGTAACAACATGATACAAAATTTTGATCACATATCCACAACCATACAAAATAAAGGGGCATCATTTTCATTGAATAATAAGTAATTGTACATTGATATCATTCAGTGACCTCTATCACAACTGGTGTATAAAAGGTATAACTTCTAAAACTTATAGGATGATCACTTATATATATGGAATGTAATATAGCTATGATTCATGGATACGTTCGATATAAAACCACTCTACCCAAACTCTAGTGTACAAGGATGATTTTAGGACTCCACCAAAAGACGAACACCAACCACTATCTACTAATGTTCACTAGGGGATGGGTTATGCATTACTGAAACCTTGGGTATGATGATGAACACCTAAAGATGTGGATATCCAAAAGAGTGGGTGCATGTCCCAGTGATATGATATAGCAACTAAAGTCAATATATGCTTACCATCTTACTATTAACATTATAAAATATCAGATTAAAATTAAGTATTACTCTTTGTAAAGTATAAAATAGTAGTATATATAATATGTAAATAAGATTGAAACATTTTAAACTACAATAGAATTAAACCAAAGATCAAACCAAGGCAACAAACACCATGGAGGAGGACATTCAAGACCAAAGTGTAGGAGAAAACCCCCAGCACAATTGTGGTACAATAAAACACTTGTGCCATCAACATCAAAATCACATACTCAAGTTGCAATTGAAGAAAATCCTAGAAGATTCCTCAACAAGCATACCAACCAAAATGGTCATACCCAACAGCCTCAAAATGGTTGTGATGTCCTACATGGTTGTGCCAAATAGCCTCCAAAATGACCTTGCCCCCCAACACGATCCTGCCTCAAATTCTACAAAATGGTCTTGCCAACCAGCATAGTTATTCCACATGAAAACCACCGCAGTTGTGCTTCCTCGACTCCAAAAATACAACAATTAACTTATCATTTCACCTTTCCACCACAATCATTTTCTTTCACCATGGAAAATGCCACTTTTCCCCCACCACAGTCGTTCTATCCAAAATTGCGCCATGCTACCAACCAAACCTCGTTGCTTCCCACTATTAGTTTATCATATTCCCTCACTTAATCCTATGCTTCGCAATCCTATACTATAACCATTGGTGGAAATTGGAAGAAAAACCTGAGCTCTCGGGAGCCTTTATTTTTTAACCTACTTTCCACTTCCATTCCAATTCCTCTACCTCAAAATCCTAGTTTTCTAGGGGTTTCACTATTCTATCTTCCATTTTTCATGTTATTTTCCCCTTGAAGGAGGTCGAGCTCGGAGAAGCTGGAGGTGAAGATTGGAGCTATGGAGTTTTAGCTTTATTCTCCCCTTTTTTGTATTTTCTTTGAGCATATTTAGATAAGCCCCTTTTGTGGATTGTTTGGGATGAAAAATATGACTTTGATACCATGTTGGGGAAAATAACTTTTTAAATATTACGGCTTAATTTGTAAATGGTAATTTTCTACTTATATCTTGTTCCCATTGATTGCTACGTGATTGGTGATTGATAACACCTAGGTGGCAAGGGAAATGAGTGATATGTTGCTAGTTTGGGGTTATGTTTGTAGGTCCAACTAGTGGATCCCTAGGTAACCACCGCTCCTCCTACATATATATCCACTATCTTAATCTTAGGTGAGAGATCTGAGTAGTTAGTCTAGAAAGTCTTACTGTAAATGGCTTGGAGATATCCAAGGTTAGATGGTACATGACATCAGGTGCAAAATGCTCATTTTCACTGTGACGACCCGATAACAAATCAAGCCATCACCAGTAATAATCACGGAATAAACATAAACAACATATTTTAATAAAATCACTAAAAATTAAAACCATTTTACAAAGAGATCCTCTTCTAGGAAACTCTTAAAGAAAGAACCAAAACTTATATCTCATGGTTCATATTACACATACATTGTATTGTCTCTTCATAAGGATAATAGTACCAGTTGCTTTACTCAAACATATACATCAGCAACATCAAACCACAAGGCATTCAAGCCAAAATCTCAAGTCGTTCATAAAAACCACTAAGTACTATCTCCCAAGGACCTAAGAGTACAAAGATGATACATAGGACTTCTATCTACAAGACACGATAGATAGTACACTCAACCTGAGCTATTACTGTTGTCCCTACTGATATTGTCCTTTATCTACAGTATGATTTCTACTTCCTCATCCGCGTCCACCTAAAAATTGTGGATCCCACGGGGAGAGACTATTGTCCCAGTGAGAGATATAACTCTCTACCAACAATATTATTATCACAGTAAGTAGTATAAAACTGAGCAGATGATACTTTTTGCAACTAAGCAGGTTTATTTGCAATGTATAGAAATAACATTGATAAGATAGCTCAACTCTACATAACAAGTTTATAAATCATCTATTTGCTTTATAAGGAATATGAAGAACATGTATAATATCTATCAACTAAGATGTATATAAATAATGAAGCATCAACCAATGTTTTTTGTATTCAATCCTTAAGCAAATACGCTACACAGATGATTACATGTTCACATTCACACTTATGCCCAGAGGAGATGAGGTATATCGCTCATGCTCCAACTGACCACGGCTACATTAAGCATCGGTACCATACAAGGTTAGTGGTAGAGTCGGATGTCAATACCTCACATGTCTCGGTCAGTACAAGATAACTGGCAGGACATCTTGTGTCTATTGTAATTAGCTTACTAGGGTATACTGGTATCTTCACTATAGAGTTACAGTTGCAACATGTACTCTCTTCGGGAGAAGACCACTAAGCTTTCCCAGATTAATTTTCATCAGGAAGACCACTGAGCGATCCTGGTTTAGTTGGGGAGTCCTGTAACGACCCCATCTCCCGATAACCCCCAATTAAGGAAGACCAAGAAGTCAGAACCACTATCCCAAAATAGGATCAATGGTTTTGCAAATAATCAACAATAATTAATAAATTCTACAACAACTAAGCTTTAAAATGAAATAAAAAAAATTATTTTCTCATACCTTGCAAAATATAGGGGTGTGGGACTGTACCCCATATAACATCTATCTATCTAAAATCCTCCAATCTTTATTAAGCTTTATTCTATCATTGTCAGTTTAAAGGAATATCCATTTTCTTGATAAACCTAAAATGCCGACAAACAAAATGACGGTCAGTATAATGAATTATACTGGTATGTGGGGGAACCAATAATTGAGCATTTAATTGTAACAATATATTGCAAGCAATTATGATTTAACAACACAAACTTTGCATTTTAAGCATGACTACTCAATCCTTACATACCCTAGCCTCTGTGTTGTCCCTGCAGTAGACATGGATACTACCTCTCTTATGGTAGATCTCAACTAACCCCCATGATCCAACCTTATAGGTAGATCAATACATAGAGTCATGGAGTCGTATGGTCCTACCCAAGGATAGACCAACACATCGAATCATGATAACTTGATGATCCTACCTCACGGGTAGACCATTTACTAGGTCATCCGATAACCTGATGATCCTACCTCATGGGTATACCATGCAGTAGGTCATCCTTCTCATCATTAACAAAGCTACAGAGGAGGACCAGGATCTGAGCTAGTCATGCATGTATAATTATGGTGATAGTCATAGTCACTTTATAGTTGCATGAAATAAAAGTTAATCAAGCAATTATTTCCAAGAAACAGATAAAACCTCGGGAATCATTGTGAAACTAAAGCGATTTAACCATAAGCGTAACCACATACCTGCTTTGGAGATCGCAAAGAAGCAATATATCCAAAACCAACTAGATGTCCAATCAAGCAAGCCAATCAATCAATCAAGCAACCATTGATCTTGAAAACATTTATAACACCTAGTTGTTACCATGACATCCAAACAACACTTTATTGACTTGGGACACCTTTTTCTAAGGTTTCTAAGTCTCATTAGTATTCTTTAGGGTTTCTTAGATCAATTTTTCAAACTTTATCCTTTTTAGGTCAACAAACCCTAAAATACGTTTCTACTCATAAAAACCCTAATTACTCAAATTATCCATATTAAGAGTATTTAATCTCAATTCACTTTGTAACAACTCATATCTGTATTATTCATGGATTTGCACAATTATAACCATTAAAAGTCATAATTATCAAAATTAGGATTTCTAGGACCATTAATGCATATTCATGTACATGAAACCCTAAATTAAGACAATTATGCATAAAGATCATATCTTTATATCTAAATCTTCCTTTTATTAACAATAGGTTAATATTGGCTTAGATTATCCAAAGAATATTATTAAATTCACGAACCATCAAAACATAGGGTTTTGCATTAATAACACCATTAAAGGTGACATCTTTAGGCACTTTTCGAATTGAAAGCATAATCAAGCCTTCATTATATTTTTACTGCATTCCCTGCATTTTTCTGATGAATTTTCATATATAGTTTGTTTTCATTAGAGGTTCCTAGCAACATCTATGATTTTTGCAAGATTATTCATTAATCAACCAATCATACGAGGCGACGTCATAGAAGGCGAGATATTACCTTATTTCCATGTGGATTAATCCACACACAAAGTGCCAGGTCCAGCGGTAATTCCCCTTTTTACCCTTACGCCCTTCGGCGCCCACACGATCTGGGCAGGTTGGTCTTTTGACTCGTGGTCATCTTCTTCCCCTGATTCACCCAGTTCTCACGCACCGGCACCATGCAATACTATAGAAATGGCTTATAAAGTCACATTTATAGGTGTCGATTATGTCACTGACACCTAAACCCTACAACGTCGATTATATACACAAATAAACATCTATCTGTGAAGAGCGGCCAGACATGGGTATTGCTTTTTATTTAGCACCGGTTCCTCAATAACCAACTGACTCCTAAAATCGACCGTCAAATCCAAATTTTCCAGTGAAAAAAATTCCTCCAAAATTTAACATATGACGTCGGTTGTTAACAAATCAACCGACGACTAAAGATTTTTTGCGAGACAGAAATTTGTCCCACTTTTATCGGCAGTCAACTTGCAATAACTAACGCCAATGCGTTTTTGCGTGTTGTCCCCGTGAAAATTTTCACCCCCTTTGGCATCGGTTTTTCTACGGTAACTAATGACTATGGTCATAATGTTGGTATGTATACCCTGAGAGCCAATCATGGGATGATTGGTGGGATACATTAAGATTGATTTGATAAACATCAAAGGAAAGCTTCCAATTCTTTCTGGTTCAGTCATATGAGATAATGATAGAACAGATTGAATGTCTAGAGAATGACAATACTCAATGACGTATGCTTTCAGGTTAAGGACCTGAACGATGAGATCATACAGATGCTAAGAGTTTGTACATTCTTGTTTTGTCCCTAGTCGGATGTCATTGTGGAAGGTAGATAGACACCAATGACACATAAGACTAGATTGTGGTGTTGGTTGATGACAGAATCTCATTAGTCATGATATAGAGATATCAAACCAAACACATAGGTACTTGTTAGAGAACAAGGTACCGGACAAACCCACCATGAGTTTGACACATGGAACCATGACATGGTAGTCACAGTCAGTACTCACAGTGATGGTGGTGAGTGTGATTCTTAGACCTGAAATCACTGCACTCAACACATGTCGTTGGGCACACTTTGACATCATCAAACGTAGTCCTGAAACATGGGTTGTTATAACGGTGATGATTGGGTGGCTTTGACACATGGGGCTTTTGAGGGGTGAGTGATAGATATGGGATTTGTCCCTCCTAAGGGAGTTTGATATCCATGGCCACTTGATGAGTAGGATTGAGAAAGGTGTGCACGCATGCGTGAATCAGTATGTGATACTGATGTCATACATATCTCTTCCAGTCTACTCTGAGATCAAGAAAGTGAATGAATGTTGACAGGATGACTATTCCATGCCTTGAGTTTATTTGGGATATTAGTGACAAAGGAATTATACATTCGATGTAACACCATTCATGGATTGTAGGATGAAAGTTGTTCTCCAACTTTCTACTTTTACTTGGGTAGCACTGATGTGTGACTAGGCACCGCTCTTTGCTTGTGAAGTCATAAATGTTATGGACTTTCACTGCCAACGTGAAATGGACCTGCAGGGTCACACACATAGGATTTAACCTGGAAGAGGAGTTTTGTCCACAAGCAATGTTTAGATTGATTACTAAAGGAGTTTAGTAGTTCAATTAAACACTCAATCAGTTGATAGCTCAATATCATATTGTTCAAGGTGTTGGACACATTGATTGGAGTATCGGATTGATTGAAATCGCAATTGACTGATTCTGCACAACCTGTACTCCCAACCGATCGGTTCATGTGATGAACCGGTCGGCTAAGGTTGTTGAACCGGTCGGCTCAAGTGTTGAGCCGATCGGCTCAAGTCCAGGGTGAACTGTTTGCTTCAAGTGTTGAAATGATCGATTCAAATGGTGCAACCGAGCAAGTTGGGAAAGTCAGGTCAGCAAGAATTTTCCTTTCGTTTAAAATTGCCCAATTCGATTGGGAATAACATTGGTATTCGATACCAATTGGGAACGAAACAAGGAAAGTCTTTTTGAGCCAGATCAGGACAGTGAACCGATCGGTTCAGGGCACCAACCGATCGGTTGGAGTGTCCCAAACGATTGGCTCAGGTCTAACCGACCGGCTCAAGGGCCGAACTGATCGGTTCAGCTGTGAACCGATCGTTTCAGGTTGCGAACCGGTTACTTTTTGTGGAAAATCTCGAACCCTTCTACTCCTGCTTTTAGTCCCGCATTGCCCGGGATGGAAAACCCTGTCCCATGACCCTCCTATATATAGGGGTATTGGGGGCTTCTCAAAGAACAACTCAGTGCAACCGGTTGCTCTGCAAAGTTGTCGTTCTCTCTAGTTTTGGTAACCGAGAGAGAGCCTGAGCAAGTGCTTCCCACAAAGGGAGGTGCAGTAAGGGAAAGACAACTGCAGTTGCAACTGGTGGTAGGAGAGTGTGTTGGCGACTAGTACATCATCAGGAGGGTGCGACTCCTTCCACTTCCTTGTGGGACAAGGAGAGTGGAGTTCCAGGTGGTCTGTGTGGACTACTACAGAGGCGGGAGGTCACTATCGCTCAGGAGGACAACTGTCATCTGACAGTCCGGTAGGAGGAGGAGGAGTCAGTCTCGGTGTGACCAGGAGCTGCACAGGCACCGTCCAAGACCGGAGTTGAAGACCGCGCATAGCGCGAGGTTTTGTCGCCAAGCAAGCCTTGGGACAAGGTATGATTCCACAAACCATCCTTTCCTAATATATAGACGTTGACGTGTTTCCTCATGTTGGGTTTGGGGGAGAAAATTTGTGTTTCCGCTGCCTTCTCTACCTCCCCTAAAACCCAATAGTGGTATCAGAGCCACGTCAATTGTTCTATATTTTAGGAATATCGATATGATCGATATTGGTTTGTCGCCTTTATTTATTGCATACGATGCGGATGATATTGGCTTTATGCATGCCCAATCCTAAATCCACAAATCCCAAATTACATATATGATATATATTATTAATACACTCAATACGCGTCGCCCTTAAACGAGTTTTGTGGTGGATGTGTAGTGTGGTTATGGCCTATAAACCCCTATCTGTGTGTGGTTGTTTTTGGTTGCTTGCATCTTGGTCTGTGCACCGATCTTCCCTCTCTTATTCCTGATGTAACTCGAAATAATTCGAGATTCTTTCCTACCTTTGCTCCCCCCCCAATGTAACTCGGGGTTTCTTCTTTTAAGCAATGTAATAATAGGATAGATTTTATTTCCTGTTATGTCAAAGACCGGCGGACATCAAGATGACAGCTGAAACGATCGGTTCAAGGCGTGAACCGATCGGTTGACGTTCCAGACGGTCGGTTCAAGGAGTGAACCGATCGGTTGATGACCGGTTCGAGGAGCGAGACGAGCGGGTGGCGGACATGACGAGATGCACGACGACCGGGCGAACCGATCGGTTGGAGGAGCCAACCGATCGGCTGGTGGCACCCAGACGACCAGCTCGAGAGAACAGATCATTTATGTGATGAGATGATCTACTCGGATGGTAAGGCACAGATGTTCATCTTGTACATGTTGCATGTGATGTAGACCTAAATGACCGTGATTCCTCTTGGCTCGAGGAATCACATTAGTATGGCCATAATCATCACTTTTTGTCATTTGTGTGTGTTTTCTGTGGGATATAGCATGTATATGATACGTACTATGTATTGTGGTGATTGGATATGTATATGTATATAAAAACCAAATCCCTCATTAAAATATTGAGTTTTAGATGCCTTCCAAATGCGACACACGTGAAAAGCTTGATCGACCAAGTGTGGGCACGCCCTAGCGTGGTGCACCATCTATCTCGTGGAAGCGTGAAGGATGAATGTGTTGGTCTGCCCTAGCAGGGTGCATATTCATCGTGTTTGCTTTGGGTCGGACTTAACAAGGTGATCTAGTTGGGATCTAGTACCTTGATGCATGGAGATGATCATGGCAAGGAGTTGCATATGACATCTTATCAAGAGTTACATATGATGCAATTGGCAAGAGTTGCCTACCTGAGAGATCTATGTTGTGGGTGACAGCCCTAGCTGGTCCATGACTTAGAGGATTTCAGGATCTTGCCCACTAGAAGGTTGTACGCTGCAATCTTCCGAATTGATGGTGAGGGCTATCAATTTGAACTAAAATAGTGGGAGCGATAATTAATTAAAGGCCTAATTTTATCGTCAACTTTTCAAATCAATCAAACAAGTCAAAAGAGTTTTGGACTAAAATTGCATATTTCCTTTTGTTAAAATAAATGGTTAATCAACAAATCACTTTATTTGTGATCGGTCTTTGAGACCAAAAAATTAAATGGGAATAATTCCACGACTGGTTAGGATGATGAGAAGTGTTCTCAAAGGGTGAAAGCTCCAAGTCCTAGTTATACCAGGACCAGATATACTCAATCCCACCACATCAATGGCTGAAAGTATGCTTATGGAAGCATACCGAGGAAGACATTGATGAGGAGTGCTTGATGTTGTGTTCTCTGAACTATGAGTTTCAGAGACAACATGAGACATATGATGTCTCAAAGACACTGTCCTAGTATGTCATGATAGAAGGAGATCTAGTAAGGTATTCACACACTCAATTTGATTGGGTATGTGGAAATACCTGACTAAGAAGGATTCCATCTGAGCCAAGAGTTGGCTATTGGTATGATACTGCAAATGTTGCGAGAATCATACAATTCATGATAAGCTACAACATGAACAACTTTGACAAGCGTTGACAAGAGTTGTTGGACATGTTGAGGATAGTAGAGGCAAAGATGAAGAAAGACAAACCATAATCTTTGATGCGATCAAAGAGAAAGGTAATTCTTAAGGGCAAGGATAAGGGCAAAGCAAAGAAGTGTTCTGATGCTAGCCAGCAATCCAAGCCGTCTTCAGCCTCAAGGCACATGGGAAAAGGGTGTACTAGGGATTGCCCTCTATATTTGGAAGAACAAAAGAAGATGAAGGAGGGGATGGAGATCTCCACCTTAGGTATCATGAAATGAACCGCTGCTTTATATGAGGTATATGATACCAAGATATGGATCTATCATATGTGATATGCAAGATCCGCAAAGAAGTGAAGGCCTTTGTGAAAGGACCAAGAAAGAAGTACCCATCATTGGAGCAAGTGTTTCTGCCATAGACAGGAGTACCTTTTCAGTTTATTTCAGCCTAAAGGGCACGAAATAGAGTTGAGAACTGCTATTTCATATATTGCCAATAGATAGAAACACTTTATTTTTGCATATTGTATGACAATGATGGCAATTAATAAAGTTGATGTTTCAATCTTAAAGATATGATCTTTGTGGCAATGCCTTGTTTATCTTATGATACATGGTATGCATAAGATAAAATGATACCTAAAAGTTATAGATAACTCAAACAATCAAATTAGCATCAATCATGAGAAATTCATTTCTAGTTTCCATGTGATGGATAAATCTAGGATCTTTTGGTTAGAGAACCAGTAAGAAACATGAATATCTTAGACATGATTAGTCAATCTTCACTAAAGGTAGTGGGAGAATGATTGTCCTATAAGGTATAATACATGTGATGTATTTACATACCTATTGGAACAAATGCTAATACTTCAAATGGTGTTTAGAGAAATGCAAACATGAGTATCTTGAAGTGTTCAAGATTATCATAGATGATGTACAAATTTGGTAAAGTGTTAATTCTTGATGAGATCAATGAATGAAATACTTGGACTAAATGTTTGAGATCCTTTAGAGTGATTATGATAGTGTATCATAGTGAACTCATGATTAAGGCATGGTGATGTCTAAATCAAGAAGGAATCATACTCTAAAGAGTTAGAGAATGATTATCAAATAATTGAACTCTTCTTAATAAAAGAATACCCCACACTAATAAAGGACATTAAGAATCACAAGGAGTGGTGAGTTCGTATATCCTTGACAGATACACCTCAATTATCTATGTGATGAGTTGTTCATGTGATCACTCAACTATCTAGATGAATATGAGGAACCAGATTTTGAGTTATAGTATGAAACCATTACATCCTAAATGACTTCCATGTGAACCATAAGGTATGACCTTGATGGTAGCACTCATTGGATCATATCCATAAGTGCAAATGAGTCTTAAGTGTTAAGACACATGGATAACATTTTGAGAAGGATGATGCTTGTTGATTGCAACTTGATGACTAAGACATTTGGCATATGGATACAAAAACCGCATTCCTATGAGGAATAAAACAAGGATGTGTACGTGACACAACGTATAAGGTTTATGAACCCACTAATGCAAATGAAGTCTATAAGTTACAATGGACTAATCAATGTGATTGATTGAGTACAAGCAACTCAGAATTGGATCTTTACTTTGATGATATAGTCAAAGGGTTTGACTGATATGTCAAAGATAAAGAGGGATCTGTAATTTAGTGGGAGTGTGTTCACATTCCACATATTGATGTGAAATGGAAATGTTCAAGATTGGAAATCCAAAAGTGGAAATTATCTTTAAGGAAGATAGAGATGTTTCCTATGTGATAGGAATAGAGATATATAGAGATAGTTCTCGAAAATCTCTTGACCTGAAAGGAGAAAGCATACATTGGCAATCTGTATTGAAGGGTTCAGTATGCACAGATTCAGTGGGAGAAAACTTGTCCATGTTTCATGGAGTTAGTATCCCAAGGCCAAAGTGTCCAATTCTTATGAAGAATATGAACACTAAGAATAGATATGATCTATCATATATGTAATCATCCCATTATCTTGCATGTATGACATGGCAAGAATAAAATGCAATCATCATTTTGTATGTGTGACATAACAATATGATGTACTCATCCTAATAACTCGTATGTGGGACATGACGAGTGGATGTCTGTCTACTTCCAGTAAGGGTTACTGGAATACCATAAGAACTTGATAAGTACTTGTGAGGTACAAGTTCTATGGAGATAAGGAAGAGTTCAATGTAAAGAGTTACATTGATGCGAACTTCCGAAAGGACAGAAAATTAATCGCAAAATATACATAGGATGTATAAAAGTGAAAGTTTGTTGATAATTGGAAATGTTCCAATAAAACCATTTAAAAAGGAAATGCCGAGTATCTATGCGTTAGAGAACAGCAGTAGATACTATATGGATCTGGAAGTTCATGAGATGAACTTATATTCTGCTCATTGATGACAAGTATGGAATCCTTGATCATGCAATGTGGCTAAAGGTTAGCAAAGGAATAGTAGATCGCATATTATGGAAACTCCATCTCATATGTGTGACGTACAGCGAAGAGATGAGAGACATGCAATTTATACTGACTTTGGCAAGGTGTTGCCATTACTCACTATGATGGCACTAGAGCACAGTGACATGTGGGACATGTTTGAAGATCACTATGAATATGATTCAATGGTGATTGGCTCACATTGCAAGTCGGAGTCTGTTGGTATGTATGCCCTGAGAGCCAATCAGGGGATGATTGGTGGGATACATTAAGATTGATTTGATAAACATCAAAGGAAAGCTTCCAATTCTTTCTGGTTCAGTCATATGAGATAGTGATAGAACAGATTGAATGTCTAGAGAATGACAGTACTCAATGACGTATGCTTTCAGGTTAAGGACCTGAATGATGAGATCATACAGATGCTAAGAGTTTGTACATTCTTGTTTTGTCCCTAGTCAGATGTCATTGTGGAAGGTAGATAGACAGCAATGACACACAAGACTAGATTGTGGTGTTGGTTGATGACAGAATCTCATTAGTCATGATATAGAGATATCAAACCAAACACATAGGTACTTGTTAGAGAACAAGGTACCGGACAGACCCACCGTGAGTTTGACACATGGAACCATGACATGGTAGTCACAGTCAGTACTCACAGTGATGGTGGTGAGTGAGATTCTTAGACCTGAAATCACTGCACTCAACACATGTCATTGGGAAACATGGGTTGTTATAAAGGTGATGATTGGGTGGCTTTGACACATGGGGCTTTTGAGGGGTGAGTGATAGATATGGGATTTGTCCCTCCTGAGGGAGTTTGATATCCATGGCCACTTGATGAGTAGGATTGAGAAAGGTGTGCATGCATGTGTGAATCAGTATGTGATACTGATGTCATACATATCTCTTCCAGTCTACTCTGAGATCAAGAAAGTGAATGAACGTTGACAGGATGACTATTCCATGCCTTGAGTTCATTCGGGATATCAGTGACAAAGGAATTATACATTCGATGTAACACCATTCACGGATTGTAGGATGAAAGTTGTTCTCCAACTTTCTACTTTCACTTGGGTAGCACTGATGTGTGACTAGGCACCGCTCTTTGCTTGTGAAGTCATAAATATTATGGACTTTCACTGCCAACGTGAAATGGACCTGCAGGGTCACACACATAGGATTTAACCTGGAAGAGGAGTTTTGTCCACAAGCAATGTTTAGATTGATTACTAAAGGAGTTTAGTAGTTCAATTAAACACTCAATCAGTTGATAGCTCAATATCATATTGTTCAAGGTGTTGGACACATTGATTGGAGTATCGGATTGATTGAAATCACAATTGACTGATTCTGCACAACCTGTACTCCCAACCGATCGGTTCATGTGATGAACCGGTCGGCTAAGGTTGCTGAACCGGTCGGCTCAAGTGTTGAGCCGATCGGCTCAAGTCCAGGGTGAACCAATTGCTTCAAGTGTTGAAATGATCGATTCAACTGTTGCAACCGAGCTAGTTGGGAAAGTCAGGTCGGCTAGAATTTTCCTTTCGTTTAAAATTGCCCAATTCGATTGGGAATAACATTGGTATTCGATACCAATTGGGAACGAAACAAGGAAAGTCTTTTTGAGCCTGATCAGGACAGTGAACCTATCAGTTTAGGGCACCAACCGATCAGTTGGAGTGTCCCAAACGATCGACTCAGGTCCAACCGATCGGCTCAAGGGCCGAACCAATCGGTTCAGCTGTGAACTGATCGTTTCAGGTTGGGAACCGGTTGCTTTTTGTGGAAAATCTCGAACCCTTCTACTCCTGCTTTTAGTCCCGCATTGCCCGGGATGGAGAACCCTATCCCATGACCCTCCTATATATATAGGGGTATTGGGGGCTTCTCAAAGAACAACTCAGTGCAACCAGTTGCTCTGCAAAGTTGTCGTTCTCTCTGGTTTTGGTAACTGAGAGAGAGCCCGAGCAAGTGCTTCCCGCAAAGGGAGGTGCAGCAAGGGAAAGACAACTACAGTTGCAACTGGCAGCAGGAGAGTGTGTTGGTGACTAGTACGTCAACAGGAGGGTGCGACTCCTTCCACTTCCTTATGGGACAAGGAGAGTGGAGTTCCAGGTGGTCCGTGTGGACTACTACAGAGGCGGGAGGTCACTGCCGCTCAGGAGGACAACTGTCATCCGACAGTCCGGTAGGAGGAGGAGTCGTTAGTCCCGGTGTGACCAGGAGCTGCACAAACACCGTCCAAGATCGGAGTTGAAGACCATGCATAGCGCGAGGTTTTGTCGCCAAGCAAGCCTTGGGACAAGGTATGATTCCACAAACCATCCTTTCCTAATATATAGACATTGACGCGTTTCCTCATATTGGGTTTGGGAGAGAAAATTTTTGTTTCCGCTGCCTTCTCTGCCTCCCCTAAAACCCAACACATAATTCGAGAACATTTTTTTTGTCGGCATATGTAGATAGACGTCGGTTTTTCTAGTTGGAACCGATGACTATCATTGAACATAGGTGTCAGTTTTTGTATGATAACTGACGCCTATGTTTTAAGTGTCAGTTGTTTTGAATAACCGATGCCTATTGTTAACTTAATAGCACCCGTGCGAGCCATACTCTTCCCCTTTCTCTGTTTCATTCCCAATTTCAACTGCTCCCCATCCTCAGGTGATTCCAGCCACCGCTGCTCCGCCGCTCGCCTACTGCCACATGCTGCTTCTATCCTTTGCTCCTCTGCCACTGACCTAAGCAAGTAAGCTATACCCCTCGTTTTCTAAGATTAACCCCTCCTTATATGCTTGTATACCCCTCCTCCACCGCCGACCTGAGTGGTACGGGCGCTTGCCCTCGCCCAGGCGGCCCAAGCATTCACCTAGGGTCCCAAACCCTGGCACCCAGCCTAGTTAGGCCTCTAGGTAGCATGGGCGGACTGTGCGGATTCTTGGGCGGCGCCAAGGCATGCCTAGGCTGCTGCTGGGCTTTTTATTTTTAATTAAGTTATTTACTGAATTTTTGTTTATTTATGTACTGATTTTGTTATTATTTAATCATCTACTTATTTAACTTTATTTATCAACTGATTTAACTTTATTTAATAATTGATATGTATTTATTCATCTATTGTTTGTATTTATTTATGTACTGATTTAGGAATTAATTGATCATCTACTAATTTATATTAGTTTATCAACAGATTTGTATTTATTCATCTATTTATTTGTATTTTTTTTGTCTACTATTTTTTATTTATTTATCTACTCATTTGAATTTATTTGTCTTTAGAAATTATATAACCATCTAGTGATGTAACTTTATCACAGGCTCATTATGAACCATTTGATCTAGATCTTAGGGTATCTCTACCATCCTAACTATGAAATTGGTAACTTGTTTCCTTGTTGAGTATATTGAGAATCCTAATCACCCTTCTTCCTTAATGATGAACTCTAATGCACTCACGTAATATGCTTGGAATGCAAATGATGAACTTTACCCTAGATTGCCAATCATGCTTCTAAAGACATCAATAATCACCCTAACTTGAAGAACTAGAATATGAATGATAAAACTAGGATCGTAGGCATAAGAATGACAACATACATGTATTTGTTAGCCTAGAAACGTATACAAGATTTACTCATTAGGTGTAAATCTTAGATAGTCCCCAGTTTGGGACTATTCTCGAACACCTAATATCACTTACGATGTAAGTGTATAATGTGTATTTGGTTTTCAAGAAAATTTTGGTAGCATTTCCCTGTTTTTTCTTTAAGTACATAAGTACTTGGAGAAAGTGGGGAAATGTTGCTGAAATTTTCTTGAAAACCCAATACACATTATACACTTACTAGTAAGATTAGGTGTTCAAGAATGGGATAGGTGGTACACATTTATTATATATAAGACCTTAAACCTTAAAGTTTTAACCACAAACCCTATTATTTTAACCCTAGACCCTAATCTTATTCTAGTATATACTTGTTTTCTCTTTGATCATAGAATGGACAGATCATAGATGTCCATTCCAAATCGCTGCACCCCAGAGTTTATTTCTGGTCTTGATCAGTTTATTAGATTTGTTGAGGAACATAGGAAACAACCTGGAGATAGGTTCTACTATCCATGTAGGCATTGCGGTAACAACTTGAAAGTCAGCATTGGTGACAAAATCAAAAGTCATGTCATGTGCAACGGGATTGTATAAGGCTATACAGAATGGCAGTGGCATGGAGAGATTTCAAACCTAAAACCAGTGGATGTCGATAGCAGTGCTTGTGTGGAAGAATAAATTATCTCCGATGACGTATGTGGGGTCTGATCTCCAAACCACGATATCAACACGATTTAAACTTAGTGGAAGCGAATCGATCAATAGCGGAAGACAAAAATCACGGGAAATTAAAACTTTTCGAGATAAGAGCATGAATCCATAAAGCTTCATTCATAAAAGGAGATAAACTGTTTACATCTCATGATAATTACTTCTTGAGTAATTATATACAACAAGATACAAAATCTCAAGAACTCATAACCAAAAGACTCCAAGACCTAAGAGTACATAGGACACATAGGACTGACTCTAACTACACCACATGGCAGGCTAAATCTCCACCTGAGATTTACTGCTGCTCCTGGTGTTGTTGCTGCTGGGACTGGTCACCTGTAGACCTGTTCCTCCGTCTCCGATGTCCACCTAAAAAGTTGAAGTCTAGGGGTGAGACAATTGTACATAATTGCCCCAGCGAGAGTTATAACTCTCCGCCAGAAGCTTTATTATAAAATCAAAGAATAACTTAAGCAGTAAAAGCTTACAAAGTATTCAATAGTAGATAGAGTTGTATACAAGAGCTCAACATTTATCAAGCATGAAGAACATATGCACTATACAGTGTAACATCAATCAATTAGCTCATAGTTACCTTTAACAGGTATACTACGCTGTAGATTATGTTTTTCAAACATTCTTATTATTATGCCCTGTGGAGATGAGGTTTACCACTCATACCCCAACCAATCACTGTTAAGTGCCTTAGTATCATACTAGGTAATCGAAAGAGCCGGTCTCTCATGACCTTCACCTTCCTCAGTCAGTAAGAGGATCACTTGTAGGACATCTTGTGTCTCTACTATTATAGCTCACCAGGGTAATCTGGTCCTTCGCTATTTTAGAGTTACAGTGGCATTCTGTACTCTCTTCGTCATCAGGAGATTTCATGTTTATCTTCACTGATATGGATATCTATGTTTTCCTCGTTATCAGAAGGTTTCATGTTTACCATCCACTGATACGGTATGAGTTTTGTAGTGAAGGATTGACGGATTATACATCTACATCAAATTCCTACACTAGGATGTAAGGTTCTACACATCCATATACCCTACATACTCAACAGTATGTGATCCAGGAGTTCCCGTAGGAAAACCTGTTTCACCATCATTTGATCTCTGACAATGATGGATCTATGATCAGGGCTCTACATTTCACTTGATTAGTTAGGTACATTCAGTATTCTTTTACATCATACATTGTTCTTCAAACAATAATAGTAGCATAACAGCTATGAAAGTAGAATACTAAATGTAACAAACCTAACTCACATCAATCATCATTGGTCAGTATACTCATCACAAGTCATCTCTAAAGCATGACCTTGATGGTATTCATGGCTCTTACATCCCATTAAAACATAGGATTCCACTGACAAGGCATCAAGATATTTTACTATTCATAAAGCTAACAACATGCTTTCAATGAATATAGTATCATCATTCATACCTAGATATGATCACCTTCATATCAGAACCTGCATGGTTAATTCAACTGATAAAGGTAATTTGAAACAAGAATATACTTTCCACTCTTGTCATAAGAGCTAAGTTCTCTGATTCTCATCAATTAGAGTTTGCTACTCATATTGCATGTCATCACCCTTGAATTAGGGTTTACTATTCACATTTTGGTGAATTGAACTCATAACATCATTATGTATGAGGAACATTATCATTGATGCTCTCAGATTAGTTTAAGATTCATCATTTATCATAATTAGGGTTCCATGATCTCACATAGGTGGATCATACCCTAATCATGCACATTCATGTGTATTGAAGGTACTTTACTTGAATTTCCATCATAAAAGGGTACTTTCTCTTTCTTAAGATACTTTCTCTCTCCTCATACTTGTATATGGTGATAACACCAATCTAGATCAGGTTGGGTTAAGTCCACTTTGATTAACATAGACCAAATCACCACTATTGAGTGATTAGGGTTTGATTAGAACAAGGTTTCACTCAATTGAACCTTTCAAGGGTATTATGGTAAATTACACATTGATCATCATCATGGTTTAATTTACTAACCACTTGACCCTTAATGTCTTTTGGTATCATTAGGGTTTAGGTTGAACAACTATTAAACCATTTAAGCCTTCAAGGCATTAGGCAGACTTAACTTCAAAAGTCTCCAATAGGTTTCACACCTTCAACCTTCATACGATCTTGAGGTCGTATGCCCTCATTCGATCTTGAGGTCGTATACCCTCATTCGATCTTGAGGTTGTATACCCTCATTCGATCTTGAGGTCGAATGCCCTCATTCGGTTTGAGGTCGAATGCCATCATTTGGTTTGAGATCGAATGCCCTCATACGGTTTGAGGTCGAATGCCCTCATACAGTTTGAGATTGAATGCCCTCATACAGTTTGAGGTCGAATGCCCTCATACGGTTTGAGATCGAATGCCCTCATACGGTTTGAGGTCGAATGCCCTCATACGGTTTGAGATCGAATGCCCTCATACGGTTTGAGATCGAATGCCCTCATACGGTTTGAGGTCGAATGCGCTCATACGGTTTGAGATCGAATGCCCTCATACGGTTTGAGGTCGAATGCCCTCAAAAGCTCAAGATCGTATGGACCTCCAAGGTGGTTCAAAGGGTAAACTCGATTAGGGTTTCCTATGTTGAAGCCATCAATTGGTCTCAAGCTTGCTAACCACTTACCAATTGAGACAATTAGGGTTAGCCTTAACCAATTGGTCACTCAATTGACCCTCGATTGATATCCAATTAGGGTTGGAGTTTGGTTCAATTAAGGTTTATAAACGTTCAACCATCAACACTCAACAATCTGAATCAAATCGAAGTTGAACCCATCAATTGTCCTCCAATTGGGCTCAAACTTGGCCCAAACGGTCTTGGGATCATTTGGATATACTCCAAACGGTCTTGAGACCGTTTGCCCAATAATTCATCAAAATCTAGACTGATTTGATAGGGGTTGAATCTTAATTAAGTCACAAATCAACAATTTGATTATTTTAATAACCCATTGTAATTGGGCCCTCAATTGATCAAATTACCTTAACCCGAGACCTCCAAACGGTCTTGGGTTGTCACCAAACGGTCTTGAGACCGTTTGGATGAGTTCCAAACGGTCTTGAGACCGTTTGCCCATCCATCCTTTGGACTCTAGTGAAAATTCATCAAGGTTTGATTTATTGAGTTGATCATTACATCAATACTTAATTGCAATGTAATTTGGTATCTTTGTACCTTCAATTGGTCAACTATACTTGACCCGAGACCTCCATACGGTCTTGGGTGATCCAAGACCGTTTGGATGATTCCCCAAATGGTCTTGAGACCGTTTGGGCTAATCAACCCAAAATCTCAAATTAGCTCATTGTGATTTCAGCACTGATTTCAATTAGGGTTTGCCCTAGTAATCAACCTTCAACTCTTAACTCGTTTGGAATTAGTCCATCAAATTTGGTGAGTCGTTAATTAACGTCATTATGAACAATAATCTCATACGGTAAATGCTTAGTCAACCATCGTATACGGTCTTGAGACCGTTTGCCCAAAAAGGGCAAATTAAGCAGATTGAAAATCAGAACTAAATTCAATTGAATTTGCTAATTGTTTTGCCTATATATCACGATTCCTTTGGATTTAACCTCTAAAATTTTGTGGGTGATTAACCTTCATAATTATAAACAGGATTCCCATACGGTCCACTCTTGTTCAATGCGGCCATACGGTCTTGAGGCCGTATGCCTTCATACGACCTTGAAACCGTTTGCCCACCAAACGGTTTTGTAAACCGTATGGGCAATTGGTTGAGGTCGTATGGTAAAGTGGAAAACTATGGATAAGCATAGGAAATAACGCCCTCATCTTCTAGCTCAAGAACAGAAATAGTTCCTCACGGATTTGCTTGCAAGGAAGCAAGGGAAGATAGGGAAGAAGAAGAACTAGCAACTAAAAGCATAGAAAAGATGTATATAACAAAGCATAGGTTTAGAGTTATAAAACCCGCCTAAAGCTTGCTCCTTGAGCTCCAAGATTTCGAGCTCTAAGCCTTTAATGGCGTCCTAGAAGCTCCACAGGTCGGCCAAGGTGAATCCTCCAAGAAAAGTTGAGAAGAGATGGCTAGAAAGATAGAGCTAAGTGAGCTAGCCATGAATTTGACCTTGAATTCGAGTTTCATCCAAGAATTTAAGAAAAAGGAAGGATCCAAACCTACCTTGCACTCCCCTGGTCGTCCTCCTGAGCTCCAGAGCTCTCCTTAGTTGGTTTGAGCAAGGGGAACAGTGAAGGAAACGAAAGAAACATTCCTTTTCTAAGTGAGGAAAAGGGCTTATATACTTGGGGTGGAATTTCAACATAGGCACATAGGTTTTCCTCACTTTCAACTAAGTCCCTCCTTTCTTCTTTGCTCGTCCCTTCTTCTTATTTCTAAGGACAACCTTCTTCTAAGGTCAAGAAATGAAGGCAAAGAAGATTAACCTATTACTAAAGCACACACATAAAAGGCTATAGTACTTACACCTTGATTATTCAATCATAAAGGTGTTTTTCATTATATGATTTATTCAATTGAAGTGAATTCTTCATCATTTCTTCTCTAAATGATGACAAGAGTCTTACAAGATATTTTAGATGGTGTATTTTACAAGTTGCACCCCATAAATTGGGTAAATTGCACTTTACTCCAATTTAGGGTTTCAAGCACAGGGATTGCTTCCACAATGGCACCTTGGTGCTCAAGCTTGGGAAATCCCTCAAACTTTACCATAATCATTCTTATGATGTCTCAACATCAGAGGAACATCTCAACATGTGCAAATTGCAAGTTAACCCTTCTAACTGGGTAAATTGCACATAGGTCCCTGTATTACAAAATAATCAATTCAACATTGTTTAAAAGGGACAGAAAAGGAAAAGTATGTTCCTCAGGAACTTAATTACATGCAAAAAGATAATCACCAGTATCTTAATTACATAATTAGGAAAAACACCTAGGGTTAACTCATAACCCAGGTCAGGGATGTTACAAATTATCCACCCCTTACAAGGATTTCGTCCCCGAAATCGATAAAACATATTAAGAGAAAAGGGCAGGATACTTCCTTCTCATCTCATCCTCTAGTTCCCAAGTGGCTTCTTCAACACCACGGTGGTTCCAGAGGACTTTCACAAGGCTTATATCTTTCTTCTTTAACTTTTTAATTCTGTTATCAAGGATTGATACCGGTCCTTCCTCATAAGATATATCATCATTCAATTCTACCTCCATAGGTTGTAGAATTGACTCAGTATCGGGGTGACATTTCTTTAGCATAGAAATGTGAAACACAGGATGTAACCTCTGTAACTCTGGTGGCAGCTCTAGTTTATAGTCTACTTGTCCAATTTGTTCAATGATTGGATAAGGCCCCATAAATCTAGGAGCTAACTTCCCTTTCCTTCCAAAACGAAGGACTCCTTTCCAAGGTGAGACCTTGAGATACACTCTGTCTCCAACCTGGAATTCTAAGGGTCTACGAAGTTTGTCAGCATAAGATTTCTGCCTATCCTGTGCAGTCTTAATCTATTGTTTATTACTTTAATCTTCTCTGTGGTCTGCTGCACAAGATCAGGACCTAACAACTGATGCTCACCAGTCTCAAACCAACACAAAGGTGATCTACAATGTCTACCATTCAAGGCTTCATAAGGTGCCATATCAATACTATGTTGATAGCTATTGTTATAGGCAAACTCTACCAAGCTTAGGTGTAGATCCCAACTTCCGATAAACTGGAGAACACATGCTCTCAACAGGTCTTCTAAGGTTTGTATAGTTCTTTCCGACTGTCCATCAGTCTGCGGATGAAAGGCCGTACTAAACCTTAGTTTGGTGCCTAAGGCTCTGTGTAACTGTTCCCAAAAATGACTTGTAAACTGAGGACCTCTGTCAGAAACTATTGTGATAGGAACTCCGTGCAAATGCACTATCTCTTGTACATACAACTGTGATAACCTTTCAGCAGAATAGGTTGTTTTGACAGGTAAGAAATGCGTTGTCTTTGTCAACCTATCTACAACTACCCAAATGGAATCATGTACTTTGTTTGTCCTGGGTAGGCCAACAACGAAGTCCATGGTCACATGATCCCACCTCCACTGTGGTATGGGTAAAGGTTGCATTGTTCCTGCAGGCTTCTGGTGTTCAGCTTTAACTTGCTGACACACAGGACACCTCAGAACAAACTCTGCAACATCCTTCTTCATTCCAGGCCACCAATATAGTTCCTTTAAATTACGATACATCTTGGTGCTCCCTGGATGCATAGAATACATCGAAGAATGAGCTTCTTCCAGGACTAACTTCCTTAAGTTATCCACATCTGGCACTATCATCCTCTCATGATAACAAGCTACATGATCATCTGAGTCATGGAAACCATCTTGCTTCTCATTTCCATACTCTGACCTGATCTGCTGAACTGCAGCATCATCTTGCTGTGCTTCCTTAATCTGCTCTCTTAGGGTAGGTTTAATATGCATCTCAGCCAACAACCTGGCTAACAATGACACCTTCAACTGTACATTGTCTTGCCTTAAAGAGATAAACATATCTCTCTTAGAGCACACTAAAGAGTTTAGTTGTGCTCTATCCATGGTTGATGTTGCTGATTTCCTACTCAAGGCATCTGCAACAACATTGGCCTTTCCCGGATGGTAATCAATCGTACAATCATAGTCCTTGATTAACTCCATCCAGCGACGTTGCCTCATGTTAAGCTCATGCTGAGAGAAGATATACTTAAGGTTCTTGTGGTCTGTGAAAATCTGGAATGTCTCTCCGTAGAGATAATGCATCCAGATCTTCAAGGCATGAACCACAACAGCTAACTCCAGATCGTGTGTCGGATAATTCTCCTCGTGTTTCTTAAGCTGTCGAGAAGCAAAAGAAATCACTTGTTTATCCTGCATCAACACACATCCAAGTCCATTCTTGGAGGCATCACAGAAGACTACATATCCTTTTCCTTGTTCAGGTAGCACAAGTACAGGTGCACTTGTCAACCTCTCCTTCAACAACTGGAAAGACTGTTGACACTTATCACTCCAAGAAAAAGGATTATCTTTCCGGGTTAACTTGGTCAAGGGTAAGGCTATAGAACTAAAGTTCTTAATGAACCTTCGATAATAACCAGCTAACCCCAAGAAACTTCGAATCTCCGTCGGTGTCTTCGGTTGTTCCCACTGTAGAACAGATTCTACCTTTGTAGGGTCAACACGAATTCCCGAGGCAGATATCACATGTCCTAGAAAAGATACATCCGGCAGCCAGAACTCACACTTGCTAAACTTAGCATACAGCTTGTGTTCTCTTAGCAAGGTCAAAGCTTGGCGAAGATGCTGCTCATGCTACTGAGCATCCTTACTATAGATCAGAATGTCATCTATGAAGACAACAACACACTGATCAAGGAAAGGTCGGAAAACTCTATTCATGAGTTCCATAAATGCAGCTGGTGCATTGGTTAGTCCAAACGACATAACCGTGAACTCATAGTGACCATACCTTGTCCTAAAGGCAGACTTGGATATGTCACTATCCTTAATACGAAGTTGATGATATCCAGACCTCAAGTCTATCTTTGAAAAGACTGTTGCACCACGCAACTGGTCAAAGAGATCATCAATCCTCGACAGAGGGTACTTGTTATTTATTGTTACTTTATTGAGTTGTCTATAGTCAATGCACAACCGCATTGACCCATCTTTCTTTTTAACAAACAAGACCGGAGCACCCCAAGGTGAAGTGCTCGGTCGGATAAAACCCTTCTCAAGTAACTCTTGAAGCTGTTTCTTGAGTTCTGCCATCTCGGCAGGCGCCATCCTATACGGAGTCTGGGCTATGGGTTTCGTATCTAGGATCAGATTGATTTCAAAATCAATCTCCCGAAGTGGTGGTATACCAGGAAGTTCTTCAGGAAACACATCCTCGAATTCCCAGACTATGGGAACTTCGGCAGGATTGGAACTTTCCTTGGTAACATCTACCATATGGGCCAAGAATGCATAACATCTTTGCCTCAACAGATTATCAGCAACCATAGCTGACACAAGACAGGTGGGCAGAATCTTTCTTTCACCTTGAAAGATCCATGTGTTGCTTTCATCAGCAAACACAGCCAACTTGGACTCACAATCCAAGACAACTCTATACCTCTCTAAGGTATC